>JAQQAC010008350.1:103814257-103850368 GCA_029783875.1 Phataginus tricuspis | reverse complement strand
AGACATGAATTTACAAGTGCTGCTAATTGAAGATAAGTCACGTGCACCTGCCTGTGTCTCCGTTTTCCCAGCCTTCTGCCTGTCCCTCTCCGGGTCACACCCCTGAAGTCACAAATCATCTTGGCATTCATGCCTGACAGCTCCCTTTGTCCTCAGCCAAGGCCACAACACTGTTACAACGCCACTGTGACTCCACACCTCTACCCGCTGCACAGCTGCACTGAACCAGCAGAAAATGCAAACCACTCAGGCTCACACACAGGCGGCAGGTGCTCGCTCACCTGCACCATGCCCACCTCCCCTGTCCACTGTGCTCCTGAAGCTTCCAAGACCCCTGTGCAAATTTTCAAGTGAATTATATGAAATTACCTTTTATCTTGTCAAAAACGAGTGAATACTGGCAAGTCCCTGAGGACAGCGTAAATTTCACACTGATCCCATCCAGCCTCCTGTTCCGCCCTAGGCCTCCAGGTAAGGGCCATCGGCCCACAGCAGGGCCACTGCTGCCCTGCTGCCTCTCAGCAGCCGCACAGAACTTCTCTGCCCCCCAGCACCCTCCCCTTGCACTAAGTTCTTCACAACTCTGCCCTCGCAGCCAGCTCCTCTGTCCTCTTCTCTCTTCCATCACCCCACATTTGCTTTTGTCTCCTCAAGCTGCCAGAATAGCTCAAGCTGCTGACCTGCCTGAAGCCCAGTCCTCCCTCTCCAGGTGACAGCAGGGGTGGACTCAGCCTTTCTCCCTGAAGGGCTGTCCCCTAGGCCTCTGCATGCCCTCCCAGGGCCTGTGTCCTCTCCAATGGTGGGGCAGGCACCCACACCCCATCCTTGCTTCTCTTCTTCCTGGGTGCACATACATGTTGGCTGCATAGACCCTGCCCAGGTATGCACCTCCAGCCTCACTTTCCAAGGCTCCAGACCATCAGGCCAGCTGTCAATAGTCCCCTGACTGTCAAGATCTGCTGAACTCATCCTTGGCCAACCACTCCTGAACCTGCCCTTCCTGCAGCCTCCGCGGTCCGGCAGTCCATTGGGCCTTTCCCTTGCACTCTATCGGCATGCACACTCCTCCTTCCAAACAGCTGACCCTGAGCAGCACTCACTGCCTCCTGGGCTCAGGAAGCATCTCCTCATGGGTCCCTGATTCCACCCTGGGCCACCTGAGCATCTGTTTTCCAGAAAACAGAGCAGTTCCACAAGAACCTAACTTGGCTCAGGCTCCTCCTCCCACAAGAAAGAGAAAGCTCTTGCTAGGCCCCAGCGACTGCACCTCCTTTCCCTGTTGCTCACCTCCAGTCACAGTGGCCCCTGACCACTCTCTAGCCATCCTTCCCTCAAGGACCTCACACTGGCTGTTCCCCCTGCCTGAAATGCTCTTCTCTATCCAGGGCTCAGCCCCTCACCTTCGCTTAAATACCACCTTCTCTGTGATGCCAACCCTCACAGAGCCAACCCTGATGGCCCTACAATCACTGACGACCCCAATCACACACATGTGTCTCTGCAGATATATCCATGCGCTCACTCACGCCTGCTCTCTCTCCCTTTATCCACAGAGCTCATCACCCTCTGATTTCTCAGGCATGTAGTCTGCTTTCTCTGGGGACAGAGCCCATCAGTGCATTTGCTTGTGGACCTACCCAGCCCAGGACCAGGGCCTAGCCCACACAGCATTGTCTGGTCTATCTGCTGAGTGACTGTTGAATCTGTGATAGCAATTCCATTCTTCCAGCCTCATCAGAATTATTCTTCAAATCAATTCTGATTCTGACATGTCTAATTACCTTCACTGGTTTCTAAACTGAAGAGGATGACTTGTGGCCAGTGAAAAGAGTCAACATTTGGGGTGATGAAGGATCACATTACTGAAGTATAAGACATTCTTTCTCATCTCACTACAAATTTCCCTGTTAAAGGGGATAAACAACAAGAACAGGCCTACATCTGAGGGGGCATTAATACCAGCAGGTGGAGCTGACCCTTGTCAGGGGACCTCTTGATGTGCCCCATGGCCCAGCGAGTTAATGGAAGTCAGGGTACAATTCAGGTGAAGAACCTCAAAAGCAATGGTCAAGCAGAAGGAGCCACCAGAAGTGAGGACTGGCTGAGTTGGGGTGCAAGGGGGTGGGTCACGATCGGGCTGAGGTGGGTCAACCAACAGGCACTGAGGTCAGATGCAGGCAGGGCACAAGTGGGCAAAGAGGGCCAGGAGAAGCAGGGGTCACATGAGTCATCATCTGGAATAGGCGGGGCCGGGCAGGCAGGTCACCAGCAGGGTAGACAAAAGTACCTGGGAGCGTCTCCTTCTCCCGGCCTGTGGACGCCCGTCCTGCCAGCCCACCTGCTTCCCCCGAGGGTGAGGGCACTGTCCATCTACCAAAGAGCAAGGGAAAAGCATCATGTTATGATGAACTCAGCAAGGCCAGTGTTCTGGCACAGAATCCCACTAGGGCCCAATTCCTTACCATTCTCATGTTTTGGGGGCTCACAGGACACCATGTGCGCCTAAAATTTGGTTTGGGTCCATCTGCAACTGTCAGGCACAACTGCACAGGTCCCAGTGCTGCTCCCACAGAGACAGCATGCCCTAGACTCTGCACTCCTGTCAGTTCCCCGCCCCACGCCTCCCTGCCTCACAGACTTTCACTTTTGCTTGCAGGGGGAGTGCCCTGAGCTACAAATCAAAGCTGCAGTGTGCAGTGTGGCTCGGGGCTCCCAACACACTGTCCGAACAGTGTGCAACCTCGGCTGTAGCAGATGCACACTATACAGTCTGGTGACACAAGGTGCCCAGGTATGCCATGGGCCACAGCCAAGCACCACTGTCTATTCACTGAAGCAAAGTCACTGAGGAGGCCCCCCATGGTTGGCCCACACGCAGCTCTGTGAGCAGGAATGCCAGTGCCTGCCCGGCCCTAACCATACAGGAGGTCCTCAGAGGAATTCAGGAGGCTGGCAAACACATCTGAAGAACTCAGGTGACACCTTAAGATCTAGTCGTTTTCCTAATGAAAACGAATGAATTCAACATTCCAGAAATAGGCACCGGATTTCGAAAACATGCAAGATCTTCAAAAGGAGGGAGAAACTAACAACTCTTAAGCACTTCATTATTTCCAAGCATTCCAGAATTTATTCTCCTACACCCAGTATTTGCCAGATTGGGAAGCAGGTATAATTACCACCATCTTAACAGAGGAAGAATGAGGCTTGGGGGGAAGCAGTGTCAGGGTCCAGGGTGGCATGGCTGGGCTGCTGGCCTCTCTGGGACCTGCACTCTGCAGGAGGTAGAATTCCTTCCAAGGGTGTGGGTAAATCCAGGACACGCTGCTATTTTCAGCACCTTAATGACTATTATTGTGTGCCCTTCTATGTAGGAGAAGTAATGATACCAGAACATTCTCTGCTCTGTCCTGCTCTCCAAAGTGGTGGATGAACTACTTCACTGTCTCATTTTCCTCAATGACTGAATGATAGCAACATACCATGAGTTTAGAATAAACCTGGCAGTACAGATTCTTTTATTAACAATAGTAACTATTAAGACTTCTTTGCCATAGGTGATTTTCAAAACTATAGATATTTAAATATAAAGAGTAAAAATGAAACAAACAATGAAAAATAAAACTCTCTACTACTAATTCTGGACTCAGCCCCTATAAACATTCGCTAGTAGTCTCTGAATGTGGGAGGAAAATGCACGCCAGGGCTATACTTGACATCTTCTTTACCATTAATACCTCATAACATTTTTTTTGTATCAGTATTTTCAGAGGTACCTTGGCATAAGAAGTGAAATAGTGTACATTTTCAATTTCAGAGAACTTAACCAAAATCTTGCCCATACAGGTCTCTGCAGATTATGTCCCATCAAATTCATGAGTGCTGCTTCTCAAGCCACTGCCTGTATGATTCACTCTCAAATGTTACCTCATCCATTTAAATGTTTCAGCCTATAAAACTGTGAACACGCTTAGTGAGGCTGAGCTCTTTTTCATGTTTACTGAATATCTTCACTTTGCATGTATGGGAAGGGCCTGCTCGTGGCCTTGTCTGTAAAGAGATATATGGACGACCCCCAGAGTGATGCAGGAGTCACCATACTTACCTCCTTGCCCACTGCCCATGTGCGCCATCGTCTAGACATTTTTGGCTCTTTCACTGGTAACCTCTTGTAATGTTCTAAGTCCTTAGGTATTGATTCCTGGCCTGGAAGCACATGGACCACATCTCCCATGCCCTCTGTGTGCTTTCAGCCCTCCCACTTCCCCATAATACTGCATATGAAGCTCTGAACACTGGAACCATGTTCTCACAGTAGCCTGCATGCCCGTGCAGTCAGGGATCCCCACTGGTCTTTCCTGACCTTTCCCCCACTTGCCTGCGGCACAGTCTGGAGTTTGGTTCTGCCTGCCCAGTGCTTTCAGCAAGGGCTCATGAAGATCACCTCCCCTAAGTCCTCCCATGCATGAAAATATATTATTGAGAAATTTCTTTCTTTCCTGAATATTTGGTATACTTTGCTACACTTTTATCTAGCATGAAAATTGCTGTGGAAACATCAGGGGCCAGCCTGACTGCTCTCCCTTATAAATGACATAGATGTAAATAGAAAAATGGCCAAAAAACCAGGAAAAGCACTTCAGGAGAGAAGACCAAATGGCCAATAAGCACGTGGAAAGGTATTCAGTCTCACTGGTAATCAAAGGTATGCAAATTAAAACTAAGAATAGATGTAAATACGCACCCACTAGATGGCCTAAAATAGGACAGCCTGGCAATACCTTGCCAAGTGCTGGCAAGGACACGGGGATGCTTAGACACCTTACATTCGTGTAGGCTATTATTTGGTTCTAAAAACCCTTCTGCTATACAGGAAAAAAATGTGTCCACTGACTGCAATGGAAAAAGTATGATGCATCCCATCCCAACCAAAGATAACCAAACAATTTTCACAGGTTGAAAAATATAATCAACTGGACAGTGAAAACAAACTTATAGAAGTAGTAAGTCATTCAAAAGCAAATATGCATATTTTGCATTTGCACAAAAGCCACATGAGGGAGGTTGACAGCATGTGCCAGAGGAGGAGGACCACCTGGCCAGAGGAGTCTCTTTGGAAGACACCCTCTTACCTCTGTACCATTTTCATCAACAGTTTATAGGCCTTTTTGAGGCTCGTGGTCATTCTGCCCTGAGTGCACTTACAAACCGAGCTTCATCGCAGCAGAACACCAACAGGGCGAGAAAACAGCCAGGCCTCAGGTTCTTCGGGACAAGTGCAAACGGCTGCCCGGCAGAACAAAGCACCATGAGACTTCCCCTGCGCCTCTCTCAAAAGTTGTGTGCATGCAAACTGCACACAATGATGTTCTTTCCATATTTTCTGTGGCATACAAAGTGAAGGTTTTATCAAACGCTTGCTAATGAATTACATCAACAGCATTTTTCATTAGGGAAATGCAAAATCAATCCACAAGATAAACCCAGTGTGCCCCGTCATACCTTTCACATGTTTTCTTGGTGCAGCAGATGCTCACATACTTGGTCATTGCTAATTATGCTGTTGATCTCCATGGTATTGCATTTCAGGAGTTCCTTTCACATACCAGACACATCTGACCTGCCAATGTTCTCTCAGCCTTTAGCTTGTCTTTCCATTATCTTAGTAATGTCTTTTAGGGAGCAGAAAACTTTGAAATTTTTGAATTTAATTAAATACAATTTATAAACGTTTTCTTTATGGGCAATGAATGCTTTTAATGACATAACAAAGAAAACTTTGCCTAATGGAACTGTTTCATGTTTCCTTAATGTTTGATAGTTTTGAGTTTTAGATTTAGATTTCTGATCTACTTTAATTTTTATATATAATGGGAGATATGGATCAAAGGTCTTTTTTCCTTTTTGGCTTCTGAATGTACAATTATTCTGGCACCACATTTTGACAAAAATACCCCCTTCCCACTAAATTGCCTTGGCACTATAGTTGAAAATTAATTGATGATATATGTGTGAGTCTATTTCTGGACAGTCTATTCTGATCCACTTATCTGCTGTCTGTCTTCACACCAATACTGCACTGTTTTGATAACCGTAGCTTATGATAAGTCATGAAATCAAGCAGTGTCAGTTGCCAGATTTCTACTAAAAACCCTGCTGAATTCTGACTGGGATTCCTCTGAGTCCATAGGTCCCTCTGGGGAGCATTAACACCTTGACAATGTCGAGTCTTCTAAACCATGAGCACAGTGCAGCTGCCCATCATTTATGTCTTAAGTAATTTCTTTCAGCAATGTTTTGCTATTGAAAATAACATTTTTTTTCAATCTCTATTTGTTGCTAGTATAGAGAAATTGAATTAATCTTTGTATATTGTAACCTTGGTAAACTCACTTATCCTAGCAGCCTTTTCTTGGTTCTGCAGATATTCTACACAAACATGCTGACTGAGAATAAGGGTCTACTTCATACTTTATAACTTCAGTGCCTTTTGTTTCCTACTGAATTTGCTAGAACCCCCAGGGAAATATTTCATAGATGATGGGGGAGCATGTTTCCTTACCTTACTCCTAGTTGCCGGAGAAAGCTCTCAGTCTTTCACCATTCATACAATGGAGGCTGTTGGGTTTCACAGATGCCACTTATCTGGGAAGCTTGCTTCTATTATTAGTTTCCTGAAGGTTTTATCTGGAATGGGTGTTGAATTTTGTCAAGTATTGTCATTGGGTATATTGAGATGATACTGTTTTTTGTTTTTAGTCTGTTAATATATGGTGAATTATATTTGTTAGTTTTAGAATGTGAAAGATACTTTGCATACCTGGTGTAAGGCCCAATTATTTTGTCTATACTTTGTATTTGATTTGCTAAAATTTTGGTATGTTTTCATGTATGTTCATGAGGAATATTTGTCTACAGTTTTCTTCTCATGTTTTTGTCTGGTTTTGTTATTAGGGTAATGCAGGCCTCTCAGAATGATTTGTGAAGTATTCCTTCCTTTTCAATTTTCTGGAAGAATTTGTATAGAATTGCCACTATTTCTTCTTTAAATGTTTAGTAAGGTTCACTAGTAAAGCCATTTGGGCCTCGAGGTTTTTTGTGGGCAAGAGGAGGAGTAAAATTATAAATTTGTAAATTCAATTTTTACATATAGAAGGCTATTAGGATCACCAATCTCCACTGAGTTATAGCTTTGGTAGCTTCTTTCAGAAAACGCATACATTCCAGCCAAGTCACTGAATATGTTGACACAAGGTTGGTCAAAGCATACCCATTTTTTCCTATGTCTGGCTAGAGGTTAATTGATTTCACTGATTTTCTCAAAGAACCCCATTTGCATTGGCTGGCTTTCTCAATTACTGCTTCTAGTTTGCATCTCACTTATTTCTGTTTCTGATTGCTATTGCTCTTGTTCTGGTTATTTTAACTTGATCATCTGTTTTGGGTTCTTGAGGCAGAAGGCAAAGTCACTAATGTGAGATGTTTCTCCCTAATAAACTTTCTGTGCTGGAGCTTCCCTTAGGTGCTGCTTCATCTAACTCCCAAATGCATTGATGCACTGTGTTTTCATTGTCATTCATTCCAAAATAGTTATAGTTTCTTTTCTGATTTCTCCCTGACCCCTGGGTATTTACAAGCATGTCATTTAGGTACAAGTGTTTGAGGGTTTTCAATTCTGCCTTTCTAGTACTGATATCTAATTTAACTCCATTATGGTCAGAGAACATACTTGGTGTGATCTCAAGTCCTTTCCATTTACTTTATGGCCCTGAATCGGCTCTATCACAGTTAATGTTCCGTGTAGCCTGCTCATGATGGAACCCTCTCTCAAACAGAGCCCAGTGCTCTGTTGCTCACGAGGATGGTCCTGGACAAAGTTCAAAAGAAAAGAGGCATTTTTGAACTCCAGTCAGGCTCGCTTCTGACAGGGTCAGGCAGGTGGGAGTGGGGGGCACCTCCGTGACCACAGCCGCCCTCCCTCCCTCTCCTCCTTAGCAGCCATTTCCCTGGAAAGTATGAGGACGAACTCTTGTCAAGGCTTTCAGGGTATGGGTGCAGCACTTGGGCAGAAGCAGAAACTCACTGGCAAAACCATGCAACCGACCTTATACAAAGAAGTTAGACTTCCAGAGAAAATATGGACATTGGATCATTGTGGCTCCAGGTAATTCTTGGTTGCTCCAATATCTGGAGTTTGCTCACATCTCAATTTAGCTAATATTTGGAAACTAATGCTAATCTTAAAAGGAAAACCCATCCCTTAACTTGTGCAGTTCATGCCTGTTCACAGAGGGAAGAGAATTCTAGGCAGGTCACCCTACCCCATTGTTTAGTGAAAATTCCCATCTGATAAACACATTGAACTCCCTCCTGCACTACTGTCCTACTTTTTTCCCACATATAAGTTACCAAAGGTGATGAATATAGTGATTGTACCTGAATTTGTCATCTAAACTATTTCATGCATCACACGACCTCAGAACCATAGTCATGCCAGCTCACCCTACGCCTGACTGTCCTGGTATTGTCTCTGACAGGGGCCATCCATGGGGCCCTTCCACCACAGCTGCAAGTGTCCCCACCTCACCCCTTCCAGGACCTGCCTGCAGCCCTTACAGGGATGCCCCTCCTGGGCCCCAGTCATGCTGCTGCATACAGGCCAAAGAAATGTCCTGCCTCCTACCTCCTGCCTCCTTCCCACCCAGCACCCTGCCTTGTTGTGGCAGCCACATGCCAAGCACATGTACACGGGACAAGCACACAATCAGGCCCTGCCGTGCAGCCTCTGCCAGTTCTTACCACTCTGCTCCATACTGGCCGCGGTGGTGAGTGCCGCACCCACAGTGGTGCTCCTCTGGCCACACCAGTGACGTCGGCCCCCTGTTCAGGACAATGTGCTGCTCTCAAAGCACTCAAAACTGATGCTGACTCTTAGCCACCTGCCACACCACACTGCTGAGTGAGTCTACAGTCAACAAAATCTCTGATTCAATCTGTCATCTCCAAATCTCAACTGGATACCTACCATGGGCTTCAAATACAAGTTCAGTGAAGACCCACCAAACACATTGCTTACAGGACCCTGTGTGGAATATTAGTTAGCCCTGCATCCTGACCTTAAAATATATCATCTGCTGGACATGAGCAGCAGTGTTGGGAGGAAAGTGTGGTTTTGTCAATGGACAATGATGCAGGCCCCTGGCTGAACGAAAAGGGATAACTTGCACTTCAGGCAGGAGGTGGGGTTGGTTACGGGAGGCCAGGGGCTCGAGCACCCCCAGTTTGTTCTCCATCCCCAAACTTCCAATGCGCAAGGCAAAGGAATGAAGAAAACAAGCCACCCATAGCAACCAAAGTGGATGCCCTTCTTAAACTGCCACGTAACAGGCTAGGAGTCCTAGGCCCCTCCAAAGTCCTTCCAGAAAGGCTGTGTGCCATGAGGTGGGCACAAAGAGAGGCTGGTGTGGCACACAGCTGGCTTGTGGAGGAGGCTGGTCCCAGGCAAGTGGGCACCACATATGGACCAGAGACCTGGAGGCTCCTGTCAATACCGTACAGGCTGCCGCTTCCAAAGTGAAATGAGCCAGTCCACCTGAATGTCACTCAGCTCAAAGCCCCAGGGCCTACAACTGGGCCCAGGCGAAAGGTGAGGGGCCCCGCAAAATTTGTGCACACACTTTGGGGCACAGAGAAGACAGGACTGACTTCTCCTTCAGGGAAGGAGAAACTTCAGGAAGAAGAAAGAAAGAAACACAGAAGCCATGAAAAAGATCCTGTCACACAGAGAAAATACAAAACTGCAGAGGAGGGAGACAAAGAACATATGTTCAGAATATGGACAAGACAAACAGGACTGACTTAATTCAGCAGCCTGCCACATGCACTCAGGGACAGGAAGGAAGCAGACTCAGGAGGTAGGTTAAGGAATGGTAAGATAGAAGTCTAGAAAGAAAGGGAGTAGCAAGAAACAGAGTTATGATAGAATTTCAAATAGCTTCAGGCAAAGGAAAGTCCAGCCAAACTGTGAAAATAGGCAGGACCTTGGGACCTGGAGGACAGCTTCACACAGGATGATTGGCTCTCCCCTTGCTCTAGATTTCTGGCACTTGAGAGAAGCTGCTCAAACTGTCCAAATGCCAGTTCCCTCTCTGTTGATGGGGTTGCAGGGTGGGACCAGGATTGGACTGACAAGTCCACAAGGAGGCTCCTGGCGGGCTCTCCAGCAGCTCACTGCTTGAAAGACTGGCCCAGCAGGCTGCTCCGGTGGCACTCATGCCCACCTCATGAGGCACAGGTACAGGTCTGGGAGGGCATGTTCCACCCCAGGCAGGTCTCCTGGCCCTCCCTGTAGGGTGGATACACACTTCTCCACAGAGTGAAAGTGGGAGGGAGCAGAGGGAAAGGGGCCAGCGGCACTGTGCCCTAGCACCTCATGGGTGCCAGCTGTCCCCCAAGTGAGTGAGGGAACATCTGGACCCCCAGAGCCAGGCAGGGACAATGGAGGAGGCGGGCGGAGGGCCTGTGGCTGGCATTGTACCAAGCCTGAAGTGCCGCTACTATAGACATGTCCCCTGAACTTGAGAGGCAGAGGCAACTGTCCTCGGGAGTAGCCATGGCCTCTTGAGAGTCTTGCTCACACAGAACACACGCTGGCATCCTGCAGCAGGGAGGAGGCTGAGGCACCCTGGCAGAGAGGCGGGCAGCCAGGCAGGCCGGTGGGTGGAAGTTCCCAGGAGGCGGCTGGCTACTGGGCAGGGCGCACATCCACCAACATGTTCTGAGTAGTCCTCAGTGTTTCCTTTGCTAAACAAATCTGCTCTCCACACTTATAAAAAAGTCATGCTGATATATTGTATAAATCTAGTTGAATTACCAGTAAACTATCACACAAGAATGTGATAATGATATACTAGAAAATTTAAATAAATCTCCCTTCAAATGTATCTGCTCTGCCACCCATAAGAACCATGATTATACCCCACAGTGTGAGGCTAAGCAACAAGAATTCTGCTAATAATTTTCACTGTGTAACTGAAATGCCTTCAGCAATTTAATGCAGGTGAAAGCTAAGTCAACTAACACAATATTGAAGAGTGAGTGTCTCTAATGGCAGAAATCATCCTGTTGAAGGGTTTGCTGCAGAACCTGAGGGGGTCAGGGGAAACAGTGAAGGCAGCGCTCAGCCTTGGCCACAGCCACGGCAGGCCACATCAGAGGGTGGCCCTACAGCCCAGGGGTCTCCCCTTTGGAAAGGGGAGGAGACAATGAGTGTCAAAGAACAACTGGAAAGACAGAAGCTCGCACACCCCGGCAGGTGAGGCCACGACTGTGGCTCTGGCCAATCTGGGTGGCTGCAGCCACTGAAAAATACAGGCACATCATCAAGCCATCCAGCCAAAAGCAAAACCATCAGAGCTCGTTCAAGCTCCCTGAGATTCCATGCCCTCAGTCAAATACTGCTCCACCCTCAGATGGCCCTGCCCTTCACCGGCTCCTGATGGCCCTCTTTGAGCCCTGTCAACACTGCTGGTCACTGCTCTAGCCTGCTGGGTGCCCACCAGGACGACATGCAAGCCTGGTGATGGCATCCCCATGGGCCAGCACAGACCCACCCCCATCTCCAGGGGGCTGTCTGATCCCAAGCACACCACTCCACCTCCCCACATACCAGGCCCTTCACTTACTAAGATGGGGATAAAAGAGGCCACTTTGGGAAGTCCAATGGCACAGCTGCTGTGGAAACTAGTCTGGCGGCTCCTCAATAAGCTGTTAGCATGTAGCAGAGCAGTTCCACTTCAGGGATGTGCCCAAAGGAAGGGAGAACAGGTGTTTGGACAAAAACTTGTACAAGAATATTTGTAGCAGCATTATTCACAATGCCAAAAGATAGAACAACCCTAATGTCCACCAACAGATAGATGGACAGTCAAAATGTGGTCTATCCATGTAATGGAACAGCACCCAGCCACTAAAGGAAGGACACTCTGATTCATGCCACAACACAGGAAATCCCAAAAACATACTAAGTGAAAGAGGTCAGACACAAAGGGCCACACGCTCTATGGTTCCATCTACATGTATGTCCAGAACAGGCCAATCTAGAGACGGATGCAGACTGGTGGGGCTGGGGGAGGGCAGGGGAGTGACTGCTGAACAGGCACGGGGCTTCACTCTGGGGGTAATGACAATGTTCATAGATGTGGTGGCTGTGAAACACCATGAATATACTCAACTCCCTGAACCATACATTAAAAAAACTGATTTTATGTTATGTGAATTATGTCTCAATTTTAAAAGGGGGAAAAAGTGACCATCTCAAAGTTGCTGTTAGGACCAAAAGTGAGCATTATGTCAATGTGTGTGTATCTAGAAAGATGGACAGACAATAGGCAGGTAGATAACTATATATATATATATATATATATACAAATATATATTTATTTTTCCCTAGATAGTACTGACACATGGAGGTGATACTCTTCTTGTTTGTGTTCTTGTTAAGTATGTTTTGGCCTTCCTGTTTGCTTAAAAAAAGAAAAAAGAAGAAGAAGAAGAACCAGCTGTAAATAATCCGCAAGTTAACAAGCCATGAGGCTCAAAGTGCAAGGAGACTCTCAGGTTGGGCAGGGCCGTGGCAGCCACGTACTTTTCAGGTTCAAAAGAAGTCAGCCTCCCCATCTGCTTTTCAATGATCAAGCAACCATGACTACATCTGTTTGCATCTGCTGGGGCCTGCACTCCCAAATGTAACCATTATGTATGTAAAAAGTGGTGTCTTCTTCAGCTCAGGAGGCCGTAACAAAACACCACAGACTAGGCAGTTTAAAGGACGGACGTTCATTTCTCATGATTCTGGAGGCTGAAAGTTCGGCATCAGGGTGAAGGCAGGGCTGGTTCCTGGAGAGGGCTTTCCTCCCAGCTTGCAGGTGGCTGCCTTCGTGCTGTGTGCTCACATGGCAAAGAGAACTCTGGTTCCTCTTGCTCTCGTAAGTCTTATGGGATTTGGGCCCCACCCTTAGGACTTCATATAACCTTATCTCTTTAAAGGCCCCATCTCCAAATGTAGTCACACTGGGAGTAGGGCTTCAACATATGAAATGTGTGTGTGTGTGGTCGGGGGGAGGATGCACAATGTGGTCCACAGCACACAGTTTCTGAGGAGGAGAGAATTTGTTTTGTGATGAGCCACACGCACAATCAAGTGCACCGCTCATGACTCCAGCTGTCTGACTGCACGGTGATGCCTCCTAGGGCAGCCCGGGGCTCTTCCTACATCTGAAACCGAGATGCCACTGCTGTGTCAGTATCACAGGAGAGGCAGACCATTTTAAAGGTGCCCGTGGACCCTGCAGATGGAAAAGGCTAGGCATCACTGGAAGCAGGCTTACTCTCCGCCAGTCTCCATGAGGCTTTCTGAAAGCATCCAGTTAAAAATGTTCTTCTTTAGCACATTTGTTAGACCAAACATACTCAGAACCTTTCCCGTTCTCATGACACAAAGGAGGAGAACCACCAGTTCTCACTCAGAATGAGCTTCTTCTGTTTTCTCTAACCCTATTAAGCATCATCCCCGGTGAGGTTGGAGGCACTCTGGGATCCTCATGGAAGTCCCAGAACAGAAGTCTGGAGCTGTGTCTGGGTCAGAAGCAAGGAGGCCCTATGGAGATCAACCCAGAGGTTGGCAGCCCTGGGCGGGGACTGCAGACAACCCAACAGCCCACGGTGTCTGTGAGGAACCAACAGTAAGCCTCCCCTAGCCCAGCACCTCTTGGAGGCTTTGGGATGTGAGGCCCTGCATGTCTTCCAGCTATTCAGTGCAGAAGAACCTGAGCATTTTCCTCTATTTATTTGTGCTTCCTCCTATTTTAAGCTGTTGTTTCTACCAGCTTCTTCATTTTAGGAACCTACTTTTTCTGTAACAAAAAAAAATCTTATCACATCAATCCCTGCTTCCACCAAAGGCTTGCCCTGACCTGAGGATGTGGCAGGCACTGCTGGAAGGGTGTCCTGGGTGCCAGGCTGGCTCCCTGTCCCTAAAGCACCCAGGCAACCCTGGAGCAGTCACCCGGCCCACACAGGCATCAGATCATACTACTCTCATCTACCGGGAGCAGGCTCTTACCGCGCCCAACAAACCACCACCTCCAAGTCCACAGCTCTGCTCTAAGTGTGGACACAGCACCATGCACCATCCCAGACCCAAGCACAGTAAGTTGGCATCAGACCTAGCCTTAAAGATAGAGAAAAAATTAAGATGGTTCCCCCCAAACCAGACAGGAACCTGTTCCTAAGGTGGCAGACAGTCCGAGACACAGGCCTTCTGGATCAGGGCTGGGGGTGGTATATTAGAAGTGCATGTGTATGCATGCACAAGTGTGTATGGGCACACATGAGTAGCTGCACAAGGGATACATGGATCTCCACACTCACACCTGTCTTATTTTACATACAAGATGCCAAGCATACACACTGATTTTCAACTGGCATCTGAAAACTTGTCTCAATCTCTAATGCTCACCAAAACACTAAATGCACACACAATTGCACAGCAAATGGCCCTGGATGATGTTGAGAGGGTGCTACAGCTGCCAAAGCCACTCCCTGACCCTCATGTTGGCCACTCCAGGAGGTACTGTCATGTCTACCTCTCTGGGATTGGCACCCCAGGCACTGAGAGGATGCTCACAGTCAAGGCCAGCCAGGATGCAGACTGAGGGCTGGCCCAACGTCACCTGTGAATGAGGCAGAGCTCACAGCAACCCCACTCAGCAGTTCAGCAGTGCCCTAGTCTCCCCACATCTGTCTCATGCAACAACCAGGCACAGCTCCAAGACCTGGGCCTGTCAGGACACAGGCTGGGCACAGAGAGCCAAGATGCTTCCAGGGGAAAGCCACTTGCAGAGCTGGGATGGAGAACCAGCAAGAGCCAACCCAACTTGCCCCCTGAACCAAGCCAGGCCCAGAGAGGCACAGGAGGAACTCCTGTATCCCTTTAGGAGCTATTTCTGTGACAGTGGCCTGGGAACAGAAGGAAGGAGGCTGGGTTCTGGACCAGGCATCTATCTGCCTAAGCTGCCTGATTACACCCCATGGCTGCAGGGTGGCAGATGCAACTGGCTCGGAGACAGTAAGCTATCCCCAGTAACATGTGGTGGGCACAGAGGCCCCCAAACCTTCCCCACTCCCTGTAAGGTAGGCCTGACCCAGGCCACAGGTGGCTCAGCAAGAGTCAGTCCAAGAGAATGTACGCAGAAGGAAGGCAGGCACCTCAGCTTCTCTCCAGGCCACAGCCTAGAAAGGCTGCCACCCTCCAGAACAGGTCCCCCCAGAACAGACCCGTGGCCTCTCTCAAGCAGCAAGGCAGGCCAAGAAGCAGGAGCAAGGCCTTCACCTAGCTAGAGTCCTTGGCCTCCTGACCAGACAGCTCAGCACTGGGCCTACTATGCCCAGGTCCCTGCAGTTCTCTGGACTGGGCCCTCCCTGTGGCTGCTGGTGTGCCAGCCACATGCCACATATGGCAAGAGACTGTGCCCACAGGCTCCAGGCAGGCCAGGCTATGCCCATGGGGAGCAGCGAGTGGAGGCCCTGCCCAGCCCGCCCTGGGCCTCTACTGCTGGCCCTTCCCATGCAGCTGGAAGCCTCTGGGGCTCCTGCCCAGGTCAGCGGGGTGAAACTCCTCATGCCTCCTCCCTTCCTGGAGCGCAGCACCTCTGGCACGGCCCCATCCAGCTCCCAGGAAGCTCACATCTGTTTCCACACTTGTAATTATCACTTAGCAAACACAGAATGATGACACCACTCTTCCTTGCCAGAATGTGGCAAACAGAAATGAACATTTTAAAGCTCATTTTTATGTTCCATAACTTTATTTAAATTAAAAGCATGGGAACACCTTTCAGGTGGCTGACTCCATGTCCCTCATGTGCACTAATTACATCTGCCTGCTGTATGCATGCAGGTCCACATCTGGTAAAAGCTGTGCCATGGGCAACCTGCCTCACAGCCAGGTTCCTGAGATGGGCTTCCTGATGGCAGAGAGATGAGCTGGAATAGTCAGGAACAGGGAGGGACAACATGCACCTTACATGCTGAGGTATCTAGCGGACCCCCAGCTTGCACTGCGAAACCACAGTCATACCCAGGAACCTCTCTATTCCCGTACGTGGGGGCATAGGGGGGGCGGGGGCTACACTAGTTTCTCACACCCATTAATAAAGCTATTTTTCTGCAGTTATTTCAAAAGTGAAAGCCATGTATATAGCATTAGAAACATGATCAGAAGCTAAATGAATTAGTTCAATGTAGACAAAATTAAGCTTAACTTTTAGTGAGCAAATCCTGAGCAAGGTATGACCAGACCAAAATGAACAGTAAGCAAAGGTTCCAGGAGCACGACAACCAGGGGAGGGAAGAGGGGCTTATAAGGAGCCATAGAGAATAAGGGAAAGGTAGCTATGTTAGAAGTGCCCATGCATACGGGGCTGGTTACCCAGAGCACAGCATGAGGGCCAACCACACACCTGGGGGCTGATAGCACTGGTAAAGTCTCTATCAGAAAGTGCCAACTTGGGAGGTCATGCAGGTGGGATGGTGGGTGCCCCTGAGCAGGAGGTGCTGAGGCCCACTGTCCATGCTCCATGGCTGGGACCACCCCTCTCCCTTCCAGACCTCCCCTCTGAGAGCCATTCAACCAAACAGATTCTCTGCATTTAATTCTGTCACCTGTTACCCATTTGTCTTTTGAACACTCTCTGCAGAGATGGGTCAGAGGAAGAAAGGAAAGACATGCAGAAATGAGAGGGCAATGGCCACAAACCCACACGCAGACAGCCCTTCTCCTGGCTACCCTATGCCCCGCGGGTCCTGCAGCAGGAGCCCCGAAGGGCCTGTGTGTTCCACGACCCCTGAGCTTCTGCAGAGGAGGAGGTGTATCAGGAAGCCTATGCCCAGCATTTCATACAGGGCCTGGTCCATGGTCAGAACAGAGAGGGATGAATGAATATTGAATAAATTAATTACATCCAGTATGTCATCTAAACGGAAAGCAGGGAAATGAGATTTCACTCAATTATGGGCACTCAAAAACCTCAGCTCTGCAAAATATCCAAATAATAGAAATGCCCTTGCTATTTGCTGTTTCTCCAGCTAAACAGTCGGTTAGTGGGAGGGCAGATTTAGAGTCTGCCACGGCATGGTCTACCCAAGAGTGACCTAATTTGGAAACTTCTAAGAAATGTGTGTCAAGCTCAGAAATACGCATGAAAGCTAAAGAAGTTAGACACATGTTGTCTTTTAATTAAATTACATAGGCAAAAGCCTGTAATAAAAAATTTAAAAGATGATGAAAATAACCACACAGCTCCTAATACATGGAAAAGCTCAGGCTGATGGGAATGCTTGCAAGGCCTGTGACTAGTCTGATCTGTGTACAGCATGTGGAGACCCACCTGGGGGTCACTTCCTCACTCCAGACCACGAGAATGCTGGAGGGATCCCTCAGTGAGAGCGGGGTAGTTTCAGATGTGCCCATGGATGCTATGAAATGCCTCCCTTCCAGAGCAGAGAAGAATTCCCTCCCCGATAGTGAGGCACACTCTATAAAGAATACAGTGGGGTGGAAGGCACAGTGTGAGATATGCAAGACATGGATATATAAGGCATGTGGCTGCCTCCTGGTTCCCCCTCCCGATCACTCGCTTCAGTGGCAGGTGGGCGGTCGTGCCATTAGGATACCAAGGAGCCCTACAGAGAGGCCTACAAGGTAGGGAACTGAAGCCACAAGGGACCCAACCTGGAAGCAGCCAATCTTCGGGGGATGCAGCTCCAGCTAACATCTGCAGCCACATGGGGGGCCCAGAGCAAGAATCACCCAACTGGGCCACTCCCAAATTCCTGACCTACAGCAGCTGTGAAATATTATATATTGGTTGTTTTAAGCCACTGGCTGTGGGTCAGTTTGTTACACAGCAATAAAAAACAACAGAGAAAGCGGATGGGGTAAAATCTGTGGAGAAGAAATTCTAGGGAAAACCAGAGCAAAGCACACAGCCTGTGTCAGCAGTGCTGGCAGTTCCATGGAGCCCAAAGGGAAGCCAGAGACGAACCAGATACAGCCAGCAGGCGGGAAGAACAGCGGGGGCCCTTGTGAATGACTTTCGGCGGAGCCATCGCAGCAAATGCCGCTCACCATATACCCCCTCAGCCTTCCAACATGGGCACCAGAGATAGGCACCTTCAAATTGCAAGCCTGAGCTGACAACAAAGAAACACTACTGGAAGAAAACCAATGTGATAAAAGACAGATACCAAACAAAATAAGAGCAGTCATCTAAGAAATCCCAAAGTAGGTGGTAAGCATTAATTTATATGTCAAGTTAATGGACATGATACTCCATACATAAGAGAGAAACAAGCAGACACCTCGAGAGGGAAAACTACTGTCAGTAAAAACCTAACTAATATGTGAGTCTAAGAATAAATGGACACAGCTTAAGAGCAAAGTAGAAGGTTGGAAGATGCAGGAACTTTCCGGAATGCAGAGTGAAAGCAAACAGAAAGAAGGTATGAAAGACACTAAGAGAAGTCCTTTAGTTCCAGAAGGAATGACCACAGAGAACCCAGTGACCAATATTCTGATTAAACCTAGAAAATCCAAGGTCAAAGAGAGAGCCCTCTAACTTCAATATTTTTATGTTGTTTTCTACTCTCATTATGTTTGTTTCTTTTCAAACTCCTTTGTTGCCTTCTTTTAGATTTTTCCCTCCACTACTATTTTTTTTCTTTTTTACTTGTTATGCTAGAAATGATCACAAGTTCATAGCTTATCGAGTTTGATCTGATACCCTCACACCCCACCCAAGCAGCCCCAGGGTCTTAAAGCCCTATAATGCCACTCCCCACACACCGACTGCCCGGGTCCTCCTGTATTTTAGTTCTGCCATTTGTGTTTAATCCCAGAAGACATTTGCCTGGTAGCTTTAAACATTTAATGTCTGTTTGGATTAACTCACATGCACAGAATTTTCTGTTTTCAATTTCTTCTTAAATCTAAACCTTCCATATGAGAACTTTCTTTCCTCCTAAAATACATGTTTTAGAAACACTTTTAATAAAGTCCTATAGGTATCAAATTCTTAGTTTCTGTTTGTATGAAAATATGTGTATTTTACAATGGAATACTATTCAGCCATAAGAAAGAAACAAATCCTACCATTTGCAACAATATTGATGGAGCTAGATGGTATTATGCTCATTGAAATAAGGCAGAGAAAGACAAATAACAAATGATTTCCCTCATTTGTGGAGTATAACAATGAAGCAAAACTAAAGGAACAAAACAGCAACAGACTCCAAGAAGGGACTAGTGGTTACCAAAGGGAAGGGGTGGGGGAGGACAGGTGGGGAGTGAGGGAGAAGGGGATTGTGGGGTATCATGATTGGTGCACATGGTGTGTGTGGGGTCATGGGGAAGGCAGTGCAACTCAGAGAAGACAAACAGGGACTCTGTGGCATCTTACTATACTGATGGACAGTGACTGCAATGGCGTATGCGGGGGGACGTGACAATAAGGGTGAATATAATAACCACATTGTTTTTCTTGTGAAACCTTCGTTAAGAGTGTATATCAATGATACCTTAATAAAAAAAAGAATCAACAACAAAAAAAGAAAATATGTGCATTTTACCCTTATTCCTGAAAGATTTATTCATTAAGTATAGAATGCTGGGCACTTTCTTTTTTCTCACCACAAGGGAAATCCAACTGTCTTCATGTATCTGTCAGCACAGTTATAAGGCATCTGGTTGCCTTAATATTCCTCCTTTGCACAATGTCTTACTCTCTGTTAATATCTTTTGTCTTTAGGATTCAAGAGGTTCACCATAATACATCTAGACAAGGGTAGGGTTTCTCTTCACTTCACCTGCCTGTGTTATAGGATTTGTGAAACTGTACAATGGTGGCTTTCGTCTCTGAAACCTGTTAGCCAGGATCTCTTCAAACAGTACTTCTATGCCGATCCTCTCTTGCCCTTCTGGAACACCAGTGAATTCCGCTGTGCCTTATCAGTCTCCCTCCAAGGCTCCTATTCTCTCTTTCATTGTTTACATCCTTTGTCTGTGCTGCATTCTGGATAATTATTGTGGATTACAACAAAAAAATCCACTGAAGGATGGCGAAAATGGAAAAGAAGGTAACAAGAAGCACAGGGTAAGAAAGTCTGACATAACATAACTGGGGTTTTTGAAGAAGAGTAAAAGGTGGCATGTTATTTATCTGATGAAATAAAACAAGTTTTACACAAACTTCTAAAAATTAAAAAAAAGAGAAAACTTCCCTACTCACTTTGTGAGGTTAATATCACTTTAACAGCAAAACCACATAAAGCCATTTCAAGGAAAGAAAACTACAGACCAAAATCCCTAATGAATATACATGCCAAAATCCTTAACAAAATCCCTCTTATATAAGATATCATAACTAAGTAGGATTTAACCCAATAATGTTAGTTCTGTATTTCAAAATCAACCAATGTAATTTACCATTTTTATAGATTAAAAATAAAAACCATTCTTTCAATAAATGTAGAGAAAGCATGTGACAAAACTCAATGAGCATTCATGAAAAGAGATTCTCAGCAAGTTCCTTAACCTTATGTCTTGCCAATGGGTTTCAGCCCCCGGCAAGTTTGCTATGGATTCAGTGTGACCAAAGAAATGACAGTAGAACGTTTCTTTGGGGTGAAAGGGTAAACCTGGCTTGTTCTCCCGATGGTAGGTCGAATACTAGCATCTCTGCCTCCACCCAGAGCACTGGGTCGAGCTCTCTATATAGTGCAATAATAGCTTATTGCCTAAAGGTGTAGAAGTGGTAGCCTAGCAACAGTCCAGTTACATCATCAAGTGGTTTAAGTTCAGTGAGGATCCTGGCCATGGGAACCCCAACTTCCCAACACCTGATAAAAGGCATCTATGAAAAGCCTACATCTATTATCACACTTCAAGGTGAGAAAATGAATGCTTGTCCCCCAGGATCAGAAACAAGGCAAGGATGTCTATTCCCACCATTTCTAATCAAAATACCAGAAATCCTAAGTATGTTCAAAGAGGAAAGTGAAAGAAACAGAGAGAGTGTGGGTTGGAATCTGTAAAAAAACACAAAGAGCTAATAAAAAAGTTCAGTAAGACTGCAAGATACAAGATCAATATACAAAAATCAGTTTATTTATATACACTAGCAAAAAAAAATTTTGACATGAAATTAAATAAATTTACAATAGTATGGAAAAAATAAAATACTTAGGAATAAGTTTAACAATAATATAAGACTTTGTGGGGAAAATTAAAGTTCCTATGGCCAGGATCCTCAACTGACCCTAAACTACTTGATGATGTAATTAGCCTACTACTAGGCTACTGCTTCTACACCCGTAGGCAATTAGCTATTATTGACTGAGTCACTATATAAAGAGCTCTGCCCAGTGCTCTGAGGGGAGGCAGAGACAAAGGAGAATTACAGACCTACAGACTGTTGGATGCAGATGTAATTCTAGTGCTTGACTTACAGCTGGGTAATAAACCCTTTTACCCCAAGAACATTCCATTGTTACTCCTCGGTTACACTGAATCCATAGTAAACTTACCCAGGGCTGAAACCCATTGGCAAGACAACTGACGACATTGGCAGGATTCATTGTTGACCGAGAAACAGAACAGGCTGCGCTTATGGGAGGGGTGCTTCAGTGAGCTGCCCCTACGAATGGGGAGATAGTTGAGTGTCCCCCAGTGGGTATGTGGTCTGAGGTGGCTTGCTTCCTAGAGGCCTGGGACCCACCCCAGGACTGGAGGCAGGTGGAGGTGACACCTGAGGCAGTAGAGGTGGCCCTTGGTATAAAAAGGAGATCCTTTGAGAAACACAGTGCCTGTGAGGCAGCAGGAACTGTGGGTTGGCTGTTTCTCACAGTACTAAAAAAGTCTACAGATAAGAACATGCTCCTGAAAGAGACACAAGAAATGGCAGCAGGAAAAATTTAGCTGTGAACTGCTATGGATTCATTGAAGAATGAAATGGCATTGATACAAGAGGAGGCAGCACAAGAACGCCAGCTATGAGGTGCTGTGGAGGAAGTAAAAGATTTGTTGAAAAATGAAATGGTGTTGCTCTGAGGCACTGTGAAAGAGGTAAAGGCCATGAAGGAGGACGGACTCCTGGCAAAAGCACAAGAAGAGGCAGTGCAAGAATGTGAGCTGTGAGGTTCAGTGGAGAAGGTTAAAGATTCTTTACAGAATGAGACAGCAGCGCTGCCAGGTGCTCTGAAGTAGGCAAAGGCCATGGAGGAAAAGGGCGTACTCCTGAGGGAAGACAGCATGAGAACGCCAGCGGTGAGGCATTGAGGTGAAGGTAAGAATGCTGCTGAAGACTGAGCTAGCATTGCTGCGAGGCACAGTAGAAAAGGTAAAGGGTGAAGCAGAGGAGACACTTGGGGGAGTTGAGAGAAAGGTGCTATCAGCCCTGGAAATGGAGGAGCTGGGGAAAGATGAAGGGGTGGTGCTGAAGGCACCGACCCCTCCTCTATGGAAAGCATGCCCAGCAGTTATAAAGAAAATAAAGACACAGCAACCAAGGGTTCCTCTGGGAGAGGTGCAGCCCCCTCCCCAGGTTGTGGAGCACTCTATGGTCCACCCCTATACTCAGACAGAGCTGGTGGATTTGGGCTCCCAGTTTAGGCAGAAGCCCTCGGAGTTAATATCAGCTTGGCTCCTGTGTCTTTGGGACTTAGGATGGATGGAACTGTTCTGTCACAATCAGAGATGGGAAAGCTGGCTCCCCTGACAGTTCATCCTGCCTTGAGGCAGCAATTACAAAATGCAAATCAGACCCCAGGAAATCATTCCTTCCTTGATTGGCTTATGGCTGCACTTGGTGCTGTGTGGCCCAATCAGGGTGATTTACTATCCTCCCCTGCTAAATGGCAGATGTACGCTGAGCTCCAACAGGTGTTACAGGTTAGGGATGAAAAATGCCATCTATAATCCAGAGAATCATGGCCCAGACGAGGAGCCTTTTACTGCAGGGATGTGAAATGTTGTGCTTCAAATGGCTCCCACATCCCTCTTTGGGCCTCTAGTGGCCATTCTTGCCCCTCACTTAGGGCAGCCCATAAGTGAGGTTACCCATACTGTGGCAGACTTGGGAGAGGCTAAAGCAATGACAGTATGGAAAGCAATAAGGTCTACTACTCAGAGGAAGAATTTAAAAGGCCCTGTGAAGGTTACGAGGACCCAGATGTGGGTTAATTTAATAGGGGCAGGAGCAGACAGAAGGAAATTAGATGGCAAGTCAAATACAATCTTACTGGAGCTGTGGCAACAACTGAAACTGGAGCAGCAGTTCCAGCCATGGAGAACTATGAGGCAGAGGCCAGAGACAGAGCCACAAGCCCAGCTGTGTGTTTGCAAGACTTCCTTCCAGAGAGTGAGCCAACCTTGCTTGAGCCCAAACAGGAAGATGACTGGTTTGATTGAGGGGAGGAAGGTCTAGGTGTCTTCCTTGAGGGACAAGGGGGGGACCAGAGGCCACATGTCGAAATAGCTATCCATTGGTCCCCAGTGAACACACAACGTGTCCTGGCCCTGCTAGACACAGAGGCTGAATGTTCACTGATTTATTGCAACCCTGAGTGGTTTCCCAGGATCCCCACTATTATAAATGTATATGGAGGTAAGGCTATCAGAGTGAAACAAGTCCAAATCCCTTTAGGAATAGGGCATCTACATCCAAAAGAGTATACTGTGTATATATCTCCTATCCCTGAGTATATTTTGGGGATTGATATCCTGCAGGGGTCTATGGTTGTAGATAACTGCAGTTGAGTTCAGCCTGAGAGTACATGTGGTGAAAGCAGTTCTGAGGGGACATGCTGGCACCTGTCCATAGCTTTGCCTGTGCCTTGGCAGGTGACTAATACCAAACAATACAAATTGCCTGGGGGGCATAAAGAAATTGGAGAAACCCTCCAGGAACTGGAAAAGGTGGGTATTATAAAGCCCACCCATACTCTTTTCAATTCCCCAGTGTGGCCCGTAAAAAAGCCAGATGCCTCCTGGCATATAACCACGGATTATAGAGAACTAAATAAAGTCATACCCCTATGCATGCTGCCGTCCCCTCTATTGCAGACCTGATGGATACCCTCAGCCACGAAGGAGGAAAATACCATTATGTTGTAGACCTTGCTAATGCCTTCTTTTCCATTAACATAGAGCAGGAAAGCCAGGAACAGTTTGCCTTCATATGAGAAGGACAGCAATGGACTTTCACCATCCTCCCACAGGGATACCTCCACAGCCCCACCATCTGTCGTGGACTTGTAGCCCAGGACTTGTAGCATGGGAGAAACTGCCAGCAGTGTAGTTATATTATTATATTGATGATATCATGCTCACATCTGACTTTTTGAGATCTAGAAGGTGCAGGACCTAGACTGCTGCAATATCTATAGAAGAAAGGATGGGCTCTGATCAGCACCAAGGTTCAGAGACCTGGTTTGTCAGTCAAGTTCTTGGGGGTTGTCTGGTCTGGTAAGACTGAAGATATCCCATAGATAAAGTCCAGGCCTTCCCTATCCCTACAACTGTGGCATGGTTACAGGAATTTTTGGGTCTTCTAAGTTACTGGAGAGTGTTTATCCCACACTTGGCACAAATTCTGAAGCCCTTATACCAGTTGGTACAAAAGGGCATCAGGTGGGACTGGCATGAGACAAGTGCATCTGCCTTTACTACAGCAAAATGGGCAGTCAAGGCTGTGTGGGCCTTGAGTGTGATAGACACATCAAGACCCTGGTTAGCTGGATGTTCACATGACTGAAGATGGTTATGGCTGGGGTCTTTGTTAATGGTTTGAACAAACTCACCAACCTATTGGATTCTGGTCACAACTCTGGAAAGGAGCAGAGGTATGGTACACCTTAGTAGAAAAACTGGCTGCCATGTATCATGCCTTGCTGACTACAGAACCCATCACTGGAATGGCCCTGAGAAAGGTTAATAACCACCTATCCCATCTTGTGGTGGGTACGAGACTGGACCCAAAAGCCACAGAGTGGTGTGGCACAGACACCTACAGTGGCCAAGTGGGGTGTGTATCTACAGCAGAGTAGTGCCCTCTCTACTAGCCCCTTGAGTGAAGAACTCCAATGCATATTGGGGCCAGTGACATATACTAGCAAAAGGTAGGAAGAATTCACTTTAGAACCATTAGTAGCACAGAGTCCTTATCAGGAGCAAAGAGCTCCTATACCCGAAGATGCATGGTACACAGATGGCTCCAGCCATGGACAGCCCCCAAAATGGAGGGCCATAGGTTTCCATCCTAAGACTGAGACAATATGGATGGAAGATGGTGAGGGGAAGATAAGTCAATGGGCAGAATTGTGGGCAGTATGGCTCGTAATTACCCAGGAGCTCT
The DNA here is from genome assembly GCA_029783875.1 of Phataginus tricuspis. Taxonomy (NCBI): domain Eukaryota; kingdom Metazoa; phylum Chordata; class Mammalia; order Pholidota; family Manidae; genus Phataginus; species Phataginus tricuspis. The sequence continues at coordinate 103,824,899 of JAQQAC010008350.1, read as the reverse complement.
CTCCAATAGTTGTCTGCACTGATAGTTGGGTCATCTATCAGCACTTGACCCTGTGGCTACAGACATGGTACCATGCCAACTGGTTGGTTGGTCACCAACCCCTTTGGGGGCAAGAACTCTGGCAAGACTTATGGGCCTCTGGTCACACTAAAGCATGTGATAGGTCATTTGCTGCTGGCATCCCCAGGTGATAATGAAGTAGATGAATTGGCCCAGGTATGTTGGCTACAAGGAAAGCTGCCTCTGATGTGGCCCAATGGTTACATCATCATTTGTTACATGTGGGGCAAAAGACAATGTGGACTGTAGCCTGTCGGTGGGCTTGCCTTTGACCTTTGAAGAAGTCAGCAGAGCCTGGCAGGAGTGCATCATATACTCTAAAAGGGACTTACACCGAGTTCCACAGCAACATGGGACAATAGCTAAGGGACTGATACCCCTCATCAGGTGGCAGATAGACTATATTGGGCCTCTGCCCATGTCAAAAGGATACCAACATGCCATGACTTGTGTAGACACAGCTACTGGACTCCTGGTTGCTTTTCCTACATGTTGGGCAGACCAACAGACAACCAAAAGAGGCCTGAAGCATCTCTTTGCAGCCTATGGCTGACCACAAGTAATTGAAAGTGATCAAGGAACTCACTTTACAGAAAATGCACTACAAGAATGGGTGCAACAGTTAGGAATCAAATGGAAGTTTATGTGCCATATAATCCTACCGCGGCAAGCATGATAGAGAGGTACATCGTTTGCTAAAATCTGGACTGAAGTCAGACACCAACAGTCTGTGGGGCTGGTCTGTCCACTTATGGACAGTATTATGGCATTTGAATGAGAAACCCTGAAAGGGAGCACTGAGACCCATAGACTAACGCATATTGCTGCCTCCCCTATACAACTGCAAGTACAAACCAAGGAGTAATAGATGAAACTGAGGTTTGGCCACCAGAATATCTTTCTGACAGCACCAACTGCACTAAACCCTGGAGACTCCATTGAGTGGACATGGCCTTGGTCCTTTCAACACATGGACCAATGATGGCTGGCCCTCCTGGTACCTTGGGACAAGACCTGGAAGCTGGCCTCCTGTGTATTCCTGGAGTAACAGCAGAGTGACCCCCAAAGTTCACAGTAGCATATCATAAATGGCCAGAAGGTAGGAGCATCTTACTGGGGAGTTTTGTTTTATCATTATGGCCAGTGCATGCACCTCCAGTAGCACTATATATAGACCCCTCAGTAACCCCACAGGTATGGTATACTAGACCTGGATGGGACTCCCTCCCTGCCACGGTCCTATCACAGGACCACTCTCTTGCATGCATCCTACCTGATGGACAAGATTTGCCTATGTTGGTGTCATTAAAACCTTAGTGTCTTATTGCCTCTAAGGTCTTTGTGGATTGGGCACACAGCCTAGCTAAAAACTGCTACTCGCTGGGGTGCATGAAGCTCCCTATCTGTACCATTACTAAGTGTGAGTCATGAACTCATCTGAGAAGAACTGGTTTGGAATATAGCTGGAATAACCTCCTCAGGTTTAAGGATTATTATAATTTTTGTTACTGTATCATAATTTTGTTGTATCATAATTTTTGTTGTTATCTTCTGTTGCTGTTGTGGAAACTGGTTACAATGCTCCAGATTTCTCACACAAGGACCATTGCAGAAGACTGAGAGCGTATAGAGTGTGAAGGGAGAATCGAGGGGTGGAGTGTGGGGAAAATGGAACTTCCTATGGCCAGGATCCTCACCTGACCCTAAACTACTTGATGATGTAACTGGCCTACTGCTAGGCTACTGCTTCCACACTGGTAGGCAAAAAGCTATTACTGACTCAGTCACTATATGAAGAGCTCTTCTCAGTGCTATGGGGGAGGGAGAGATAAAGGAGGGTTACAGACCTGCAGACTATTGGAAGCAGACGTGATTCTAGTGCCTGACGTACCGCCGGGAGAACAAGCCGGGTAATAAACCCTTTCGCCCCAAGAGCGTTCCACTGTCACTCCTCGGTCTCACTGAATCCACAGTGAACTTGCCTGGGGCTGAAACCCTATGGCAAGAGAACAAGTAGCCAAGAAAAAAATAGATAAAATGGACTTCAAAAATTAAAAGCTTGTGCACTTTACTACCAAGAAAGTGAAAAGCCAATCTAAAGAATGGGACATTCATATTAGTTATGTATCTAAGGGTCTGATTCCCTAAAACTAAACAATAAAAAGACATCCCAATTAAAAAGTGGACAACAAATTTGAAAGACATTTCTCCAAAGTGCTACAAATGGCTAATAAGCATATGAAAAGCTGTTTAACATCATTAGTCATTAGAAAAATGCTAATCAATACTACAGTGAGATACAACTTCCCACCCGCTAAGATGGTAATAATAAAGAAACTGAAAAACAGCAAGTCATACAGAGAAACTGGAACACCCAAATATTGCTGGTAAGAACATAAAATGGAGTAGCCACTTTGGAAAACTATCGGGCATTTTTTCCTCAAAAAGTTAAGTTACAGTATGATCACACAATTCTATCGCTAGGTATAAACACTACATAAATGAAAATATATAGTCATGTAAAAAATGTATACATGAAGTTATTATTCATAATAGCCAAAAAGTGGAAACAACCCAAACATCCATCAACAAGGATAAACAAAATGTGGCATAGTCATACAGTGGAATACTGTTTAGCCACAAAAAAGTGATGAAGTACTGATATATGCTCCAATATAGATGGGCCTTGGAAACATTATGCTAAATTAAAGAAGCCAGACACAAAAGGTAATATGTGATTATGATTCCATTTACATGAAGTGTCTGGGGTAAGCAAATCCATAGAGACAGCAAGTAAGTAGACTGGTGGTTGCCAGGAGATGGGGCAAAGAAGAAAGGGCAGTAACTGCTAATGAGTATGGGGTTTTCTTTAACGAGAATGAAAATATTCTAGAATTAGTGGTGATGGTTACACAAGCTAGTCATCATACTAAAAACCACTGAAATTTACACTTTAAAATGGTTAAAGTTATATGTAAATTTTATCTCAATCATAAAAACAAAAAAGATCCCAATTACCCCCAAATTGATCTCTACAGATCCAAAACAATTCCAACTAAAAGCCCAGCAGTCCTTTTTATAGAAATTGACAATATGGTTCTAAAATTTATATGGGAAAGCAGAGGACTCAGGATAGGAAAACAACTTTGAAAAACAGGACCAACACTGTAAGACTCACCCTACCAAGCTCATTCTAGAGCTACAGTAACCAGGCTATGTTGGTAAAAGGACAGACATATAGAACAATGGAACAGAATCTGGAGTCCAGAAATAGATCCACCCACGTATGGCCAACTGGTGAAGAAGCAAAGACAATCAATGGAGCAAATAAGTCTTTCAAAAAACAAGGCTGAAAGATATGTACGCCCACAGGAGAAAAAAGCAACTATATCTCTATCTTGCACCATGTTGAAAAAAAAAATAGCTCAAAATGGATCAGAGGGGGGAAAAAATGAATCAGAGACCAAAACGTAAAACCTAAAACTACACAATTTCTAGAAAAAAACATAGGTAATAATTTTTGTTCCTTAGGGAAAGCATAGAATTTTTGGTTAGGACACAGAGCATAAGCCATAAAACAAAAAAACTGATAAATTTCAGTTTATAAATATTAAACACTTCTGCTTTTTTGAAAGACACTGTTAAGAAAATAAACATTCAAGCTACACACTGGGAGAAGATATTTGGAAAACATATACCTGATAAATGACAGAGTACACAACAAACTCTTGCAACTCAAAAAAAAGTACAAAAATTTTAAACATGAACTATCTGAACACTTTACCAATGAAGACATACAAATGACAAATAAAAAAGAAAAAATGTCCAATATCAACTCATCAGGAAAATACAAATGAAAACTACGAGATGCTACTACTATATGCCCACTAGAAAGGATGAAATTTTTAAAACTGACATCAAGTGCTGACCATTTCAAGAGCAACAGGACCTATCATACATTGCTTGTAGGAACGCAAAATGGTGCAGTAACTTTGGAAAACAACTTGGTAATTTCTTACAAAGTTAAACACACACTTTTCATATGATCTAGAAAAGCCCACTCACACGTATTTACCTATGAAAAATGAGGATGTGCATCCACATAAAGACCTGTATGAGAAAGTGTAAAGCAGATTCATTCATAATCTTTGGAGCTGCAAAATCTCTATATTTCCATCAATCAGTGAATGGACAAATTGTGGTGCATTCATTAAATACTACTCAACAATAATATGAATGGGTCTCAAGAGCATTACGGTTAAGTGAAAAGACACAGACTCCAGAAGCTGCATATTATGATTCCACTAATAAGACATTCTGAGGAAGTAAAATTACACTCGCAAGAAACAAATCAGTGTTTGGGGCTTGAGGACACGGGAGAAATAGGTACATGAGGGAATTTTGGCGAAGTAAAAACATTCTATATTGTGATTATGTTGATGGTTAATATCTGCATATGTTTGTCAAAACTCATAAAACCACATCCCTAAAAAGAAGTAACTTTATACTACATAAATCATATGTCAATAAACTTGATGTGGAAATTAAACAAGAAGAAGCCCAAGCAGGATAAACACAAAGAAATGTATGCCTCAATACCTCATGTTGAACGTCTAAGAGATGATCTTAAAAGTAGCCAGTCGTAAAAATTTCCTAAAATGAGCATCATGTACATTGAAAGACAGCTTCTCCACAGCAATGGAAGCCAAAGACAGTAAAACAGAATCTTGGCCATACTCCAAGAAAATAGCTTTCCACCAAGAAGCTTAAGAAATGTCTATTAAGAATAAAGTGAAAGATAATTTAAAGTTATTTCAAAACATCTTTGTTTTATTTGCTTCTGGCCAGGAGCAGGAACTATTACTAGATGCTATTACTGGGTTTTCAGCCTCTCTACTAAAGTAGGACACACTGGCATTTCCATTTGAGCTTTAATGGCACGATCAGGAGATACACGATGCCAAGCTAAATATAACTCATGAAAATTGTCAAGCTTATCAAGAGAAAAACACAGAAATTTAAACAAATGCTGCTGAAAACTTGAGGTAATTTCTAGGGGTCATAAACAAAGACACTGGCAGACTTTGTAGATCGGCAAGCCAAAACTAAACAGTCACAAAGAAAAAAATGACTCACTGAAAAATTAATCACCAAAATTACAAAGAAATCCCGGAGACTTCTGGGAAGATGGCGGCGTAAGCAGGGCGGCGGAAATCTCCTCCCAAAACCATATATATTTATGAAAATGCAACAAATACAACTATTCCTAAAAGAGAGACCAAAATATATAGGACGGCACCCAGCCTACAGCTACACCTGAGAGGACGTGGCACCCCGCGAGGCGGGTAAGATATGGAGCCACGACCCGGTGGGACCCAAGCACTCTCCCACCCTAGCGCACAGGAGAGGATTCAGAGGGGGGAGGGAGTGAAAGTATAGGGCCGCGAAATAACCAGCCCTGGTGATCTGTGCCGGGAGCGCTGACACACATCACGCGGTGTAGCAGAGATTGGAGAGACACAGGGTGCATGATCTGAGCCTGGGAACGCACTGGGTCCTCGCAGACAGCTCCCCGGGACAAAAGAAAAGTGCGTGCTTTTTTTTAGCAGCCTTAAAGGGACAGGGGCCTAACAGAGGAGCAGGACCGTCCCAGCACACCACTCAGCCCAGCAGGCTGGGAGTCCTGGGGAATTTTGGACCCCTTGGCTGGAGATTAGGAAAAAGTTGCCGTACTGAGACTTCCCACAGAGATCAAGAGCCTCCCTTTGTTCCTGCCCCAGCCAGAGCTAAAAAGGGCCCTGCGGAACGGCGCAGCCATGGCTGCGGAATAGTAGCACAAGAGTGCCACTTACAGTATCCCCACAGAATCTACTCTTGGAGGGCGTTTTTTTTTCTCTTTTCTTTTCTTTCTTTCTTTTTTTTCTTCTTAAAAGTCTTAAAGAGCCCCGTTGACATAAGTGGCACCTACCAGCGAACACTTCTGTCGCCATGAAAAGACAGAGGAATATGGTACAAACAAAACTTACCCTGACCCAGACAACACCAGAGAGGGAACCTGAAGGGATACAAATGCACAACCTTCCTGAAAAAGAATTCAGAACAAAAGTCATAACCATACTGATGGATCTACAGAGAAATATGCAAGAGCAGATGGAGGAAGTGAGGGAAGTCAGGAAAGACAAGGCAGAAATAAGACAAGCGATCGACGGGCTTGGGACCAGACTGGATGAGATGCAAGAGGCTGTTAATGGAATAGAAATCATAGAACAGGAATACAGAGAAGCTGAGGCAGAGAGAGATAAAAGGATCTCTAGGAATGAAAGAATATTAAGAGAACTGTGTGACCAATCCAAATGGAACAATATTCGCATTATAAGAGTACCAGAGGAAGAAGAGAGAGAGAAAAGGGATAGAAAGTGTCTTTGAAGAAATAATTGCTGAAATATTCCCCATGCAGGGGAAGGAAATAGTCTCACAGTCCACGGAAGCCCACAGATCTCCCAACACAAGGGACCCAAGGAAGACAACACCAAGACACAGAATAATTAAAATGGCAAAGATCAAAGATAAAGACAGAGTATTAAAGGCAGCTAGAGAGAGAAAAAAGATCACCTACAAAGGGAAACCCATCAGACTATCATCAGACTTCTCAACAGAAACCTTACAGGCCAGAAGAGAAGGGCATGATATATTTAATATAATAAAACAGAAGAGCCTCGAACCAAGAATATTGTATCCAGCATGATTATCATTTAAATAGGACGGAGGGATTAAACAATTTCCAGACAAGCGTAAGCTGAGAGAATTTGCCTCCCATAAACCACCACTACAGGATATCTTAAAGGAAATGCTCTAAGGCAAGCACTCCTAAGGCTAAAAAGATGTCACCAGAGAAAATAAAATTATAGCAAAGAAAGCAGACCATCCAAATACTAACTAAAGGCAAAGAATAAAACACCTAGTATATAAAGAATGGAGGAGGAAGAATAAGAAGGGAGAGAAATAAAGAAACATCAGACTGTGTTTAGAATAACTTAAAAAGAAAGTTAAGTTAGATTGTCAGAGAGTAAAGAAGCAACCCCTGAACCTTTGGTACCCACGAATCTAAAGCCAGCAATGGCAATAAGTACATATCTATCAATAATCACCCTAAATGTGAATGGACTGAATGCACCAATCAAAAGACACAGAGAAATAGAATGGATAAAAAAGCAAGACCCATCTATATGCTGCTTACAAGAGACTCACCTCAAACCCAAAGATATACACAGTCTAGAAGTGAAGGGATGGAAAAAGATATTTCATGCAAACAACAAGGAGAAAAAAGCAGGTGTTGCAGTACTTGTATCAGACAAAATAGACTGCAAAAAGAAGAAAGTAGCAAGAGATAAAGAAGGACATTACATAATGACAAAGGGATCAGTCCAACAAGAGGATATAACCATTATAAATATATATGCACCCAACACAGGAGCGCCAACATATGTGAAACAAATACTAACAGAATTAAAGGAGGAAATAGACAGCAATGCATTCATTCTAGGAGACTTCAACACACCACTCACTCCAAAGGACAGATCAACAAGACAGAAAATAAGTAAAGACACAGAGGCACTGAACAACACACTAGAACAGATGGACCTAACAGACATCTACAGAACTCTACACCCAAAAGCCACAGGATACACATTCTTCTCAAGTGCACATGGAACATTTTCCAGAATAGACCTCATACTAGGCCACAAAAAGAACCTCAGTAAATTCAAAAATATTGAAATTCTACCAACCAACTTCTCAGATCACAAAGGTATAAAACTAGAGATAAATTTAAGAAAGAAGACAAAAAGGCTCACAAATACATGGAGATTTAACAACATTCTCCTAATTAATCAATGGGTTAATGACCAAATCAAAACAGAAATCAAAGAATATATGGAGACTAATGACAACAACAACACAAAGCCACAACTTCTGTAGGATGCAGCAAAGGCAGTTCTATGAAGAAAGTATATTGCAATCCAGGCTTATTTAAAGAAGGATGAACATGCCCAAATGAATACTCTAAAGATACAATTACTGAAATTGGAAAAAGAAGAACAAATGAGGCCCAAAGTCACCAGAAGGAGGGACATAATAAAGATCAGAGAAGAAATAAATAAAATTGAGAAGAATAAAACAATACAAAAAATCAATGAAACCAAGAGCTGATTCTTTGAAAAAATAAACAAAATAGATAAACCCCTAGCCAGACTCATTAAGAGAAAAAGAGAATCTACCCACATGAACAGAATCAGAAATGACAAAGGAAAAATAATGACGGACCCCACAGAAATACAAAGAATTATAAGAGAATATTATGAGAATCTATATGCTAACAAGCTGCAAAACATATAAGAAATGGACAACTACTTAGAAAAATACAACCTTCCAAGACTGACCAAGCAAGAAACAGAAAAACTAAACAGACCAATCACTAGCAACGAAATTGAATCAGTAATCAAAAAACTACCCAAGAACAAAACCCCCGGGCCAGATGGGTTCACCTCTGAATTCTACCAGACATATAGAGAAGAAACAACACCCATTCTCCTTAAAGTTTTCCAAAAACTAGAAGTGGAAGGAATACTTCCAAACTCTTTCTATGAAGCCAACATCACTCTAATACCAAAACCAGGCAAAGACACCACAAAAAAATTACAGACCAATATCCCTGATGAACATAGATATAAAAATACTCAACAAAATATTAGCAAACTGAATTCAAAAATACATCAAAAAAATTATCATGATCAAGTGGGATTCATCCCAGGGATGCAAGGATGATACAACATTCGAAAATCCATCAACATCATCCACCACATCAACAAAAAGAAGAACAAAAACCACAAGATCATCTCCATAGATGAAAAAGCATTTGACAAAATTCAGCATCCATTCATGATTAAAACTCTCAACAAAATGGGTATAGACGGCAAGTACGTCAACATCATAAAGGCCATATATGACAAACCCACACCTAACATCATACTTAACAGCGAGAAGCTGAAAGCTTTTCATCTAAGATCGGGAACAAGATAGGGATGCCCACTCTCTCCACTGTTATTCAACATAGTACTGGAGGTCCTAGCCATGGCAATCATACAAAACAAAGACATACAAGGCATCCAGATTGGTAAAGAAGAAGTCAAATTGTCACTATTTGCAGATGACATGATATTGTACATAAAAAATCCTAAAGACTCAACTCCAAAACTAGTAGAACTAATATCTGAATTCAGCAAAGTTGCAGGATACAAAATTAACACACAGAAATCTGTTGCTTTCCTATACACTAACGATGAACTAACAGAAAGAGAAATCAGAAAAACAATTCCATTCACAATTGCATCAGTAAGAATAAAATACCTAGGAATAAACCTAACAAAGGAAGGGAAAGACCTGTACTCTGAAAACTGCAAGACACTCCTAAGAGAAATTAAAGAAGACACTAACAAATGGAAATTCATCCCATGCTCTTGGCTAGGAAGAATAAATATTGTCGAAATGGCTATACTACCTAAAGCAATCTACAGACTCAACGCAATCCCTATCAAAATACCAACAGCTTTCTTCAATGAACTGGAACAAATAATTCTAAAAGTCATATGGAACCACAAAAGACCCCGAATAGCCAAAGCAATGTTGAGAAGGAGGAATAAAACAGGGGGAATTACGCTCCCTGACTTCAAGCTCTACTACAAAGCCACAGTAATCAAGACAATTTGGTATTGGCACAAAAACAGACCCACAGACCAGTGGAACAGAACAGAAAATCCAAACATTAACCCAAGCATATACAGTCAATTAATATTTGATAAAGGAGCCTTGGATATACAATGGGGAGATGACAGCCTCTTCAGCAGCTGGTGTTGGAAAAACTGGACAGCTACATGTAAGAGAATGAAACTGGACTACTGTCTAACCCCATACACAAAGGTAATCTCAAGGTGGATCAAAGACCTGAATGTAAGTCATGAAACCATAAAACTCTTAGAAAAAAACATAGGCAAAAATCTCTTGGATATAAACATGAGCGACTTCTTCATGAACATATCTCCCCAGGCAAGGGAAACAAAAGCAAAAATGAACAAGTGGGACTGTATCAAGTTGAAAAGCTTCTGTATAGCAAAGGACACCATCAATAGAACAAAAAGACATCCTACAGTATGGGAGAATATATTCATAAATCACGTGTCCTCTAAGGGGTTGACATCCAAAATATACAAAGAACTCACGCACCTTAACAAACAAAACACAAATAATCCAATTAAGAAATGGGCAGAGGACATGAAAAGACACTTCTCCAAAGAAGAAATTCAGATGGCCAACAGGCACATGAAAAGATGCTCCACATCGCTAATCATCAGAGAAATGCAGATTAAAACCACAATGAGATATCACCTCACACCAGTGAGGATGGCCAACATCCAAAACACAAACAACAACAAATGTTGGCAAGGATGTGGAGAAAGGGGAACCCTCCTACACTGCTGGTGGGAATGCAAATTAGTTCAACCATTGTGGAAAGCAGTATGGAGGTTCC
>JAQQAC010008350.1:103758318-103813757 GCA_029783875.1 Phataginus tricuspis | reverse complement strand
ACCAGAAGGAGGGACATAATAAAGATCAGAGAAGAAATAAATAAAATTGAGAAGAATAAAACAATACAAAAAATCAATGAAACCAAGAGCTGATTCTTTGAAAAAATAAACAAAATAGATAAACCCCTAGCCAGACTCATTAAGAGAAAAAGAGAATCTACCCACATGAACAGAATCAGAAATGACAAAGGAAAAATAATGACGGACCCCACAGAAATACAAAGAATTATAAGAGAATATTATGAGAATCTATATGCTAACAAGCTGCAAAACATATAAGAAATGGACAACTACTTAGAAAAATACAACCTTCCAAGACTGACCAAGCAAGAAACAGAAAAACTAAACAGACCAATCACTAGCAACGAAATTGAATCAGTAATCAAAAAACTACCCAAGAACAAAACCCCCGGGCCAGATGGGTTCACCTCTGAATTCTACCAGACATATAGAGAAGAAACAACACCCATTCTCCTTAAAGTTTTCCAAAAACTAGAAGTGGAAGGAATACTTCCAAACTCTTTCTATGAAGCCAACATCACTCTAATACCAAAACCAGGCAAAGACACCACAAAAAAATTACAGACCAATATCCCTGATGAACATAGATATAAAAATACTCAACAAAATATTAGCAAACTGAATTCAAAAATACATCAAAAAAATTATCATGATCAAGTGGGATTCATCCCAGGGATGCAAGGATGATACAACATTCGAAAATCCATCAACATCATCCACCACATCAACAAAAAGAAGAACAAAAACCACAAGATCATCTCCATAGATGAAAAAGCATTTGACAAAATTCAGCATCCATTCATGATTAAAACTCTCAACAAAATGGGTATAGACGGCAAGTACGTCAACATCATAAAGGCCATATATGACAAACCCACACCTAACATCATACTTAACAGCGAGAAGCTGAAAGCTTTTCATCTAAGATCGGGAACAAGATAGGGATGCCCACTCTCTCCACTGTTATTCAACATAGTACTGGAGGTCCTAGCCATGGCAATCATACAAAACAAAGACATACAAGGCATCCAGATTGGTAAAGAAGAAGTCAAATTGTCACTATTTGCAGATGACATGATATTGTACATAAAAAATCCTAAAGACTCAACTCCAAAACTAGTAGAACTAATATCTGAATTCAGCAAAGTTGCAGGATACAAAATTAACACACAGAAATCTGTTGCTTTCCTATACACTAACGATGAACTAACAGAAAGAGAAATCAGAAAAACAATTCCATTCACAATTGCATCAGTAAGAATAAAATACCTAGGAATAAACCTAACAAAGGAAGGGAAAGACCTGTACTCTGAAAACTGCAAGACACTCCTAAGAGAAATTAAAGAAGACACTAACAAATGGAAATTCATCCCATGCTCTTGGCTAGGAAGAATAAATATTGTCGAAATGGCTATACTACCTAAAGCAATCTACAGACTCAACGCAATCCCTATCAAAATACCAACAGCTTTCTTCAATGAACTGGAACAAATAATTCTAAAAGTCATATGGAACCACAAAAGACCCCGAATAGCCAAAGCAATGTTGAGAAGGAGGAATAAAACAGGGGGAATTACGCTCCCTGACTTCAAGCTCTACTACAAAGCCACAGTAATCAAGACAATTTGGTATTGGCACAAAAACAGACCCACAGACCAGTGGAACAGAACAGAAAATCCAAACATTAACCCAAGCATATACAGTCAATTAATATTTGATAAAGGAGCCTTGGATATACAATGGGGAGATGACAGCCTCTTCAGCAGCTGGTGTTGGAAAAACTGGACAGCTACATGTAAGAGAATGAAACTGGACTACTGTCTAACCCCATACACAAAGGTAATCTCAAGGTGGATCAAAGACCTGAATGTAAGTCATGAAACCATAAAACTCTTAGAAAAAAACATAGGCAAAAATCTCTTGGATATAAACATGAGCGACTTCTTCATGAACATATCTCCCCAGGCAAGGGAAACAAAAGCAAAAATGAACAAGTGGGACTGTATCAAGTTGAAAAGCTTCTGTATAGCAAAGGACACCATCAATAGAACAAAAAGACATCCTACAGTATGGGAGAATATATTCATAAATCACGTGTCCTCTAAGGGGTTGACATCCAAAATATACAAAGAACTCACGCACCTTAACAAACAAAACACAAATAATCCAATTAAGAAATGGGCAGAGGACATGAAAAGACACTTCTCCAAAGAAGAAATTCAGATGGCCAACAGGCACATGAAAAGATGCTCCACATCGCTAATCATCAGAGAAATGCAGATTAAAACCACAATGAGATATCACCTCACACCAGTGAGGATGGCCAACATCCAAAACACAAACAACAACAAATGTTGGCAAGGATGTGGAGAAAGGGGAACCCTCCTACACTGCTGGTGGGAATGCAAATTAGTTCAACCATTGTGGAAAGCAGTATGGAGGTTCCTCAAAAAACTCAAAATAGAAATACCATTTGACCCAGGAATCCCACTCCTAGGAATTTACCCTAAGAATGCAGCAGCGCAGTTTGAGAAAGACAGATGCACCCCTATGTTTATCGCTGCACTATTTACAATAGCCAAGAAATGGAAGCAACCTAAGTGTCCATCAGTAGATGAATGGATAAAGAAGATGTGGTACATATACACAATGGAATATTATTCAGCCATAAGAAGAAAACAAATCCTACCATTTGCAACAACATGGATGGAGCTACAGGGTATTATGCTCAGTGAAGTAAGCCAAGCCGAAAAAGACAAGCATCAAATGATTTCACTTCTATGTGGAGTATAAGAACAAAGAAAAAAACCTGAAGGGACTAAACCGCAGCAGACTCACAGAACCCAAGAACAGACTAATAGTTACCAAAGAGAAAGGGACTAGGGAGGATGGGTGGGAAGGGATGGACAAGGGGGAAAAGGGGGCATTACGATTAGCAGATGTAATGTTGGGGGTGCACGGGGAGGGCTGTACAACTCAGAGAAGACAAGTAGTGATTCTATAGCATCTCACTATGCTGATGGACAGTGACTGTAATGGGATTGGTGGGGGGGACCTGATGAAGGGGGTAGTTTAATAACCATAATATTGCATATGTAATTGTAGATTAATGATACCAAAGTAAATTATAAAAAAAACAAAAAAGAAAACAGCAGCAGATTCACAGACCCAAGAATGGTCTAACAGTTACCAAAGGAAAAGGGACTGGGGAAGATGGGTGGGAAGGGAAGGATAAGGGGGAAAAAGGGCTATTACCATTAGCACACATAATGTAGCGGGGGTGGGGATGGGATAGGGGGATACGGGAAGGTAGTATAACACAGAGAAAATAAGTAGTAATACTATAATATCCTTCTATGCTGATGGACAGTGACTGCAATGTGGGTATGTGGTGGGGACTTCATAATAGGGGGAGTGTAGTAACCATAATGTTGCTCATGTAATTGTATATTAATAATAGCAAAATAAAAAAAATTGAACTCTAAAAAAAAAAAAAGAAAGAAATCCCACTGGCAAGGATGCCACGTGTAAGTCAACACTTCCGATTTCCAGACTACAACTGAGGAGCTTCGGCTTCTGGACACTGACTGTTGTCCTGGCACTGGAATGGCTCCTATGATGCCCTCCATCACAGTGGTGCTGCATATACACTTAAGAGGGCAAAAATGTCAGTACTCCTGAACTTGTAAACAAAGCTTCTTCAAAGATGGGTGTTTCACATGGTAACCTTCCCATTAAAACCGATTTTCATTTTTGAAAGCAATCTCAGATAAAACAACTTCAGAATGATTTAGTAAGTAAAATACATTCTGAACATTAAAAACAAAACAGAACAAAAGGGAAATAAGGAAGGTTTCAGTTAAAAAGAAATTATTGTCTCTTAATACTCTCACCATGAACACTCTCACTGTGATGCACTTTAGAAGCCACAGCATCTAAGGCACAGGAAGAAATGAAAAGCAAGCAAAGAGAGGGATGGGAATAAATATGAATGGGCAGTGATGATATAAAATAATAAGTGTGGCTGCACAGCATGAAAATATACAACAGAGAATGACAGTAGCGTGTGAGTCAGGAGAGGATAATCAGAAATAAAGTACTGTAAGATTCTGCAATTGTTTGGGATGTGCCTAAAGATAAGGATTAATTTTAGACATTGATAAATCAAGTATACATGTAAGACAAACATGAAAATAAGAGAAACTAAAATTATACAGTGAAAGAGAAAAGTGAATAAGAAAAAATTGTCAGTCAAAAAATGCTAAGGAAAGGGACAAATAAACATAAGAACATTGAGCTAAACAGAAATCCCAAAATAAGAACATTGGAAGGAGTCCAAATCTGTAATTAATTAAAATAAAGGATGATAAACTAAATGCTCCATCCTTTAAAGACAAAGACTGTCAGAGAGGGTAAAAGAAAGTTCCATTAGATACCATTTTGAAAGATGCATCTGAAACATTCAGATAGAGAGAGACTGAAAGACAGGGGAAGAAAATATATACTGGGAAAATACATAAGACAAAATTTACACTACAGAGACAGACCACATTACACGTGGAGAAAAGGGTTCAATTTATCAGTATGATACTACCACAACAGCAGACTTGTACCGAACCCCAAAGAAAAGTCTCAACATTTTATATAAAGCAGAAATGAAAAGAAATATAAAGGAAACAGACCACCTCACCACTGCACTGGCAGTTAAACACAACTGTCCCAGTAATCAATTTATCAGTTAGAGAAAAATATGAGTAAGTATAGAAAAGACTTAAACAAGATGACCAAGCTTCATCTAACAGACTCACACAGAACTTATTCTCTAAACCAGCAGAATATATTCTACTTGAAACAGAACATTTTTGTTGCCTGACTACACATGAGCCACCCTCCATGTATGTCAAAGACTAGCACAAAGAGACCACCTTGCTGACAGTGCAGTGCCCAAGAAATGAAATTATTTTTAAACACTGCATATATAAACATAATGTATATTTTTAATATGTATATTTTTACAGTTCATGTGTTTGGAGTTGAAAAACACTTCTAAAGTCCTAAGTGAAGAAATCATAGTGGAAAAAGATAAATGTGTAAGTTAAGGATAACAAAAGTACTATGTATCTAAATTTGTTCACCAAAACAAGCTGTACTTAGAAGGAATGTTGAACTTTAAATGATTATATATATGAAAAGAAAACTGAGTATCAATGAGCAAGCATCCAACACAAGTTAGAAAAAGAACAGCAAAATGAACCCCCAAAAGTAAAAGGAAATAAGAACAGAAATGAATGAAACAGAAAAATATCCCATTTAAAAAATCAATATGTTGAAAATTTTATTTAAAAAATAAATTAATAAAAAATTAAACTATGTAAGTACTAGGATAAAACATGAGTCATTTTCTTTTTAATCTGAGTGTAGGAAAGAGTTTTCTCACTATGACTAAAAAATCCAGATGCAATAAAAGAAGATAGGTAAAATTTGACTTTATAAAAAATAAAAATCTTTGCCATGGTAAAAATGCCATGAGAAAGTATTTATCACAATCATAAATGGAAGAAAATATTTGTAATATATCACAGGAAAAAAAATCCCTAATATAAAAGACCCCAAGCTTTTCAATATCAGGAAAAAAGACCAAAAATCCTAAATAAAAATATGCAAACAACATGAAAAATGATAGGAAATGTTTTGAAACCTAGGAAGATACTCTGCTTTACTGACAGAAAGAAATGCAAGTTGAAACTACACTGAGCTCTCAGGGCTCTCCTATCACTCTGGCAGAAGCTCATGAGCTCAAGGACACCCTCTGCAGGGGAGGCTGAGGTGGAAAAGGCCCCCAGGTGTGCTGCCTGTAGGAATGGAGATGGAAACACCCCTAAGAAGGGCCTTGTAACTGTCCAGCAAAACTTCACACACACACTTTCCACTGAATCCAGCCACACCCACTAGGCCTCACCAGAAGACACCATCAAAAAAACCAGCTCCCCTCAGGCACTTCTGTAACTGCTGAAGCACTGTAACCTACTCACATGCCCAGCATCGTCGTAGGGTATTACTGAGTAACTACGGAAAGCCCACATGATGAAGCAGCACTAGATGGCAAAGCAGCAAAAAGACTGGAACATTCCCATGAATAGGTGTGCGGTGGTTCCCAGAGGCACCGCCAAATGGCAAACGCAAGTGCCAAAGAGTGAACACAATGCCCAGCACTGTGAGTGCAGTTACTGCCTCTGACGGTAAAAATAGAAAATGCTCTGTTGTATCTTTTGCCACAGTAAAAATAAATAAAAAAGAATGCACATACAGCAACATTATTACATAAAATTTGTGTAAGAAAGAAGAGAAACTTAGAAAACATATGTCTCAGCTTCTTTCTTCTTACAAAAGTAATACAGGAAGGACAAACGGCAATTTTGTTTGGTTTCCTACAATGGTATGCTGGTAAATGTTGACCCAAATGGCTCTCGGGGCTGGAAGGGAAGCCCTGGTCTGCCAGTTTCATGGTGTGAATCTCCCACCATGGATGATTTCAAACTGCCACTGTGATGTCCTGGCATGGCAAAGAGGGTGTGCCAAATCAGCTCTGGAGCAGGTGTGAGGTTGCTTTAGAACACCACTGTCACCACCAGAGGGGGTCTAAAGGTAGGAACAAGGAGTGTTGATAGCAGGCATAGTGTGGGGAAATTGGAAGTTTTCAACCAGGATTCCCACCTGGCTTTCATAATGCCCACTGTACACACATATAAGAGCCTGTTTGCATATCAATGAGATGTTTACCTGTAGCAGAGCTGCTAGTCAGTCACAAGAGTTCCACCGCAGGGAGGGGTCAAGAGGCTATCCTCTCCTAAGTTCCTCTAACTAATTGGGCGGATGCCTGCCAGTCACCAGGGACCCACCCACAGAGTTCCTCCCAGAGCAAGGAGAGGGGGTAAGCAGAAAGCATGCCATGCCTGGAGAGAGCGAGCTTGGGAGCCCAGTGAGGGGGGAGCCCCAGGCGGCACTGGTAGAGAGAGTCCAGCAGCTGGGGTTTGGAGAGAGAAGAGACTCAACCATGAGAATAAACCCTTTCATTTCCAACTCCTCGCCCTTGTTTTCCTTTGGTCTTCGAATTCACAATGAACTTTCTCCAGGCAGGGAACCCCCTTCCTACCAGACATATACTTAGTATCTATGTGAACATGTGTGTGCATTTAGAGGTGGGCGTGCTGTGTAACATGTGTATGCATACATTTCCCACCTCTGTCTACTGACAGAGATCAGAAGCAAAGCCACCCCAGAAGCAATAAGCACCTCTGGTACCCAGGTCCAGGTATCTAATAACACTTCCACACCTATAGGGAACCAGAGCCCTCCAAGGAAATGCTAATTCCATGGCTGGACAAGTTAGGTACAAGATGAGCCTGAAACATTCTGTAAGGTGAGTTAAAAATTATAAAATTAAAAAAATGGGGGTGAGAGAGGAAAACAAAGGGAAGAATGGAAGAAGTAAAGGTGCTATGGATTCAATGTTTATGTCCCCCCAAAATTCCTATGTTAACTCCTAACCCCTAATGTGGCACTGTTAGGAGGCAGGGCCTTTAGGAGGTGCTTAGATCTCAGCAGTAGACCCCTATGCTGGGATGAGCACCCTTACAAAAGACCCCAAAGAGCTCCCTGCTCCTTCCCCATATGAGCACACAGTGAGCAGCCAGCATCTGCCACTCTGCAAGAGCCTGACCCACAGTGCAAGCACTCTAATCTCAAGCTTCCAGCCTCCAAAGCTGAGACACATTTCTGTTGATGATAAGCCCCCAGCCTACAGGCTTTTGTTATAGTGGGCCCTGAGTAAGATGGGAGGGAGGTAATGGCAGGGGCTCCCCACAGGGACCAGGAGTCAGCCTGGAGGCACCATATCTGGGACAATTTGAGCACCAAAATCATTGAGGACTGTGAAGGATTATAAACTAGAACAGTGAGGAATTAAAAAACAGGAATCCATGAAACCAAATTAGTACTAAATAGATAAACAGACCAAAAGGAAAGAAGGGAGAGCTACTGCTTACAGAATGGCCATGTGCGAACAGGCCCATATGGAGAGCCACAGCCAGACAAACATTACTTTGCAGACATTCCAGTAACTAGGGGTCAGAGCAAAAATCACCAATAGATAGTAAATCCAGACTATCTCCTGAAGAGCAGGCTCTCTTGTGGTCTTAAAACGCCTTCCCACAGACTGCTTATTAGTTGCAGAGGGTGGTGTTAACGGTCCTGGGGAGACTGGGCAAGCCCCTAACCAAGGGGACAGCTCACCCACCAAGGGCTGACAGGCATTCTGTGTGTCCAGATGCAGGCCTGTCTCACACAGCCGAGTCCAGCCAAGAATGCACAGCGGGAACAGCCTCGTGAGGAGCCCATTATCAGACACACCCCAAAACTGGAAGCTTGTATTTTTCAAAAGGGACCATATTATTCACAATGTCATCAAAGTGACAGGAAGACTGTGAAAATGTTCCAGATTTAAGGAGACTAAGGACACATTACCACTGAGTGCCACAGCTGACCTAGACTGATCTCACACCGAAAACAGTGCTACTGAGCTGACAGAAAATTCTGGAATGCAGCCCACAGATTAGAGCCTTGAGTGATTCCGTTAAAGAGCGTCCTATTCTCAGCAAACAGCAGCTGCCCTGCTCTGCATCCCCAAGGGGCGGACACCCTCCTTTTATAGTTTAAACATACTCAAAGAGCTCCTGTTAAAAAACAAACTCTCTCCAAGACCCATGTTTCCAGAGTCAAACATCTAAACAGCCGCTGGCTTTCCCCCCCATGTCCTCCCGCAACCACGCCCACCAACTCAGAGCATCCTCTGAGATACTCAACTCCTCCCTGGCTATGCCAGATCCAGTGGCACCTTCGGTCCTCATCTTAGCATACTGTCCTCCCTCCTCAACCTGGAAAGAACAGGCATTTTGTGGCGATGCAATGTTTCCCTGAGTACACTAAAAGAGGCACCCCCTGAACTGCTGCGAAATGGAAAATGGCCATTTACTGGAATGTAATTTGGCCATGAGTACTTGAAATGTGAACATCTTACAATTCAATAGTGATGAAGTGAAGGGGGTAAGAGAAAGCTCTGGACTTGACTTCTGCTCTAGTGCTGACTAGTTTCCATGTTGATAAAACAGGATAATCAAAGACCACGGAGAATTATGGGGCCTGAAGGAGGGACTTCTGCCCAGAGCAGAGCCATAATTATAGGGCACGTCTCCTTCTAGGGTCACATATTTGTTCCGGAAAGATACAGACACTCCTTGTCCTCCTTGCAGGGGCTTAGACGGTCTGAGCCTCCCATCCTCGCCGCCTTGCCCTCTGGGCTGGGGCAGAAGCACATAGGGAGATGCAGGCTCACAGATGGAGAAGCAGCAAGGACAGGGACCACAGGCCTTCCAAGGTCACAGAGTGATATGGGAGGAGAGCTGCCGACAGAACACAGTCTCTGGATCCCCAGCAGACTCCACCAGCCCAGGTGGGCTCCTACCAGAAAGCTCTCTTCCTGTGATTTCCACTCCTGCGCTGCCAAATTAACACAAGGGGTGATGAGAACAGCTCACTGTTGTGCTCCCAGTAACAGCTGCTCTCCAGCTGGGACCTGCCCTGCAGGATCTGGCCTAAGGCCCAGGCTCCACAAAGGCAGGGCTGAGGATTGGGTGGTGGTAAGGGGCAGTCTCCTAATGGCTTACCGTGAAGCAGAGCTGGGGGCAGGTGGGCAGAATCAAGCACATTTGCTCAATTACAGGGCGAACAAAGCTTGTTGTTATAGTCTTGTGCCCTGAAAGAGTAAAATGGCTAGAGCCCTGGGAAAAGGCCAGGGCCCACACTGAAAGTCTCTCATCAGCTCAGTGTAACTGGACTGTACCACTGGTCAACCTTCATATCCAAAGGTAAGGTGGCCTCCATGACACAAGTGACACACAATCCAAGGGGGTGTGGGGCTGTGCACTAGTGGAATGGCATGACCTGTAAGTGCCACTGGAGTTCCAGAGGCAGGAAACAAAGGCCTGGAAATTGCAGGGAAGTAGAAGCATCCTGGGCCCCTGTGTCCATGCACGGAATTTCTGGTGCTGAGCACCCAGCCAGAGCTAAAAGTGGGTACAGTGCCCATGCCTGGGTGCATTGCCTGGTCCTGCTAACAAGCAATGGAGCAGGGGCTATGTTGGTCCTGAATGTGTGGTATGTCTGTAAATAAAGCCTCCAGAAAGGTTGGCTCCTGCCTGCCTAAGTACACCTAGAGGTGACTTGTCCTCCACCCCCACACGCCAGCCAGGCCCCACGGCCCAGCTCTCCAGATCCATCACTGTCGCTGCACACGGGGACGCCAGACAGCCTGGCAGCCAGCAGAAGGGCAGGAATGAATGAGTCATATTGAGAAAACCAACCAGCCAGGCAGCAATGCAATCTAAAGCTCTGGAGGGACAGCACACTCCAATGTCCCCGTAAGGAAAGGACAGAGGATGAAGAATGCCCAGAGTGAACACCACTCTGCCAACAAAGAAAGGAAGACTAAGATGGAATGAAGCAAATAAACTGGAGCCTTAAGGTATGCAAGGCCCAGCATGGGCAGGTCCCACATGACAGCCCTGGGTTTTTGCCCCAAGCCCCATGAGAGGTGTCCTACACCCACTTTAAATACAGCCCCTCCAATACTGCAGTGTGTGGATGCACAGCTGGGAGGTAGATAAGGGCCAGAGCCAAGCCCCCCAACAGTCAGGCTGCAGCTTCCCAGCCATCTTCCCTTCAGCATCACTCTCTGAGGGGGTGCAAAGGGCAGGACCTCCATCCACGTCATCTCACATCTTCTGGTTCTGAGGCCTTCCATCCCACCCCACAGGCCCTGATACCTTGTGTGTGGGGGCCAGGCAGGTTGGGCAGCACTCCCTCCATGGGGCACAGGAAGTACCGCCAAGTCCAGCTCCCCTCCTAGATCAAGCGGCTTGAGACAAGCAACAAGCAGCCTGCCTGTCTGGCTAGCTCTTCCCCAGCTCTGCGATGCCATGATGTCAGGCTCTCACTCAGGCCTTTCTTCTTCCTGCTGGCCTCCAGCTGGCTGCTCCCTCAGAGCCTTTCTCCCACCACCATGCCCACAGAGCTACAACTGAGCGCAGGGCTGCCCCTCACAGCAGGGGCCAGCATATCACCCTGCTGGGCACAAGGCCCCAGATGACACAGCCCAAGTGCAGAGGTCCTGCACACCATGCCACACACGGGGATAACCTGGGCTTCAAGTGCTTCAAGCGCAGTTGTTTGCCCTCCACTGTGCCCTTTCTCCCTTCCCCAAGCTGAGAACACACTAGACACAGGAGCATTCATCTGAACTAGAGGTCATGACACCCTTCTCTCAGCTGTGAGCAAGGGCCCCCAGAGCCCCTGGGGCATTTCTGCCTTGGGTCCAACACACGAGTTAATCTGCTCCCCAAACTACAGACTCTCTTCCCATTGCACATGCTCCCTCCACACCCCAGATTCAGGATGTGTCCTCCTCTGCGGGTCCCTGAGGCCCAGACCATCAGCCCCTGCCAAGTTCTGGTCACCACTGCTACATGACAATCGCAGCCGAAGGGCTCCCATCTCTGTGCCCACCCTTGCTGACCCAGACAGTTCAGCCTCTCTGATCGGAAAGTCTTAAAAGTGGAAACTTAACAAAAGCATAGTTTTCTCCAATAGGGGAAAAATCACCGAGAAAACTTTAGAACAAAGATTGGAAATGCCAAACATCTGAATGACAACAGGTCATATTAAAGCCAATGGGGTGGAGTTTAAAGTGTCTTAAAAGAAAACTGAGCCAAAATGCATTAGTTAAAAAACAAGTTTAAATATCCAAGAGAAGCATTCAAGAAACCAGAAAGATAATAGCATAAACAGAAGAAAAAGAAAATAACACACATTAAAATGAGCAACTAAACAGTAAACAAAATTACAAATGATCAATACAATAAAAAGCTATTAAATATTAAAAATAGCTAACAAATGTAGAGAAATTTGATCTGACTAAAAAGCTGAAAAAAGCATTAGAAATAGAACACAACAACAAATAAGAAGACTGAAAAATCACATATAAGAGCATACGTGTACGTTTGTATCTATATACCTGAAAATGTCCCTGAAATGGACTATTTTCCAAGGGAAAAAAAGGTGTATATAATCAACAGTCATGATAGAAATTACAGAGGCAGTCTCAAAACTGTCTCTAAAATAGGCTCCAGGCTTAGAGGCTTTGGTAAAACAAGTCTATCAAATATTAGACATTTGCTTTTCTAAGTGGAAGACAGAGAACTTAATTATTTAAATAAAGGACAGAAAAATAGGGGAAGTTTCTCAAATCATTTTAGAAAATCATGCTGTCATTTATGTGATCCAATACACAGGCACACCTCAGAGATATTACAGGTTCAGATCCACAATAAAGCAAATATCACAAGAAAGTAAGTCAAATGTATTTTTTGGTTTTCCACTGCATAAAAAAGTTATGTTTATACTGTAGTGTAGTCTATTAAGTGTGCAAAAGCATTAAGTCTAAAAAAACAACATATATACCTTAATTTAAAAATACTTTATTGCTAAAAAATGCTAACCATTACCTGTGATGTCAGCGAGTCATAATCGTTATGCCGGTGGAGGGCCCTGCCTCTATGTTGGCGGCTGCTGACTGATCGGGGCTGTGGTTGCTCAAAGCTGAGGTGGCTGAAGCCATTTCTTAAAATAAAGACAGTGAAGTCTGCCACATTGATGGATTCTTTCACAGACGCTCTCTGTAGCGTGTGATGCTGTTTGAGAGCATGTGACCCACAGTGGAACTTTCAGAACTGGAGTCAGTCCTCAGACCCTGCCGCTGCTTCAGCAGCTCAGCTGATGTCACATCCCGCAGTCCTCACGGCACCCTCACCAGGAGCAGGTTCCATCTCAGGAAAGCCGGTTCCCTGCTCCTCCGCAGGAGCAGCTCCTCACCCGTGCAGGTCTGACCGTGAGGTGCAGCAGTGCAGCCCCATCCTCAGGCTCCACTTCCAGTTCTGGTTCCCTTGCCGTTCCCACCACACCTGCAGCCGCTTCCTCCCTGGAGGCCTTGAACCCGTCCGGGTCATGCACGAGGGCTGGAATCGACTTCCTCCAAACGTCTGTTCATGTTGACATTCTGACCTCTTCCCATGAATCACGAATGTTCTCAATGGCATCGGGAAGGGTGAATCCTTTCCAGAAGGTTCTCAGTTTACTCTGCCCAGATCCACGGGAGGAATCACTACCTCTGCAGCTAGAGCCTTACGACATGTATTTCCTAAATAATAAGCCCTGAAAGTCGAAATGATTCCTTGATCATGGGCTGCAGAATGGAGACTGAGTTAGCAGGCATGAAAACAACATGAATCTCGTTGTCCAACCCATCAGAGCTCATGGGCGACCAGGTGCACTGGCAACGAGCAGTCATATTTTGAAAGGAATCTTTTTTCTGAACAGCAGGTCTCAACAGTGGGTTGAAAATACTCAGTAAGCCACGCTGTAAACAGACGTGCTGTCACCCAGGCCCTGCTGTCCCATTTACAGGGCACAGGCAGAGTAGATGAGCATCATTCTCAAGGGCCAGAGGACTGTCAGAATGGCAAACGGGCAATGGCTTCAAGTGGAAGTCTGCAGCCGCATCAGCCCCTAACAGGAGAGCCGGCCTGTCCCGGGAAACTGTGAAGCCAGGCACTGCCTCCTCCTCTCCAGCTGTTACAGTCCCAGACGGCGTCTTCTTCCAACAGGGGCTGTGTCATCTACACTAAAATCTGCTGTTTAGCGCAGCCGCCTGCACGAATGACCTGAGCTGGATCTCCTGGATGACTTGCAGCTTCTCCACCGGCACCTGCTCCTCCACCTGCATTTTTATACCATGGAGATGGCTTCTTTCCTTAAAACTCATGAACCAACCTGAGCCGACTTCCAGCTTTTCTCCTGCAGCCTCCTCACCTCCCTTGGCCTTCAGAGAACTGAGGAGTCGGGGCCTTGCTCTGGATTAGCCTTTGGCTTGAGGTATGGTGTGGCTGCTCTGACCTTCTGTCCAGACCACTAACACTTCCTCCGTATCATCAATGGGGGCTGTTTTGCTTTTTTATCTTTCGGGTGTTCACCGGAGTGGCACTTTGTGATCTATGATCAGTGATGACAACTCACTAAAAGATGAGATGACGGTTCCATTTTTTTTAGCAATTAAGTATTTTAAATTAAGGAATATACACTAATTTTGTTTAGATAAAATGCTACTGCACACTTAACAGACTACAGCATAGTGAAAGCATAACTTTTATGTGTACTGAAAAACAAAACAATTCATGTGACTCACCTGTGACATTCACTTTATTGTGGTGACCTGGAACTGAGCTTGATGTCTCCAAGATGTGCCTATAACGGAGTAAATGGCCAAGTAGGTATCTTCCTCTATGAGACACTGAACACTGTTAAATATCAGCTGTTTACAATTTATAGTTCTGATCAATTTCAAATGAAGTCCAAATCTGATTAAATTTCTTAATTTAAAAATCATTCTAGAGTTCATCTAGAAAGTAAGTAATCAAGAAGAGCTGAACATTTTTTTTTATTAATGCGGTCAGATAAGTATACCATAAAACTGAAATAATTCAAACAGTTGACAGCACAAGAACAATTAGAGAATTCAGAAACAAACACTTATACATATAATATTTTCAGATAGAATGCACATGTCAAAAAAATTTAGCACAAACATTATGGAAATAAACTATTTTTCAATAATTAGTGTCTTCAATACTCATAAGAAAAAGGAACTTATATCTTCACCTAATAACATATATCAAATTAAATTCCAAGTGGATTACATAGGTTAATACAAAAAGGAAAAGCAGAAAACAGCATCTAAGTGCTACCCACATTTCAGAACAAGAGGGATTTTCTAACTGTGAAACAATAGAAGATGACAACACAAAGGCATATTGGTGTGACTGCCCAACACGCCAACACCACAAGCAAAGGTAAATGGCTCCGTGGGGAAAACACCCAGCAGGAATGTCAAAGGGGAGAGCCCTCAGTGAGACAGGAATGTTTACAAAGAAGCATCAGCCAAGGGACTGGCTCATGGACAGCTCAATCCGCAGGCACGCCATTTGCTGCCAGCGTCCTCAGGGACACAGTCACACAGGCACTGGGCGCTGCTGAGCTAGCTCATCCTGTGATTGATCACGCAGTTACACATGCTACTTCTTTCTGAATGTGTGTGTCCTTTGCCCCAGGATGGCTGCAGGAACACATACATACTGCAGCACTGCCCCAGCAAGGGTGGAGCTGATCTATGCACAAGAAGCCCAGCTCACTGCCACCATTACCAGTGGCAGGTCTGAAAAACCCCAAAAATAGGAAACAAAAAGGGAATGATTTAGCAAACATACATCCAGAGTGAACTATGCAGCCTTTTTATTTATTTTTTTTATTAATGTATTATTGATATATACTCTTATGAAGGTTTCACATTAAAAAACAATGTGGTTCCTACATTCACCCATATCATCAAGTCCCCCCCATACCCCATTGCAGTCACTGTCCATCAGTGTAGTAAGATACCACAGAGTCATTACTTGTCTTCTCTGTGCTACACCGTCTTCCCTGTGACCCCTCCACACCATATGTGCCAATCATAATACCCCTCAATCCCCTTCTCCCTCCCTCCCCACCTGATCTCTCCCACCCCTCCCCTTTGGTAACCGCTAGTCCGTCCCTTCTTGGAGTCTGTGAGTCTGCTACTATGCAGCCTTTTAAAAATAATGCTTTAAAACGAGCAACATGGCACACCCTATAGTGTGCCATTCCGTCTGAAAGCACAGCTCAGACATGCCTGTGCCCTAACCAGAGGCAGAGTCTTGTGTGGGGCAGACCGAAGTCCTGCAGCAGCGCTCTGGTCCCCCAACTGCCCCTGAGCACCAACTGTCAGCAGGGTCCTCTCTGAGCACCAGGAAAAGCTGTGACGGGCCCAGCAGGGCTCACAGGTGCAGGCGGGGCCAGAGGAGATATCTCACAATGGGCAGGACCAGGAGAGCACAGGGTCCCTGGAGCCTGAGAAAGAACACACCATGAGAAGGGGCAGCTGCAGCTGCAGAGCTCAAGCTCCCCGAGGAGGAAGATTTTGCACTGGACTGGGCAAGGCAGAGCAGTGAGCTGGCCAAGTGGTGAGAACGACACCCGCCAGGCAGGGCCAGATGGCCCCACGGAGGAGCCGGCCCTGCAGGCCGAGAGACAAGTAGAGGGGCCCTGTTTCCACAATTTTTTTACTTTTAACAAAATTATAAATGTACTTAGTTTTAAGTCAAAGAATCCCACAGAGCTTACAGTGAACACAGCAGCCCCTGGCCTCTCTGTGCCTCTGTCCTACAGGCGGTCGGGCCCTCGGCATTAACCTCCACCATCCAGTCACCAGGTTTGGGGTGCACTTCCTGACATCATAATCTGATGTGTGTCTGCTAATTTCCTACTGGGAAACGGAGGCATCAAGTCCCGGGCTACCACCCCAGGATCGAATCCATCCACACCCTCCAGGCCTAGCTCCAGGAAGCTGGAAGGTTATTCACACCCCCCTCTGGCTCCCTCCTCATGCCTGGGCCTTCCTGGCAAGAACAAGGGCCTCCTTTGCTTGTTTAGTTTTCTACGACATACCTACTACTAATTTACCTCCAAATTCTCAGCCAGGGATCAACTGCCTTTGATCCCTCAAACATAGCAAGAAACAGTCTATGGTCGCCCGGAGCCACCATCTGCCTGCTCCCCAGGCATCACCTGCCCTTTCTATTCCCCACCCAAAGCCCATTCAGCATTCTGGGACCCCAGGGTAGAGGCTGGGCTCACACTTATCCGTCATGCACTGAGTACATGTAGCCTGTTTTCCCTTAGGACAGAACCCTCTTCTGCTGGGCCTCTAGGTGCCAGTCACCCTCCAGGCAGTAACCTGCAGTCTTTAGCCAGGTGGGAGGGAAGCTGAGACCCCCGGCATCTTAAACAGGCTTTCCACTAATTTCTTACTCTACCCCTTCTTTACCACCCCCACTCACTTTCAGAGATAAGTGGAAACATCACTCCTGAGATGGGGACTGTCTGCAACACAGTAAATGCACTTCCCAGGCCCCCAAGACACAGACACAGATACACCGACACACCGCCTCAAACTTTTCCATGTTTCAGACCTGAAAGGCCCCTCTGTTTGTCCCTCTGCTCTCCAAACTCCACACCTGTCATCTCGTCTCTCAATGTCTTGGTGGCTTCTGCTGTTAAAACATCTCAGCTGTCATTTTAGTGGGTTTTAAGAAGCAGCAGAGCCTACTTCAACCATTGTGGAAAGCAGTATGGAGGTTCCTCAAAAAACTCAAAATAGAAATACCATTTGACCTAGGAATTCCACTCCTAGGAATTTACCCTAAGAATGCAGGATCCCAGTTTCAAAAAGACATATGCACCCCTATGTTTATCGCAGCACTATTTACAATAGCCAAGAAATGGAAGCAACTTGAGTGTCCATCAGTAGATGAATGGATAAAGAAGATGTGGTACATATACACAATGGAATATTATTCAGCCATAAGAAGAAAACAAATCCTACCATTTGCAACAACATGGATGGAGCTAGAGGGTATTATGCTCAGTGAAATAAGCCAGGTGGAGAAAGACAAGTATCAAATGATTTCAGTCATCTGTGGAGCATAAGAACAAAGCAAAAACTAAAGGAACAAAATAGCAGCAGACTCACTGGACTAACAGTTACCAAAGGGAAAGGGACTGGGGAGGGAGAAGGGGACTACGGGATAACACATAACATAGGCGGGAACACGGGGAAGGCAGTATAGCACGGAGAAGACAAGTAGTGACTATAGCATCTTACTATGCTGATGGACAGTGACTGTAATGGGGCATGGGGGGGACTTGAAAATGGGGGGAATCTAGTAACTACAATGTTGCCCATGTGATTTTATATTAATAATACCAAAATAAAAAAATATTAAATCATGAAAAAAAATAAAATAAAACCTGGAGAAAAAAAAAAGCAGCAGCAGAGGTCAGTGCGACTCCAATCTGCCAATCTGGGTGAACACCAAGGGAGGAATTTTTCACTTTAAGACAGGCGCTCTCATGTCACTGAGATGCTAGCAGGAGCCATCTGTGGAGAAGGAGCTGAGGCCCTGAGCAGGAGGGGCGGCTGCCAGGTAAGGGCACTGCAGGCACAGGGAGGGCCTCTGTTTCTCCTCCACCAGGAGGAGGGCACCAGCTGAGGCAGAAATCAGATTAGGTCAGAAATCTGGGAGGAAAGCAAACCTTCCGAGGAGGTGTGGCCAGGATCAGGCAGGGTTGGAAGCCACTCCCAGTCCCCTGGCTGGTCTGCGGGCCTGGCCTCTGGGCAACAGAAAGCTAGTGTTGTGTGGAGTAGACACCCGAGGACAGGAAGGAGTCAGAGTGTTGGTAGGAACGTGATTACAGGCAGCACCGCAAGCTGCAGGCTGACAGGAGAGTCCCTGAAAAGGACAGAGTGGGAAGGAGGCCCTGACAGAGTTCCAGTCAGGGAGTTCTGCTCAGTACCCTCTCTGTCCTTATTAGAAGTGAGATTTCAAGTTTTTTGTCCTATGTTCCAAATTTCCCAACTCTACAGTGAAAGTTCTTATCTTAAGGTAATGCAGAAAAGAACCGGTAAAAAAGCAAATAACTGATTGGGTATTATAAAGAGCAGGAGACCTTGAAGTGAATAAAGATTTCAACCAAGTTTCCTTATCATTGTTTCTTACTCTCCTGGGGTCAGCATAGTCAAAGGCAGTGTCCTGAGGTGGGCGGGGAGTGGGTTGTCCACTAACTACTTGTGAGAGCTTGAGGCCCCTCTGCAAAACAAAACAGGCCAGGGCCCAGCTGTGTCTGCGCAGGCATCCACGAAGCCAGGAAGGTCAGGCACATCACCATGGAAGGCTGGCCTTCTCACTCTAGAAGTGAGGAGAGTGCTCAGAGACGTGCAAATGGAAACCATGTTCTTCCCAAGCCACTACGTCCCCTGGGAAACACCCACCACAGATGAGCTCACAGGGCTGACGTGATGCAGGGCTCGCCACGCCATTTCTGTTCCACCAGCTCAGTGCTCCTAACAGCCCCCTCCCCACCCACAGGAGAGGCCACAGGTGCCCCCGGAAAGCTGTTGCCTTTACTTAACCAAGCCTCAGGGAACTCCCAGGATCTGTGCTGCAGCCCCTGCAATCCCAGTCGTAATGGAAATTAGAATGGGGCTCACAGTCTTGATGGCTCAAACTCACTGCTTGTCTCTCAGCCAGGCTGCCTGTAGCTTCTCTACCTAAGGAACCAGGAGCCCCGTACCACTAGTAGGGTGCAACTCTGCGCCAGCCACCCCACCCATGCCCGCTGCTTTACTTCCAGAACTTCAGGCTGTCCCAGCTGGGAGGTCCCCTCCTGCCAGGAACAGGGGTTTGTACAACACCCAAATCTGGCGGGGGGTTGGGGGGACAGGAGGAGCAGGGAAGGGAAAGGCACAGCATATGCAGGGTGTTGTTTATAGGCCTGAGTTCCACAGGCCCTTCCCTCGGGACTTGTGTGAAAATTAGATCCAGATTTGCATAATCACCAAGCCAGTAGGGATTTGGATGTCCTCTGGAGAGGCAGGTATTATAACAGCTTTAGCTTGAAAAAAAAACAACAGAGAAAAGAGACTAGCTGGCTCCCTCTCCTACACTCCACCTGATTCTCCAGGCCCCTGACAGCCCCCTGCTGTCCTCCAACCTTGTTCCCTGCCCGTGCCCCTTGGCTCTCTGGGCTCCAGCCACAATGGCCTCCTCATTGCTCCAGGAGCACCAGGCACCTGCCCCCCTGGAGTTGAGTCCTGTATCCCCCACACCCGCCAGGCAACTCCTGCACCCCCTTCTCAGGGCCTGCTCTAACCACCCTATTCAGACTGTACTCCACTCTCCGGCACCCCTCAGGTGTTTCATTTCCTCCAGAGCAAGCATTGCCACCAGACACATATGTGATGGCTTGCTTAGTGTATTTACCTTTTTAAACCCCACAAGATGTGGGTTAAAAGAGGTGGGCATCCCAGAATAGAGTATGGCACATCACAGGCACTCTGTAACATATGCTGAACGAATGAAGGAGCAAATGAGGTCTCTGTTCAAGCAAATGAACAGAGAGGTCTCTGTTAATTAAGTACTCTCCTCTTCAAATAGCAGTCAGGATTCCTGCCACATCAGCCTTAAGTACCATGTGCATGTGCTCCCAGCTCCTCACCACCATGTCTCTGAGGGGGCTGCCCATTAAGTCACAGCTCCTGAGGCAGGTGGTAGCATGCATGCCCTCAGCACTCTCTGAGCAGGGTCAGTGGAGCCCAGGACTCCACAGAGATACTCAGGTGGCCACCAAGACCCCCAGGAAGGTCAGACACTGAGCACGGAGCCCAGAGCACAGCAACCAGGCAGCCCCTGCTTCTCCTAGTATCGTGAAGCAGGCTGAGGCCATAGCTCCAAGCCCAGTCTTACCAATGACAACCATAGTGATGTCAATCACCACCCCGAGTCTTGGAAAGAGGATGGGACAATGGTGCCTACTCACGGGGAGTTATTTGGAATCAGATGTACAGTACTCAGATTAGCGTGGCTGCCACAGATCAACACTTCATGAACACTAGCTGCTGTAATGACTACATTAGTATTCCACGTAAGACTGCAACCAAGTGTCCTGCTGGAAACTGTTAGAAAATAACATTTATAAACTTTGGAAAAATGAAGACATCTTAAGGCTAAATTTAAAAGAAATCTTTCATGGTAGTTTTACAAAATGGGTCACAGCCACAAAGAACATCCACACAGCCTCACTAGGCCACTACAGCTACAAGCACACACTCACTGCCAGGCCAGGGGGCACTGCTGGATTGTGGAACAAAGACACATGTTTGCTCCATGCATGCTGACCACTGGTCCTTAGGCCCCCTGATGCAGTTTGCTTAGGTTAACTTTAAAGAAGATAGGTTAGTAGAAAAGGAAGAAACTGCCTCTTCTAAAATTTTGGTTCTACAGAAGCCTGAAGGGTAATGCGGACGTCACTGACACCAGTAGTGTACCCTGACCCCTAGCAAGACTCTCATGTGACATAAAACCAGGCCACATAGAAGGGAGGCAAGACACAAGGCTTAATACAAGCAAGACTTTAAAAATCAACTGACATAGAAAGAGTCACTCAGTTTAAAGATGTTAACTGCCATGATGATGTTGTGAGACACACCACTTATGTGGGACCTCATGATGATCTCTCTCTGCAATCTCTCTGAGATCTGTTAACAGGTTTAAAAAACTATAATTGGGAATCATAAGTAGAAAATAACCCAAAGAATTATATATCACTTTGGACATCAAATTTTATCAAACCAAAGTAATTTATTAAAGAATGCAGTCATAAATCAGCTATTTGGAAGGTCAAAGGCAGTTTTCTAGAGAAAGAATTCCATAAAAGTGGTTATATCCTAAACTGAGTCTGAAATTGAAAAGACACCAGTAAATGCTCAGAGCCCCCAACTCCCCTAAACACTGACCCGGTCCTAAGCCTGATGAAGTTGGGGGCAGTGCTGATTCTCAAGCCTCTGAACCTGCGGGGAGCAGTAAGGAGGAGATGTGTAGGTGGGACACCCAGGGTACCACACATCTCAGACCCAAGTCTGAAGAGCACTTCGTCTAGACAACAGGGCACCCTACCTGCGCAAAGACTTGGTTGGCAGGTAAGCAACACTGCCAGACTCCCACAGGCTGCCTGAAGGCCTGTCCAGTCTGACTGAAGACAGGAGGAACATTAGAAATCCCCAGTGGAGGTCTGCCAGCCTCAAACAATGAAAAGACATGAGACAAGGGTTTTCAGACATGGGACAACAGGCAGCAAAGGACATGATCTCTCAGGGAAGGACACAAATTAGATGAATCCTGACTGCCCAGCCTGCAGCTTGGGGTGTGGTTCCAGGCCACAGCACAGGAGGGGAACCCAGGCAAAGGCAGAGGAGTCCTCAGAAGAGGAAACAGAGTTGAGGCTCAGGGAAGCAAAACAAGTGAGAATTAACAGAGCACAGGACCAAAGAGGAGAGAGCTGCACAGAGAAATGCTCCAGAAACCAGTGGGGAATTTCCTTGAGTCTTTATGTGGACACTGATCAGCAAACCACCTGTGACCAGGGAAAGCACCAGCAAAAAGAGGCAGGTCAAAGGGCAGCTGCAGCACCCACAGTTCTAGGATGGCTCTTGCTCCAACAATCAGACTATGAAACCTTTGGGTCACTGGCTGACCACCTGGAAGTGTTGCCTCGGCAGCAGGACCACAGTAGCACAAGACTAAACTGGTACTAAATTAGGTACTGCCTAACAGTGTTCAAAAGCAAGCCAGCAGAGGGCCTAAATTTACCAAGTAACTAAAACTCATTTCAAAAAGAAAGTTTCAAATATTTAAAAGAATACAGAACCCTAAATTTAAAATTCACAATGTCTTTCATCCATTCATAAATTACCAGGCATAAAGAGAAGCAGGAAAATATATCTCATAATGAGAACAGTTGATCAATAAGAAAAATATCCAGAAATTACACAAGGAAATAATTAAGACACAGCTATTTTAAATACATTGCATGAAAACAGCTATTATAAATACATTGCATGTGTTCAAGATAGAGGAAAGCACAACATGTTAATGAGAGACATGAAAAGCAATAAAAAAGACCAAAACAAAACATCCTGATATGAAAAATACATGTGAGATGAAAAAGATGCTGGATGGGATTAGCAGCACAACAGACATTACAAAAGGAAAGACAGTCAGTGTGCAAACAAAGCAATCTGTGTAGGCCAGGGCTACCTAAAATGACACTAAGAAAAACCTCCTCCCCACAAAACCCAGAAATTTTTCTGTAAGTAGAGACCCAGAGGAGAAGACAGGGTGGAAGAAAAAAATATTTAAAGAAATAATAACAAAAATTTTCACAAATTGATGAAAATTATGAACCTATAGGTCCAACAAGGTCAACAATCCCTGAGCAAAAGGAAACAGGAAATTAAACCAAGGTGCATCATAATCAACTTACCTGAAGAGAAAGTTCTAAAAGCTGCCAGAGAAAAAAGAAACATTATCAGAGGGGCAAACACAGACAAGGTGGAGAGAGGACTTCTCAAACAATGAAAGCCAGAAGCCAAGAGAATGACATTGCTAAAGTAACAAAGGAAAAAGCTGTCAATGTGAAATACCACACACACTAAGAATAACTTTCAAATACAAAGGCTACATGAAGACTGTTTTTGATAAAAAAAAAGCTAAAATAATTCATCACCAACTCACCTAACTACAAATAATATTAAAGTAAGTCCATCATAAAAGAGAAAATGAGGAGATTCAAGATGGCGGCATGAGAGGTGACATGGAGAACTCCTCTCAAAACCACAAAGTACAAAAATATACTTAATTAACACAACTAACCCTAAAACAGCAAGAAGAAAGAAGGCTGAACCAGACTGCATAAAGAACTCATGAAAAAAGACTTCTGGGAAGATGGCGACGTGAACAGACCGGCAGAAAAATTCCTCCCAACATTATATTTATTCACGAAAATACAGCAAATACAACTATCCCTAAAAGAGAGACCAGAATACACAGGAAAGTGCACAGCGTACAGGTATACGTGAGAGAACTTGGCAGCCGGTGAGGCGGACGGGATACGGAGCCGCAACCCGGCGGGACCGAGCGCTCCTCTCCCCCAGCGCTCCAGCAGAAGGAGAGGATTCAGAGCCGGGAGGGAGTGGAAGTCTACGCCGGAAGCGCCGACACACAGCCTGCGGTGTAGCGGAGATTGGAGAGACAGAGGGCACAGGGTCCCAGCCGGGAACGTGCAAGTTGCCTGCGGCAGGCTCCGGGAAGGAAAAAGAAAGGAAAAAAAAAGGGAAGAAAAGAGTGTGCTCTTTCTCAGCAGTCTTAAAGAGACAGGAGCTCAGTAGAGGGGCCGGACAGCCCCGCAAGCTGAGCCCAGCACACTGGGAGTCCTGGGGAGCTTTGGACCCCTTAGCTGGCCACTGGGAAAAGGGGGCTGCTATTAAGACCCCCACAGAGATCAACAGCTTCCCATTCGTTCCCAACCCAGCCAGAGCTACAAAGAGCCTGCGGAGCGGCATGGCCATGGGTCTGGAATAGTGGAGCAACAGCGCCACCTACAGCATTCACACAGAACCCAGTCTCAGTGGCTTTTTTTTTTTTTTTTTAGTTAGTGTTTTTTCTCCCCTTTCTTTTCCTTTTTTTCTTTCCCTCTCTTTCAACAGCCTCCCACTCATTCTCACCCCGGCCACAGCTTTAAAGGGCTGTGTGGAGCGACGTGGCCATGGCTCTGGAATAGTGGAGCAATAGCGCCACCTACAGCATTCACACAGAAACCACCCCCGGTGGGCATTTTGGTGGGTTTTTTTGTTTTTTTTTTGTTTGTTTGTTTTTTCTTTTACGTCTTGCTGCTTTTTCTTTTTCTTTCTTTTCTTTTCCTTTTTCTCTCTCTCTTTTTACTTTTTTTATTAGTAGAAGTATTTTTTTTCCCCTTTGTTTTCTTTTTTTCTTTTCTCTCCTCTCTTCTCTTTCCTTTTTAAAGTCATAAAGACCCCAGCGGACATACATGATGACAACTACCAACAACTAATTCTATAGTCATGAGAAAACAGAAGAATATGATACAGACGAAGCTTCAGACAAACACCACCCCAGAGAGAGAATCTGAAGGAATCGACATGCATAGTCTTCCAGAAAAAGAATTCAGAATAAAAGTCATAGCCATGCTGACGGATCTACAGAAAAATGTGCAAGAGCTGAGGGAGGAAGTGAGGGAAGTGAGGAAAGACAATGCAGAAATGAGACAAGCCATTGACGGGCTCAACAGCAGATTGAATCAGGTTCAAGACACGATCAAGGAATTGCAAGACAGGGAACAGGAATACAAAGAAGCTGAGGCAGAGAGAGATAAAAGGATCTCTAAGAATGAAAGAATATTAAGAGAACTATGTGACCAATCCAAACGGAACAATATTCGCATAATAGGAGTACCAGAGGAAGAAGAGAGAGAAAAAGGGATAGAAAGTGTCTTTGAAGAAATAATTGCTGAAAACTTCCCCACGCTGGGGAAGGAAATAGTCTCACAGTTCACAGAAGCCTACAGATCTCCCAACACAAGGGACCCAAGGAAGACAACACCAAGACACATAATAGTCAAGATGGCAAAGATCAAAGACAAGG
Source organism: Phataginus tricuspis (assembly GCA_029783875.1). Taxonomy (NCBI): domain Eukaryota; kingdom Metazoa; phylum Chordata; class Mammalia; order Pholidota; family Manidae; genus Phataginus; species Phataginus tricuspis. Next base: position 103,788,438 of record JAQQAC010008350.1, on the reverse strand, counting down.
ACAGAGTATTAAAGGCAGCTAGAGAGAGAAAAAACATCACCTACAAAGGAAAACCCATCAGACTGTCATCAGACTTCTCAACAGAAACCTTACAGGCCAGAAGAGAATGGCGTGATATATTTAACGTAATAAAACAGAAGGGCCTCGAACCAAGAATATTGTATCCAGCACGATTATCATTTAAATATGATGGAGGGATTAAACAGTTTCAAGACAAAAGAAAGTTGAGAGAGTTTGCCTCCCATAAACCACCACTACAGGATATATTAAACAGACGACTCTAGAGGGAAACACCCCTAAGGCTAAAAAGATTTCACCAGAGAAAATAAAATCATAGCAAAGAAAGCAGGCCATCCAAATACCAACTAAAGGCAAAGAATAAAACACCTAATATATAAAGAAAGGAGGAGGAAGAATAGGAAGGGAGAGATAAAGAAACATCAGACAGCGTTCACAATAACTTAAGAAAGTTAAGTTAGATTCTCAGATAGTAAAGAAGCAACCCTTGAACCTTTGGTAACCACGAATCTAAAGCCAGCAATGGCAATAAGTACATATCTATCAATAATCACCCTAAATGTAAACGGACTGAATGCACCAATCAAAAGACACAGAGTAACAGAGTGGATAAAAAAGCAAGACCCATCTATATGCTGCTTACAAGAGACTCACCTCAAACCCAAAGATATACACAGACTAAAAGTGAAGGGATGGAAAAAAATATTTCAAGCAAACAACAAAGAGAAAAAAGCAGGTGTTGCAGTACTTGTATCAGATAAAATAGACTGCAAAATGAAGAAAGTAGCAAGAGATAAAGAAGGACATTACATAATGATAAAGGGGTCAGTCCAACAAGAAGATATAACCATTATAAATATATATGCACCCAACACAGGAGCATCAGCATATGTGAAACAAATACTAACAGAAGTGAAAGAGGAAATAGACAGCAATGCAATTATTTTAGGAGACTTTAACACGCCACTCACTCCAAAGGATAGATCAACCAGGCAGAGGATAAGTAAAGACACAGAGGCACTGAACAACACACTAGAACAGATGGACCTAACAGATATCTACAGAACTCTGCACCCAAAAGCAGCAGGATACACATTCTTCTCAAGTGCACATGGAACATTTTCCAGAATAGACCACATACTAGGCCACAAAAAGAAACTCAGTAAATTCAAAAATATTGAAATCCTACCAACCAACTTCTCAGATCACAAAGGTATAAAACTAGAAATAAATTTTAGAAAGAAATCAAAAAGGCTCACAAATACATGGAGACTTAACAACATTCTCCTAATGAATCAATGGGTTAACGACCAAATCAAAACAGAAATCAAAGAATACATGGAGACTAATGACAACAACAACACAAAGCCACAACTTCTGTGGGATGCAGCAAAGGCAGTTCTAAGAGGAAAGTATATTGCAATCCAAAATGGCCATCCTGCCTAAAACAATCTGCAGATTCAATGCAATCCCTATCGAAATACATACAGCATTCTTCAGTGAACTAGAGCAAATATTTCTAAAATTCATAGGGAACCACAAAAGACCCTGAATAGCCAAAGCTATCCTGAGAAGGAAGAATAAAGCAGGGGGAATTACGCTCCCTGACTTCAAACTCTACTACAAAGCCACAGTAATCAAGACAATTTGGTACTGACACAAGAACAGACCCATAGACCAGTGGAACAGAATAGAGAGCCCAGTTATAAACTCAAGCATATATGGTCAATTAATATATGATAAAGGAGCCATGGATAGACAATGGGGAAATGTTAGCCTCTTCAACAGCTGGTGTTGGCAAAACTGGACAGCTACATAAGAGAATGAAACTGGATTACTGTGTAACCCCATACACAAAAGTAAATTCAAAATGGATCAAAGACCTGAGTATAAGTCAAGAAACCATAAAACTCTTAGAAAAATATATAGACAAAAATCTCCTGGACATAAACATGAGCAACTTCTTTATGAACATATCTCCCCGGGCAAGGGAAACAAAAGCAAAAATGAACAAGTGGGACCATATCAAACTAAAAAGCTTCTGTACAGCAAAGGACACCATCAGTAGAACAAAAAGACATCCTACAGTATGGGAGAATATATTCATAAATGACATATCCGATAAAGGGTTGACATCCAAAATATATACAGAGCTCACACACCTCAACAAACAAAAAGCAAAGAAGCCCATTAAAAAGTGGGCAGAAGAGCTGAACAGACACTTCTCCAAAGAAGAAATTCAGATGGCCAACAAACACATGAAAAGATGCTCCACATTGCTAATCATCAGAGAAATGCAGATTAAAACCACAATGAGATCTCACCTCACACCAGTGAGGATGGCCAACATCCAAAAGACAAACAACAACAAATGTTGGCGAGGATGTGGAGAAAGGGGAACCCTCCTACACTGCTGGTGGGAATGTAAACTAGTTCAACCACTGTGGAAAGCAGTATGGAGGTTCCTCAAAAAACTCAAAATAGAAATACCATTTGACCCAGGAATCCCACTCCTAGGAATTTACCCTAAGAAGGCAGTAGCCCAGTTTGAAAAAGACGAATGCACCCCTATGTTTATCACGGCACTATTTACAATAGCCAAGAAATGGAAGCAACCTAAGTGTCCATCAGTAGATGAATGGATAAAGAAGATGTGGAATATATACACAATGGAATACTATTCAGCCATAAGAAGAAAACAAATCCTACCACTTACAACAACATGGACAGGGCTAGAGGGTATTATGCTCAGTGAAATAAGCCAGGCGGAGAAAGACAAGTATCAGATGAATTCATTCATTTTAGGAGTACAAGAACAAAGAAAAAACCGAAGGAACAAATAGCAGCAGACTCACAGAACCCAAGAATGGAGTAACAGTTAGCAAAGGGAAAGGGACTGGGGAAGATGGGTGGGAAGGGAGGGATAGGGGGGGAAAAGGGACATTACAATTAGCACATGTAATGCAGCAGTGTGGGACACAAGAAAGGCAGTATTTATAGAGAAGACAAGTAATGATTCTACAGCATCTTACTATGCTGGTGTACAGTGACTGTAGTGGGGCGGACTTGATAATAGGTGTCTAGTAACCATAATGTTCAAGTGATCATACATTAACGGTACCTAAATAAATAAATAAATAAATAAATAAATAATAAATAAAATTTAAAAAGAGAACATTATATCAGAAGGAAACCTAGATCTATAAAATAAATGAAGACAATAAAAAGAAAATTCATGAATAAATAGAATTCTTTTATCCCTTAATGTTAAGATTGTTTTAAAAGATAACAGACTACTTAAAGCAAAAATAATAGCAATGTATACCAGGCCTTATAACAAAATAGTTGTAAATGGCATGCAATAACATAAAGGAGAGGTGAAATGGAAGTATGTGTTGTTTGGTTTTATAGTGTAAGTGCAGTAGTAAAATATTACTTGATAGCAGACTGTGAGTAGTTAAGGATATATATATAGTAAATCACAAAGCAACCTCTAAAAAGAGAGACATAGCTAATAAAAGAAGTAAAGTTTATAAAATTGATCATAAAACATACTTGATCCAGCTGAGGCAGAAAAACAGTAAAAGAGGATCTAGTAACAAATGGGACACATAGAAAACCAATAGCAAAATGAAAGATTTAAACTCAATCATATCAATAATTACATTACACATAAATGGTCTAAATATCCTAATTAGAATGAAAATGTTTTAATAACTAGAGTGAAAGAAAAGAACCCCATTATATGCTATTTATAAGAAACCCACTTTAAATATGAACATACAAAGGTTAAAAGAAAAAGGATGTACTATGCTAAGCTTAATCAAAAGCAAGTTGGAATGGCTACATTAACATCAGAAAAAGTAGGTTTAATGCAAAGAATATAATCAGAAGTTAAAAAGGGCACTGCGAAAATGTCAAAGCAATAAAAAAGATAAGCAAAAGCTATAGGAGACCCACCAACACTATCCTAAAGTATGACTTAATTAACACAGAGAGAGCACTCCACACAAGAACAATACTCACTCTTTCCAAGTGATCACAGACTATTTTCCAAGATCACACACTGAGTCATTTAAAAAAGTGTCAGTGAAACTTAAAATGTTGAAATCAGAAAATGTGTGTTCCTGGACCACAATGGAATTCAATTAGAAATGAATAACAGAAAAGTACCTAGAAAATCCTCCAAATACCTGGAAAATAAATAGCACACTTCTAAATAACAGAAGGGTCAAAGAAAAAATCACAACGGAAACTAGAAAGCATTTTGACCCGAGTAAAAATGGAAACACAACATATCAAAATGTGTGGGTGTGGGTAAAATTGTAACATTTCCAGAATACCTTGCCTGGCTTTAGTACATCTGCATATCAATAGGAGTTCAGAGGTAGAAAGCAGTATGGTTTTAGTACATTTGCATCATTCCTCAGGGGCTGAGAGAAGTTCATCTCCATACTGATGGGTAATTACCTGGGCAAGGAGGGCTTATCTGTTCCTGAGAGGTGAGGGGAGGGGAGGTTTTTGGTTGCTGCTGGAGCAGGAAAAAGAGAAATGGCCCCAGACTCCAGTTTGTGAGCAAGTAACAGATTTTAAACTTTATTTCGCCCTTTGACTGATTTCGGTTTTTAGAGGTAGTTTGTCCCAGGATTTCCTCTCCCCAGACTTACAGTGGGAAACAGCAAAAGGGAAATTCAGAGCACTAAAGGCCTAGATTAGAGAAAAAGAAAGTTCTTAAATCAATAACCTAAGCTTCTACTATACAAAACTAGAGAGAAAAAGAAAGCACATCAACTTCCGGGAAGATGGCGACGTGAACAGGGCGGCAGAAATCTCCTTCCAACATTGTATTTATCCACGAAAACACAGCAAATACAACTATTCCTCAAAGAGAGACCAGAATACACAGGAAGGCGCACAGCATGCAGCTACATCTGAGAGAACTCGGCACCCCGCGAGGTGGGTAAGATACGGAGCCACGACCCGGCAGGACCCGATCGCTCCCCACCCCAGCACACTGGCAGGCGGAGAGAATTCAGAGCTGGGAGGGACTGGAAATACAGGCCCGGGAAATAACCAGTCCCAGTGATCTGTGCCGGGAGCGCCGACACACATCGCACAGTGTAGTGTAGCGGATTTGGAGAGACAGAGGGTGCAGGGTCTGAGTGGAGAAGGCGCCATGTTGCTTGCAGCCGGCTCTGGGAAGGAAAAAAAAAAGAAGAAGAAAAGCACGTGCTTTTTTCAGTGGTCTTAAAGAGACAGGAGCCCAGCGGAGGACCAGATCACCCCGGAACACTCAGCCCAGCAGGCTGGGAGTTCTGGGGAGCCTCGGACCCCTTAGCTGGAGACTGGGAAAGGGTGGCTGCACTTAGACCTCCCACAGAGCTCAACAGCCTCCCATTCGTTCCCACCAGGGCCAGAGCTATAAAGGGCCCTGCAGAGCGGCGCAGCCACAACTCTGGAATAGTGAAGCAACAGCGCCACCTAGAGCTTCCCCACAGAATCCACTCCCGGTGGGCGTTTTTTTTTACTTGTTGTTTTTTCTTCTCTTTCTTCTCTTTCTTTCTTTCTTTTATTTATTTATTTATTCATTTTTCTTTTTTTTTTCCTTTTTAAAGTCATAAAGAGCAAAGCTGACATATGTGGCAACTACCACCAACCACTTCTATAGCCATGAAAAGACAGAGGAACATGGTACAGACAAAGCTTCAGACCCAGACAACCCCAGAGAGGTAACCTGAAGGGATGGACATGCACAGTCTTCATGAAAAAGAATTCAGAATAAAGGTCATGGCCATGCTGATGGATCTACAGAGAAATGTGCAAGAACTGAGGGAGGAAGTGATGGAAGTGAGAAAAGACAAGGCAGAAATCACACAAGCCATCGACGGGCTTAATAGAAGATTGGATGAGGTGCAAGAGACTGTTAATGGAATAGAAAACAGAGAACAGGAATACAGAGAAGCTGAAGCAGAGAGAGAGATAAAAGGATCTCTAGGAATGAAAGAATATTAAGAGAACTGTGTGACCAAGCGAAACAGAACAATATTCGAATTATAGGAGTACCAGAGGAAGAAGAGAGAGAAAAATGGATAGAAAGTGTCTTTGAAGAAATAATTGCTGAAAACTTTCCCATACTGGGGAAGGAAATAGTCTCGCAGTCCACGGAAGCCCACAGATCTACCAACACAAGGGACCCAAGGAAGACAACAGAAAGGCAAATAATAATTAAGATGGAAATGGTCAAAGATAAAGACAGAGTATTAAAGGCAGCTAGAGAGAGAAAAAAGATCACCTACAAAGGAAAACCCATCAGACTTCTCAACAGAAACCTTACAGGCCAGAAGAGAATGGCACGATATATTTAACGTAATGAAACAGAAGGGCCTCGAACCAAGAATACTGTATCCAGCACGATTATCATTTAAATATGATGGAGGGATTAAACAATTTCAAGACAAACGAAAGTTGAGAGAGTTTGCCTCTCATAAACCACCACTACAGGATATCTTAAACGCACTGCTCTAGAGGGAAGCACCCTTAAGGCTAAAAAGATGTCACCAGAGAAAATAAAATCATAGCAAAGAAAGCAGACCATCCAAATACTAACTACAGGCAAAGAATAAAACACCTAATATATAAAGAAAGGAGGAGGAAGAATAGGAAGGGAGAGATAAAGAAACATCAGACGGTGTTCACAATAACTTAACAAGAAAGTTAAGTTAGATTCTTAGATAGTAGAGAAGCAACCCTTGAACCTTTGGTAACCACGAATCTAAAGCCAGCAATGGCAATAAGTACATATCTATCAATAATCACCCTAAATGTAAATGGACTGAATGCACCAATCCAAAGACACAGAGTAACAGAGTGTATAAAAAAGCAAGACCCATCTATATGCTGCTTACAAGAGACTCGCCTCAAACCCAAAGATATACACAGACTAAAAGTGAAGGGATGGAAAGAGATATTTCATGTAAACAACAAAGAGAAAAAAGCAGGTGTTGCAGTACTTGTATCAGACAAAATAGACTTCAAAACGAAGAAAGTAGCAAGAGATAAAGAAGGACATTACATAATGATAAAGGGATCAGTCCAACAAGAAGATATAACCATTATAAATATATATACACCCAACACAGGAGTGCCAGCATATGTGAAACAAATACTAACAGAAGTGAAGGAGGAAATAGAAAGCAATGCATTAATTTTAGGAGTCTTCAACACACCACTCATTCCAAAGGACAGATCAACCAGATAGAGAATAAGTAAAGACACAGAGGCACTGAACAACACACTAGAACAGAATGGACCTAACAGATATCTACAGAACTCTGCACCCAAAAGCAGCAGGATACACATTCTTCTGAGGTGCACATGGAACATTTTCCAAATAGACCACATACTAGGCCACAAAAAGAACCTCAGTAAATTCAAAAATATTGAAATTCTACCAACCAACTTCTCAGATCACAAAGGTATAAAACTAGAAATAAATTTTAGAAAGAAAACAAAAGGCTCACAAATACATGGAGACTTAACAACATTCTCCTAATGAATCAATGGGTTAATGACCAAATCAAAACAGAAATCAAAAGAATATATGGAGACTAATGACAACAACAACACAAAGCCACAATTTCTGTGGGCCGCAGCAAAGGCAGTTCTAAGAGGAAAGTATGTTGCAATCCAGGCCTATTTAAAGAAGGAAGAACATTCCCAAATGAACAGTCTAAAGACACAATTACTGAAATTGGTAAAAGAAGAACAAATGAGGCCCAAAGTCACCAGAAGGAGGGACATAATAAAGATCAGAGAATAAATAAATAAAATTGAGAAGAATAAAACAATAGAAAAAATCAATGAAACCAAGAGCTGGTTCTTTGAAAAAATAAACAAAATAGATAAACCCCTAGCCAGACTCATTAAGAGAAAAAGAGAATCTACACACATAAACAGAATCAGAAATGACAAAGGAAAAATAATGACGGACCCCACAGAAATACAAAGAATTATAAGAGAATATTATGAGAATCTATATGCTAACAAGCTGCAAAACACAGAAGAAATGGACAACTTCTTAGAAAAATACAACCTTCCAAGACTGACCAAGCAAGAAACAGAAAAACTAAACAGACCAATCACCAGCAACGAAATTGAATCGGTAATCAAAAAACTACCCAAGAACAAAAGCCCCGGACCTGATGGATTCACCTCTGAATTCTACTAGACATATAGAGAAGAAACAACACCCGTTCTCCTTAAAGTTTTCCAAAAAATAGAAGAGGAGGGAATACTTCTAAACTCTTTCTATGAAGCCAGCATCACTCTAATACCAAAACCGGGCAAAGACCTCACCAAAAAAGAAAATTACAGACCAATATCCCTGATGAACGTAGATGCAAAAATACTCAACAAGATATTAGTAAACCGAATTCAAAAATACATCAAGAGGATCATACACCATGATCAAGTAGGATTCATCCCAGGGATGCAAGGATGATACAACATTCGAAAATCCATCAACATCATCCACCACATCAACAAAAAGAAGAACAAAAACCACAAGATCATCTCCATAGATGCTGAAAAAGCATTTGACAAAATTCAGCATCCATTCATGATTAAAACTCTCAACAAAATGGGTATAGATGGCATGTACCTAAACATCATAAAGGCTATATATGACAAACCCACAGCTAACATCATACTTAACAGTGGGAAGCTGAAAGCTTTTCATCTAAGATCGGGAACAAGACAGGGGTGCCCACTCTCTCCACTGTTATTCAACGTAGTACTGGAGGTCCTAACCACGGCAATCAGACAAAACAAAGATATACAAGGCATCCAGATTGGTAAAGAAGAAGTCAAATTGTCACTATTTGCAGATGACATGATACTGTACATAAAAAACCCTAAAGACTCCACACCAAAACTACTAGAACTAATATCTGAATTCAGCAAAGTTGCAGGATACAAAATTAACACACAGAAATCTGTTGCTTTCCTATACACTAATGATGAACTAACGGAAAGAGAAATCAGAAAAACGATTAAATTCACAATTGCATCAAAAAGAATAAAATACCTAGGAATAAACCTAACCAAGGAAGTGAAAGACCTGTACTCTGAAAAATACAAGACACTCCTAAAAGAAATTAAAGAGGACACTAACAAATGGAAATGCATCCCATGCTCTTGGCTAGGTAGTATAAATATTGTCAAAATGGCTATACTACCTAAAGCAATCTACAGATTCAACACAATCCCTATCAAACTACCAACAGCTTTCTTCAATGAACTGGAACAAATAATTCTAAAATTCATATGGAACCACAAAAGATCCCGAATAACCAAAGCAACCCTGAGAAGGAGGAATCAAACAGGGGGAATCACGCTCCCTGACTTCAAGCTCTACTACAAAGCCACAGTGATCAAGACAATTTGGTACTGGCACAAAAACAGACCCACAGAGCAGTGGAATAGAATAGAAATTCGAAACATTAACCCAAACATTTACAGTCAATTAATATTTGATAAAGGAGCCTTGGATATACAATGGAGAGATGACAGCCTCTTCAGCAGCTGGTGTTGGAAAAACTGGACAGCTACATGTAAGAGAATGAAACTGGACTACTGTCTAGCCCCATACACAAAGGTAAACTCAAGGTGGATCAAAGACCTGAAAGTAAGTCATGAAACCATAAAACTCTTAGAAAAAAACATAGTCAAAAATCTCTTGGACATAAACATGAGCTACTTCTTCATGAACATATCTCCCCAGGCAAGGGAAACAAAAGCAAAAATGAACAAGTGGGACTATATCAAGCTGAAAAGCTTCTGTACAGCAAAGGACACCATCAGTAGAACAAAAAGATCCTACAGTATGGGAAAATATATTCATAAATGACGTATCTGATAAAGCATTGACACCCAAAATATATAAAGAACTCATGCACCTTAACAAACAAAAGGCAAATAATCCAATTAAGAAATGGGCAGAGGACATGAATAGACACTTCTCCAAAGAAGAAATTCAGATGGCCAACAGGCACATGAAAAGATGCTCCACATTGCTAATCATCAGAGAAATGCAGATTAAAACCACAATGAGATTATCACCTCATACCAGTGAGGATGGCCAACATCCAAAACACAAACAACAACAAATGTTGGCGAGGATGTGGAGAAAGAGGAACCCTCCTACACTGCTGGTGGGAATGCAAATTAGTTCAACCATTGTGGGAAGCAGTATGGAGGTTCCTCAAAAAACTCAAAATAGAAATACCATTTGACCCAGGAATCCCACTCCTAGGAATTTACCCTAAGAATGCAGCAGCCCAGTTTCAAAAAGACATATGCACCCCTATGTTTATCGCTGCACTATTTACAATAGCCAAGAAATGGAAGCAACCTAAGTGTCCATCAGTAGATGAATGGATAAAGAAGATGTGGTACATATACACAATGGAATATTATTCAGCCATAAGAAGAAAACAAATCCTACCATTTGCAACAACATGGATGGAGCTAGAGGGTATTATGCTCAGTGAAATAAGCCAAGTCAAAAAAGACAAGTATCAAATGATTTCACTCATATGTGGAGTATAAGAACAAAGGAAAAAACTGAAGGAACAAAACAGCAGCAGACTCACAGAACCTAAGAACGGACTAATAGTTACCAAAGGGAAAGGGACTGTGGAGGACGGATGGGAAGGGAGGGACAAGGGGTAAAAAGGGGCATTACGATTAGCAGATGTAATGTTGGGGGGGCACGGGGAGGGCTGTACAACTCAGAGAAGACAAGTAGTGATTCTATAGCATCTCAGTATGCTCATGGACAGTGAGTGTAATGGGGTTGGTGGGGGGGACCTGATGAAGGGGGTAGTTTAATCACCATAATATTGCACATGTAATTGTAGATTAATGATACCAAAATAAATTTAAGTAAACAAAAAATAAAAATAAAGATAAAAATCAAAAAAAAGAAGAATTTGACAAGCCGTATGTATTCAAGACATCGAATTCTAATTAAATACTTTCCCACTAAAAAGCCTATCCAGATGTCTTTGATGGGTGAATTCTATCAAATATTCAAGGAAGAAATAACACCAATTCCTTACTAATTCATCCTGAAAACTGAGAAGACCTCCCAATTCATTCAATGAGACCAGGATTACTCTGAAATCAAAACTAGAAAACAACACAAATAAACACAATAACATTCCTCATAAACATACATGCAAAAATTCTTAAATTTTAGCCTATCAAATCCTACACTATATAAAAAAATACATTATGACAAAGTGGATTTCAACCTCGAAATGCAATTTGTTTAATATTTTTTTTAATGAATAATTCTTTATATGGATGGACCATATAAACAGACTAAAAAAGAAAACCTACATGATTATCTCAGACTCAGAAAAAGCAACTGACAAAATTAATTGAAACTCACGAAAAAAACCTCAGTAATCTTGGAATATAAGGGCACTGTCTGAACCTAATAAAGAACCTCCAGTTCAAACATACAGCTAACCTCACACATGAAGGTGAGAGACTGATTACCCCTAAGATCAGGAACAAAGCTACAAAGAGCCCCTCTAAGCACTCCTACTCAACAAGACCTTAACTGCACCAAGCTGATCTATCAATCCAGTGCAATCTCAATCAAAATCAGAACAAGCTAAACTGATTCTAAACTTTGTATGGAAATACAAAGGAGATAAAACAGACAAAGCAACTTTGAAAAAAGAACAAGGTAGGAGAACTTATACTGTCTTATTTCAAGATTTATTACAAAGCTACAGTCATAAAAACAAATTGATGAAAGAAAGAGTCCAGAAACAGTCCACTCTGTTAACCATGTTTGTCATTTTATGTTTTCATGCTGTGACATCTGGGCCATGTTGATCCTGGACATGCTGCCTTCCTCCAGGAGGCCAGCTCCTAGAGACAGAACAAACAACTTACCCAGGGGCACCTTCCCAATGCAAACCAACAATTCAGAGCACACACCCAACCACCTCCTCCAACGGGTCTCACACTCTGAACCACTGTCCATCTGCCCTAATCACCCCAGGGCCAGGTACAGACAATCAGCGACAGCCCCTATGCCCTAGAGCCTGCTAGAATTATTCAAAGTATCCCATCCTGAACCTGCTGACCCTCCCTTGCCTGTTCCTTCCCAGAGAAATCACAATAAAAGTCTTGCTCAATTTTCCCTCTCACCTTCTCTGCCTCCTCACCAACCCTGGCACATCCCCATATGGTCTGCCAAGCCTCCTGTTTCTAGGGACCTGTGAGTATACACTCCTTCCCTTCTTCCTTCAGGACAGTCACGTCCCTGTCTGCCTTTCTGATTAACATACCATTCCCGATTAAAACAAATCCCAGGAACTCTTACACACACACACACAAATTGGTCAACTGATTTTTGATAAAGATTCCAAGGCAACTGAATGGGGAGAGGATAAACTTTTTCACAAAGGAGGCTGCAACAACTAGATACCATATCAAAAAAAGACCTTGACATTTTCTTCACATCCTATATAAAATTAATTCAAAACAGATCATAGACTTAAATGTAATAACTAAAACTATAAAACTTCCAAAAGAAAAAGAGAAAATCTTACAGACCTCCAGTTTCACAAAGAATTCTAAAATATGATACAAAAGACATGGTGCAGTGCGCTTGTAAGTGCCTGAGGATGGCTCGCACTATGGAACCACTGGCAAAGAAGATCTTTAAAGGAGTTTTACTAGCTGAACTTGTGGGCATTTTTGGAGCATACTATTTGTTTAATAAGATGAACACAAGTCAAGATTTCAGGCAAACAATGAGCAAGAAATTTCCCTTCATCTTAGAAGTTTATTACAAATCCACTGAACAGGTTGGAATGTATGGAATCAGACAGCAAGATCAAGAAAAATGGTTGAACAGCAAAAAGTAGGGATTTGACCACTGATCAAGGTTTACCTGATTTCATAGTATCAGGCAAGATTAAAATTCCAAAGTTGATATGGAAAGATTTTATATTTAAAGCAAAACGTAAATTCTAATTAAGTCAGAGTTTTTAATTCTTGGGACTGTGAAGAAATTGATGGAAAGTATGTTTACTATGTTATAGATGAAATTTTGTTTATAATACTCAAAGTGATTCTCCTTAAAAACTCACCTATAATTCTGAATAAACTTCACAAAATAGATAATAATGTCTTTAATATTTTCACACATTTGAAATTATGTAAAAATACATTAACTAGAGATACTACTTTTATCCATTTTCACTTTTCTTGAAACAATATTATTCAAACTCTTTGCATCTCTGACATCAATGTTTCTGGGACTATTAGAGTCACTTCTTAAAAACAACTTTACTAGGGAATAAAAATCATAAAGTCCAGCTGTTAATAAATCAGTATGTTTTTAGTAAATTTCAGTTGTTCAACTGTCACTGCAATGTAGTTTTAGAACATTTCCATCAACTCCAGAAGAGCCTGGTGCCCATTTGCAGTCACATACCTTCTCCCCTAGGTTTTGCCTTTCCTGGCTAATTCATTTTTGAGGCCATCTATAACATGTAGCAGCAGTCCTGCATTCCATGTTACTGCTGAATAATGACTCATTATATGGATCTCAGTATATCGTATTTTGCTTATCCATTCATCAGTCAACAGACATTTGAGTCATTCTCACTTCTTGGCTAATATGAATAATGCTGCCATGAACAATCATGTGTAAGTCTTTGCATGGATATACCAGGGCCACTTTCAATAAAGTTTCTAGAGCATTTAACCTTAACTTTTATCAAGGTGAAATGTATACTATTTAGTAAGTGTGCATGATGTTGTTTTTGAATATTTTGTTGAAATTCCCACTTGAAATAGCATTAGGAAGTTTTTTTTTTCATTCATTCTATAGGTATATATATCTGTAACTCAGTAAGCACTTCTGCTGTGCTGCCTTCTTAAGTTTCCTTAAGGTTTGTTCATCCTTAAGGATAGCCAACATCTGCAAATGTAGAACGACACCTCTTGCCCCCATGATCAATTAATAAATCTGTTTGAAATTAAAAAAAAAAAAGACATGGTGCACAGAATAAAAAAATTGGTAAGCTGGATGTCATCAAAATTTAAAACTTTTGATCTTCGAAAGGCACTGTAATGAAAATGAAAAGTCAAACTACAGTCTGGGAGAAAATATTTACAAACCATGTACCCCATAAAGGTCCATATCCAGAATATATTAAAAACACTCAAAACTCAATAAGAAAACAAACCACCTACTTTTTTAAATGAGCAAATTTTTCACCAAAGAAAGCATATGGACGGCAAATAAGCATACAAAAAGATGTCTGGCAGGAAAAAAGGGAAGCATGCCTTCTAGACCAGCCAGAGCCCATAGGAGTGGAAAGTGCAGCACACACAAAGACATTTTGCTCCAGCCCCTGAATTCCATGGTGGAAGGATCTAAAGCACAGATCAACCTCCAGATCTAACGCCCAGTGTCAGGCACACCACACTGTCTGCTGGGCACGGACAAGCAGCCCTGGCTAAGTCAGTGCTGCAATGGCTTGGAGGCACTGACAGAAAGAGCAGGGCCCTTGGGGTGCGAGCGGACAACACAGGGAAGCACTGGGCACAGGGGGGGCGCTTAAGGCCTTGAACGGAGTGCACCCAGAGGGCCTAGGGCAAGGGCACCGCTACTAGAGGACTCCCGCCATAGGCTTCCTGGGCTTGGACTGGGCCCTCTACCCCTCTCTACTGACTACAAGCCCTTCCCTAGGTGAGCCCACCCAGTCCATACCCATAAACACTCCTTCTCCAGTGATAATTCACTAAATTAACCTCCCTGCCATTGCTGTCTCCCTGAGTTTCTGTATCAACTGCCTACCTGACCAAGCCACTAGCATGTCCAGATCTAAAGCCCAGGATCAACCACTGACTTACTCCCACCCCACACCTGACCCTCCTAAGGTCAGCCACTCAGGTGCTCGGGCCCTTGGGCAGCATCCCCAGGGCTCTCCACCCTCTGGCCCTCCTCCAGTCCACTGCCCTAGCATCACCCCCAGCTGCCCCCTGTGGCTGCAGCCTCCCTACCAAACTTACCTCCCTTGCACCCCTGCTCCTGCCCAGGATGATACCCAAACTCCCTGGGGAAGCCTGCACCACTCTCCCAGCACATCTCACCACCCCTGCCCACCACCCGCATTCCATCCCTCCACCCCACAAGCTCAGGCCCTCAGGACTGCTGGTCACAGACAGCCAGCACTGTGTGAGCTCCTCTTGCCACCATCTCGACTGCCAACCCTCAGAAAGGCCTCCCCGGCTGTGGGGAAAATGGAAGTCCCTATGGCCAGAATCCTCACCTGACCCTAAGCCACCTGATGGTGTAATTGGCCTACTGCTAGACTAATGCTTCCAACGGCTAATGAGCTATTACTGACCGAGTCACTATATAAGGAGCTCTGCCCAGTACTCTGGGTGGAGGCAGAGATGGAGGTGGATTATGGACCTGCAGACTGCTAAATGCAGACATGATTCCAGTGCTCGACATACCGCTGGGAGAATAAAGCAAGGTATAAACCCTTTTACCCCAAGAACATTCCTTTGTCATTTCTCAGTCTTACTGAATCCAGTGAACTTGCTCAGGGCCAAAACCCTCAGGCAAATCACCAGCCCACCTGCCAGGAATCCAGGACCACTCTCGGCCTGTCTTCCTGCTCGGATCCACCTGGCAGGTGCTTGCTGCATTTTTAAGTCACTTCCTTCATCTTTGGTCTCACCCCCACTAGCAGGGACCAGGCTGGGTGTTCCTTGCCACATCCCCATGACTGGACAGGTGCACTCACAGACACAGGCAGACGTACAGGCAGCTTCACCAAGTGGGCATGTATTGCAGTCGGGGCTCCTCTCCCTGAGGAGCAGGACCCCAAGGAGAATGGGCAGAATGCTAACAGGCCAAGGGTGCACTCACCTCTCCACCTGTGGGTGCTCTCTCTTCTCAAAAGCATGGAATGAAATAATACTCACTGGATAGGAAAAAGAAAGAAGACATTGCATCTGCCTCAGGAGACTTGTAATTCAATTAATCAGGAAAAAACACAGTCCTAACACATCTGATCACACTTGTCCTGTTAGGTGGGAAGATAGACATGAGCAGCGGGGGAAGGGAAAGATAAGGTTCAAGGGAAAAAAACGCCCAAACTCTGCCCAGGTAGGGGGTCTCATGTGAGGACAACAAAGGCTTTGCAGGGAGTTAACTTCCTTGCCTATCGGGACCAGGCCAAACCAGTCCCAACTGGATCCCAAGCGGCACAACTGAGCAGAACTAAGAACCTCCCAAGCCACACCTCCTCATGGGAAAGGACGTGCACCCTGATGGGGATGGCTATACAGGTGGGCCCGTCAGTCAAATGACCCTAACTTCTCAATCAGAGGTGCCTCCCAGCCAGAATGGAATATAAAGGTTCCCCTCCCCTCCCGCCTAACCACCTAATCGGGGCCTTTGTCTACCTTGACTCTGGCCCCTCCTCCCTTGGAATGGATTCAAAAAACTTTCGCTCTGCCTCACTGTTGTGTCCCTGCCTTTCAATTCTTTGTTGCAGCGGGACAAGGACCCAGGAGAAGACGCTTGATCTGCAACAGTCCTCTGGTCACAGTTCAGGTGCTGCACCACCTGTGCCCAGGTGAAGGCTGCTACTGGCCACACCTGGGCATGGGAGACCCAGCCAGAGCCCAGGTTCTCCACTGTATATGTAACCACACACCCACAACAAAATTCTATCATTAGAAAGACATTTTAAAAGCACAGAGAAGAAATGAGGCAAAATTAACAAATAAAACTTTACTCCTTTTGCAGATTTAGCCTTAAATACAAATGACAGTCATGCTCATAACTGCACTGCTATTTGTAATTTTCCTACTTTAAGGTGCAGAGGAACTTCATAGAATCTCAGTACAACCAGAGCCACTACAAGGAGCAGAAGCCCTCCCTTCCTGGGAGCTGGTAGGCCTGCCACTGCTCCCAAGACCAGAGCAGCCTCTCCATCCCAACAGCCTGAAAGTTGTCAGCAGACAGCAGGGGAAAGAGGGCTTTTTCTAGATCTCACAGAAGCCCCCATCCCACCCCAGGGCCCCTGCCTTTGCCTTTCCCTTCCCACAGCCACTCACACACCCACACACCAACACACCTGATGCCCTGTTGTCCTCACATGCTGACACCACTGAATTCTGCACCAGAGCTGTAATGTCCGTGGTACAGGGTGGCCTGTCCCACCACTGTGAAGGCAGGGAGATTCCCAGCTGTCCCACCTCACTGGATGGGGTGGGGCTGGGATTCCATGGGCTCTACTCAGAGCTACTCCTTTTGACATGGAGCTGGCTTCTGGGGCTCTACCATCCAGAAAGGATAAGTGAACAGAGGCCAGCAGTGGGGCAGTGGCCATGGACCACCCCTTCCAAAGGCCACTTGGTGGTGACCTGGGGTAGTGCTGATGGTTTTGTAGTGGGACATACTAGGAATCTGCTCGTAGATCCCATTTTTGCTCAACAAGAGCTCACATTTTGACAGATCTCAATAAATGAAAAAGAGCAAATGCCACTGTTTGACCCCAAACCAGATAGGCCATAGCAAAGATCTGACTTCAGGAGGGGAACAACCTTGACTCCCTATTTCTCCAGATCTGGGAAACCAAGTATCTCATTAACTTGCCACAGGTTCCAGAGCAAATACAGAGTTAGCTCTGCAGTGCCAACAAGAAATCAGGGGTAACTAGAGTTTAAAAGCTTCTGCGGGGGAGGTGGGCAAGGATGATTCAGCCTCATTCCCATCACAGACCCACCAATGCAATTACCCTTTCTAAGTAATTACACTCTTGGTGATGGTCTCAGGAGAAAAGAGAAGGTGGCAGCCAGGGGGTTGAACTTCTTTACTCCTCCACCTCAAAAAATAGCATCTTGATGCCAAGGCATGGTGGTGCCACAGTCAACGAGGCCAAGGAATGCAGGCCTCTCACCTGAGGCTCCTGCCAGCTATGCCCCCTGGCCTGGGACAGCAGGCCCTTATATCCTTCCACATACCCATGATTGCGAGTTTCCTCATCTTATAGTTCTGTCACACAACACCTCCCACATGCTGGAAAGGGGCATTTTTATGTTTCACTGTCCTACTTAAGATAGATCGTACTCCGTGAGTGAATATATTTATGCACACCCATTTAACAATTTTTAAATTATACTGATGAACTTAATTCAGGATCAACTTGCAATAATTTAGAAATGATTTTTGTCTCACTCTAAGTTAGTGCATGTACTTACTAAATTAAAATTTTATGCTTTGTTATTTTTACTTAGTTTTCTGAGTGGGTCTCTCTCATTACCAGAATCAGACACAGAAAATCTGGTTGACCACTCACCAGGATATCAAAATTCCCTAAAATACATCTACTAGACTTTATAGACAACCCCCTAAATAGAAGAGTTTCAATGAGTGATAGAGAACTAGCTCTATTCTTTATAAAGAACGCACACCCCTGCCCTGGAACCCCCGTGAGAGCAGCAGCCATGCAGTAGCAGCCCCCACAGGTGCTCAGACCAGGTGTTCAGACCCTGCTCTTTAGGACAACATATGTCCAGCCTATGACTGCAAAGTGCATGCCTTCTTTTTGTGTAGAAAGTCTGGAAAGTGCAAAAAAAAAAAAAAAGAACTACAAGAAATACATCTAAAAGCACTTCCAGCTCCCAGAAGGAAGCAGTGATAATAGAGTGTATTTTCTCCTATTAGTTCTTCATTATAACATTTACCTATTTTTTGAAAACTAAATAAGATAGATTATACATGGTTTCAGAACAGTGTAACATATCTGAGTCTGTAATATTTGTAGAAAATGGTAACAGCTTGTTTTTAACCTTTCAAAATGTTTTTTGATATTCTAAGACAACTGTCTATGAAAATCAAACTCATCTATTTGAAATTACTAGCATTGCTTTTACGCTTAGAAAAATGCTTCTGCATATCAAAAATCAGACTAATTTTCACATAATTCTTCTCCAATAAAAAATATATTGTTTCTCCTATGAATATAGGAGGTGATATATGTTCATTTAGGAAAATTTGGAAAATTCAGAAACGTTTGAAAACAGATACCAGCAGTGAGCCCAGATCTCAGAAACAGACACCATAAGCTTTTGGTTATACCTCCTTGAAGGCTTTAAAACACACACACACACACACACACACACACACACACACACACACACACATACATATGCCTATGTTTTATATAAAATATACTGTTTTTATATGTACTTCAACTTCATATGCTGGGTGCATTTTTTCACATCATGAATCATTCCTATAAACATTAATTGCTGCCTAATACTCTATTGTGTTCTGGAAGTACAATCTACTAAATCTATGATTGGGCATTTGGGCTGCTTCCAGTTGTTAACTATTTGAATTAATGATGTAATGAACATCTTCTGTCTCCTTCCTGAAGACAAATCCTTAAGGGCAGAATTTTGAGTCACAGTGCCTGAATGTTTTTAAAGCCTCTGACTCACAAGGACAAGAAGCCTCCAGGACCCTCTAAGAGCTCTCCCTCTCACCATTCTCTGAGACAAGAAATGATGCTGTGGGGTTCTGGTCTTGGTGATTTCCAGCCAAAACTCCTTCTTATAAACATTCTCAAAATATATGCCAATGAGATGGCTGAGGAAGGATGTGCACACATTTATTCATCCACAGTGGGGGCTACATCTCTTCACATTTGGTGCCATTTGTGTGTTTTTTGTAAACTGCCTGCTCGGCACTCAGCAAAATAACAAAACGAGACTCAGTGAAACACAGGAGGATTATTAGAAAGAGGGACGCAGAAAAATTTGGGGCTGATAGTTCAACAAATATAAGTGAATATATTGTAGAAAAGAAGAAATTCAGGTCTTTTTATATTAGAATAAAAAATGTTAATGCTGCTAATAATAACCAAATTGGGAAGAAAGCACCGTGAACTCAGGGAACCTCCAGTTCTCTCACTGCACGTGGCACCACAAATACTCCTAAAGCAGCTGGGAGCCAAGAGGTTAGCCTCCAACACTACCTTGCCCCCCAAAACAAAGGGTTTGCCAAGCAGCTATTTTCACCACTTGAGGAAGAAAGCAGAAGGCCTGAAATAGAGACTTGTGCCTGGAAAGCAAGGTGCCTCAAACGCCTGGGCAGCTGTGGGCTGGGGCAGGCGGCAGGCAGTTTGGCTCAC
This sequence comes from Phataginus tricuspis, assembly GCA_029783875.1. Lineage (NCBI taxonomy): Eukaryota > Metazoa > Chordata > Mammalia > Pholidota > Manidae > Phataginus > Phataginus tricuspis. Next base: position 103,768,165 of record JAQQAC010008350.1, on the reverse strand, counting down.
AGAGTCACTGTTGTAGTTTAATCTGAAACAGGCTCAGGCTGGATCAAGGAAGGCCCAAATTGTCTTAGGAGAGCCACCACGTCGCACACCTCCCAGATGACTGTTCTAATGGGAAAGCCTCATCCTGCTGGTCTGGAGCACCCCCAGAAAGCTATGAGGGAGGCCGCTACAGAGTCCCATCCCCCTGCCAGGGCAGAAGTGATGGAGACGCTAATTGAAATGACAGCACATATATACTCTGTAAGGTGCACATGGAGTAATTGATTGTGTAATCGTTGTATATCTGCATGCTTTTACTGCTCCATAGTTAAAAGAGTAATTTCTAACACTGCTTAAGTTGTCTTAAAATGATTACTATATATAGTTAACATATTGAGCCCTCAGTAAAGCACAAATAGCAGCAAGTGTTCATCTTTGGGTACAAAAGCCTTGCAGCGGTAGAAGACCCCACCACCACTTCCCCCCCTTCTCCTTTACCCGCCTGTCTGGAGAAGCTCTGTCCACTCAGCAGTGGCTATTACATGTTTCCACTTCCTCTTGCCAGACTTTGGTTTTGGCACCTGGTGATTCTGCCATACAGAAGTTTCGGAAACTGGCATTCTCTTAGTTTCTAGGTTTGGTGTCATGATTGGATAACTCACACCAAAAACGTTTATTCACCCACATTTTCAGCTTTTCTTACCCTTGTTGTCCTTCCTTACCTCTTCCGGCACCGCAGAGGGGCTATTCCTCACCTCCACTGAGGACAACCAAGAACTCTCCACCAGTCACCCCCAAAGCACTGTGAAGTCCCCCCCTCAAAGCCTCCTCTCACACAGCCCACTGCACACCCTTAATTCTGGGGCAAAATCAGCCCCAAAATTCGGGGTGAGAAACTGAACAATTAGCTAGACACAGCTGAGCAAATCACACAAACCTGCTTTGTTCTGTGAATCACCTGGCAGGGTTTCACACAAGCAGGAACTCTCCTCACACACAAATCCCCTCCTATGCGATGGGCTAGATTCTCTCTCCTTGGCTCTGCTGAGCTTTGTCTTTCAGCACTAATACCACACTGCTTTGACCTCTAACTTCACAGGATGTGTTGGTATCAAGTAGGACACCCTGCACTGTTGTTCTTTTCTAAAATTTGCTAGCTAGTCTTAAGAGGTGTGGCTAACCAATTTCTATAAAATACCTTGCTGCAATCACATTAATTTTTCTGAAAATTTTGAATTATAAAACATGATGGTAGGGTTGATGACATCACTGGGAAGGACAGAGTAATAACCACACAGCTCACTCCTCCATAAAAGCAGTGAGAACAATGGTAAAAATTTCACAATTAACTTTTTAAGAACTCTGAAATTAACCAAAAGCCTACAGCAATCCAAGGACCATGTATTTATTCAAAAAAATCAACTGAATCTTGGTAAGAACAGTGAACTTTGTGGCACCCTAACTTGTTCTCCTCTATCCCCTCCTCCCTGGTGACAGCCTGCAGCTTTGGAAGGGGCAGGACTGGGTGGGAGCTCCTTCCTGTGACCCTGTGAACACCTCCTTTAAAAAAAGAAGGGAGAGCCCAATTCAGTAACATACACTTCTACCTTAAGAAAAACAAGAGAAAACTAAGAAAGTAAGCAGAGGAAGGAAATAAGAAATCCTAGAGCAAAATGAGTGAAATAGAGAACAGAAAAACAAACCAAAAGTGGGTTATTTGCAAAGACTAAGAAAATCAACAAATTTTCCGTACACTGACAGCAAAACAGAGAGAAGACTCAATTACTAAAATGAGGAGTCACAGAGGAAACATTACTGCCAACCTTACAGAAATAAAAAGTTATAAGGAAATACTAACAGCAATTTTATATCAACAAATCAGAAAAACTAGATGAAATGAAAAAATTCTGAGAAATAAATACAAACTACAGAAACTGACTCAAGAAGACACAGAAAATCTGAATAGAGATACATATATATAAGTGATACACAGATGATATAGCATAGACAATACAGATATTTCAATGGAAGAGAATTAAGAATTCACAGATAAGCCCCTACATTTACAGTCAATTGGTTTTTGACTAAGGGTGCAAAGACAATTCAATGGAGAAAGACTTCATATTTCAACAAATGGCTCTGGGACAATGGCTATCCACATGTAAAAGAACAAATTTGGACCCCATGGATAAAATGAGAGTTCCTGTGGCCAGGATTCTCACCTGGCCCTGGTTGACTAGCTCACTGCACACCTGTGGGCAATACATGGCTGTTGACTCTGTATAAAGAGCTCCACCCAGTGCTCTGGGCGTGACATGGTGGTATGGCTGCAAGGCTGCAGGAGAGCAGAGCAGAGGCTGGAGTGGTGGCAGCGCCGAGGACAGAGGCCCAGAGGACGGCTGTGCGGGATGACGACTGTGCAGAGAGGCCCAGAGGACGGCTGTGTGGGACAACTGTGCAGACAGAGGAGCCCAGAGGCAGAGACCAGCTTGCTGCATACAGACTCTCTCTGAGTGAACGGGATTTTAGTGACTGACCTGCCACCATGAAAATAAAGTTGGGTATAACCCTTTCACCCCAAGAACGGTTTTGCTGTCAATTTCTTTGGTCACATTGAATCCATAGTGAACTTGCCCAGGGCTGAAACCCACTGGCAAGACAATTGGCATAGTTGGCAGGGTTCATCGTTGACCAAGTAAAAAGACAGGCTGCCCTTATGGGAGGGGTGCTTCAGCGGGCTGCCCCTGTAAATGGGGAGACAGTGGATTGCCCCCCAATGGGTATGTGGTCTGAGGTGGCTTGCCTCCTAGAGGACTGGGTCCCACCCCAGGACTGGAGGCAAGTGGAGGTGACACCTGAGGCTGTAGGGGTGGCCCTTGGTAAAATAAGTAGATCCTTTGAGAAGCAGAGTGCCTGTGAGGCAGCAGGGACTGTCGGTTGGCTGCTTCCCACAGTATTAAAAAAGTCTACAGAAGAGACCCAAGAAACAGCAGCATGAGAACACGGGCTGCAAACTTCTGTGGATTCCCTGAGGAAGGAGATGGCATTGATGCGAGAGGAGGCAGCACGAGAGCACCAGCAGCAAGGTGCCATTGGAGACGAGACGGCAGCACTGCCAGGTGTTCTGAAGGAGGAAGAGGCCATCAAGGAAAAAGACGAACTCCTGAGGGAATCACAGGCGGAGGCAGCACGAGAACATCAGCTGCGAAGCATTGAGGTGAAGTTAAGAGAGCTTCTGAAGACTGAGCTAGCATTGTTGCGAGGCACTGTAACAGAGGAGGCACTTAGGGGAGTGGAGAGAAAGGTGCCATCAGCCCCAGAAGTGGAGGAGCTGGGGAAAGACGAAGGGGTGGTGCCGGAGGCACTGGACCCTCCTGTATTGAAAGCACACCCAGTAGTTGTAAAGAAAATAAAGACCCAGCAGCTGAAAGTTCCACAAGGAGAGGAGCAGCGCCCTCCCCAGGTCGTGGAGCACTCTATGGTCCACCCTCATACTCAAGCTGAGCGGGTGGCTGTGGGACTTAGGGGTGGATGGAATTGTTCTTTCCTGATCAGAGATGGGAAAGCTGCCTTCCCTGACAGTGAAGCCCGCCTTGAGGCAGCCATTACAAAATGCGAGGTGACACGTACAGTAGCTGAAGCAATGAGAACCCAGAAAGAAATAAGACCTGTTACTCATAGGAGGAATTTGAGGGGCCCCAGGAGGGTTACAAGGACCCAGATGTGCATTGATTTGATATGGGCAGGAGTAGATGGAAGGAAATTAGACAGGAAGCCAAACAGGATCTTACTGGAGCTATGGCAACAACTGAAACCAGTGCAGCAGTTCAAGCCATTAAGACTAAAGAGTCAGAGGTCAGAGACAGAGCCACGAGTCCAGCCGTGCATCTGCAAGACTTTTTGCTGGAGAGGCTGGAGAACAGTGTTCGAGCTTCCTTGCACAGGGACCATTGCAGAGGACTAAGGGCACATAGATTGAGAGGAGAGAATCCTGGAAGGGTGGAGTGTGGATAAAATGAGAATTCCTGTGGCCAGAATTCTCACCTGGCCCTGATTGACTAGCTCACTGCATACCTGTGGGCAATACATGGCTGTTGACTCTGTATAAAGAGCTCCACCCAGTGCTCTGGGCACGACACGGTGGTATGGCTGCAAGGCTGCAGGAGAGCAGAGCAGAGGCTGGAGTGGTGGCAGCGCCGAGGACAGAGGCCCAGAGGATGGCTGTGCGGGACAATGGCTGCGCAGGATGACTATGCAGAGAGGCCCAGAGGACGGCTGTGTGGGACACTGTGCAGACAGAGGAGCCCAGAGGCAGAGACTGGCTTGCTGCATACAGACTCGCTCTGAGTGAACGGGATTTTAGCGACTGACCTGCCACCATGAAAGTAAAGTTGGGTATAACCCTTTCACCCCAAGAACGGTTTTGCTGTCAATGTCTTTGGTCACATTGAATCCATAGGAACTTGCCCGGGGCTGAAACCCATTGGCAAGACAGACCCCTGCTTCACACCATATACAAAAATTGATTCAAAATGGATCAAAGACCTAAATGCAAGAGTTATAGAACACATGAAAATGTATAGGGAAAATGGAAGCTCCTGCGGCCATGATCCTCACCTGATCCCAATCTATGTGCCCACTGCGCATGTGCAACACTAGCAGGTGCAGGCTTACACACCTGTTGGCAGGAGCCATTATTGTCTGTGTTGCTATATAAAGAGCTCTGCCCAGTGCTCTGCCCAGAGGCCAAGAGGCATGGCTGGTGGAGATGGATTACAGACTTACTGGATGCAGACATGATTCTAGCTCCTGACCTGCCACAAGAATAAAACTTGGTATAAGACCTTTAACCCTCACATAAAAAACCCAATAGAATCGACTCCAAAACTGCTAGATCTAATATCTGAATTCAGCAAAGTTGCAGGATACAAAATTAATGTGCAGAAATCTATGGCATTCCTATACACTAACAATGACCTAGCAGAGAGAGAAATCAGGAAAGCAATTCCATTCAAAGTTGCATCAAAAAGAATAAAATACCTAGGAGTACAACTAACCAAGGAAGCAAAAGACCTATACTCTGAAAACTACAAGACACTCATGAGAGAAATTAAAGAAGATACCAATAAATGGAAACACATCCCGTGCTCATGGATAGGAAGAATTAATATTGTCAAAATGGTCATCCTGCCTAAAGCAATCTACAGATTCAATGCAATTCCTATCACAATACCAACAGCATTTTTCAACGAACTAGAGAAAATCATTCTAAAATTCATATGGAACCACAAAAGACCCCGAATAGCCAACGCAATCCTGAGAAGAAAGAATAAAGCTGGGGGGATTATGCTCCCCAACTTCAAGCTTTACTACAAAGTCATAGTAATCAAGACAATTTGGTACTGGCACAAGAACAGACCCATAGACCAATGGAACAGACTAGAGAGCCCTGATATAAACCCAACCACGTATGGTCAATTAATATATGATAAAGGAGCCATGGACATACAATGGGGAAATGACAGCCTCTTCAACAACTGGTGTTGGCAAAACTGGACAGCTACATGCAAGAGAATGAAACTGGATTATTGTGTAATCCCATACACAAAAGTAAACTCGAAATGGATCAAAGACCTGAATGTAAGACATGAAACCATAAAACTCTTAGAAGACAACATAGGCAAAAATCTCCTGAATATAAACATGAGCAACTTCTTCCTGAATGCATCTCCTCGAGCAAGGGAAACAAAAGCAAAAAGGAACACATGGGACTACATCAAACTAAAAAGCTTCTGTATGGCAAAGAACACCATAAACAGAACCAAAGGCTGGGAGAATATATTTGTAAATGACATATCCAACAAGAGGTTAACATCCAAAATATATAAAGAACTCACACACCTCAACACCCAAAAAGCAAACAACCTGATTAAAAAATGAGCAGAGGATATGAAGAGACAGTTCTCCAAAGAAGAAATTCAGATGGCCAACAGACACATGAAAAGATGCTCCACATCACTAATCATCAGAGAAATACAAATTAAAACCACAATGGATATCACCTCACACCAGTAAGGATGGCCACCATCCAAAAGACTAAGAACAACAAACGCTGGCGAGGATGTGGAGAAAGGGAAACCCTCCTACACTGCTGGTGGGAATGTAAGCTAGTTCAACCATTGTGGAAAGCAATATGGAGGTTCCTCAAAAAACTAAAAATACAAATACCATTTGACCCGGGAATCCCACTCCTTGGAATTTACCCAAAGAATACAACTTCTCAGATTCAAAAAGACATATGCACCCCTATGTTTATTGCAGCACTTTTTACAATAGCCAAGATATGGAAGCAACCTAAGTGTCCATCAGTAGATGAATGGATAAAGAAGAGGTGGTACATATACACAATGGAATACTATTCAGCCATAAGAAGGGAACAAATCCTGCCATTTGCAACAACATGGATGGAGCTGGAGGATATTATGCTCAATGAAATAAGCCAGGCAGAGAAAGATAAGTGCCAAATGATTTCCCTCATTTGTGGAGTATAACAATGAAGCAAAACTGAAGGAACAAAATAGTAGCAGACTCAGAGACCCGAAGAAGGAACTAGTGGTTACCAAAGGGGAAGGGTGTGGGAGGGTGGGTGGTGAGGGTGGGAGAAGGGGATTGTGGGGTATTATGTGTATTATTATTGTGGGGTTTACTACATATGGTGTGGGGAATCATGGGGAAAACAGTGTAGCATAGAGAAGGCAAACAGTGAATCTGTGTCATCTTACTACACTGATGGACAGTGACTAAATTGGGGTATGAGTGGGGACTTGATAATATGGGTAAATGTAGTAACCACATTGTTTTTTCATGTGAAACCTTCATAAGAGTGTATATCAATAATACCTTAATAAATAAAAAGAAAAGACCTTTTACCCTCAACATTCAGTTGCTATTATTTGGTCTCACTGAATCCAGAGTGAACTTGCCCAGAGCTGAGACCTTCAGGCAAGACAAAACATGAAAACATGGCCTTTGATTAGGCAATGGTTTCTTAGATATCAGAACAAAAGTACAAGTAACAAAAGGAAAAAACAAATAAATTGTACTTCATCAAAATTAAAAATGTTTATGCTTCAAAGGACACTATGAAGAAAGGGGCTTGAAAAACCACAAAATGGGAGAAAATTTCTGCAAATCTGATAAGGGACTAGCATCTAGAATACATAAAGAATTCTTACAACTCAACAATAAGAAAACAAATAATTAAACAATGGGCAAAGGATTTACGTACACATTTCCCCAGAGAATGTAAATAAATGGCCAAGAAAGATTATAAACATCATCAGTCATCAGGGAAATACAAATCAAAATCATGAGATGCCACTAGAATGGCTATTCTCAAAGAGACGGACAATACTAACTGTTGGGGAGGACAGACAGAAACTGGAACCTTCATGCAATGCTGGTGAGAATGCAAAATGGTACAGCTACTCTGGAAAACACTCCTGCAGTTTCTCAAGAAGTTAAACATATTGTTTCCATATGACACAGCAATTCCATTCCTATATACACAAAAGAATTGAAAATACACGCCCACACAAAAACTTGCACATGAATGTTCGTAACAGCATTATTCATAACTGCTAAAAAGTGGAAACAGCCTAAATGTCCATTAGTGGACAAATGGATAAACACAATGCTGTATATCTATACAATGGTACATTACTGAGCCATACAAAAGAATAAAAATACAAGCTATAACATAGATGAACTTCAAAAACATTAAGTGAAAGAAGCCAGACACAAATTGCCACAAACTGTATGATTCCTTTTATATGAAATATCCAGAAAAGCCAAATCCATTCAGACAGAAAGTAGATTAATGGGATCCAGGAACTGGGAAAGGGGATAATGGGAAATGGCTGTTGATGGGTATGTGGTTTCTTTTTGGATTTTAGAAAATATTCTGAACTTGCCCAGAGCTGTACTTAACACGAAGAATAAATAGTAATCAACATTTTGCTTTATTTACTTTGGATCTCTATTAAAAATGCTTACAGATAACACTAACACCCTATAACCCTTCCTTCTCTATAGGTATCTAGAAACATATCTACACATTCAGGTGTTTATATCTTTACTGGGTATGTGAATATCCAAAAACAACAATACTATATTGCACCTATACTTTTGCAAATTAGTTTTTACAGTCAAGTTTGTAATTGAGATTTATGTATCCTGGTACACACAGATCTAACTCTTTCATTTTAATTCTGAATAATTTTGACTGTGTGACTAAAACAAATGTCTGGGTCCCCTTGCTGAGGCCAATGAGGTAGTTTCCACTGTTTTGCTATTACAAACACTTTAGGATGTTTGTAATAGCATCTTTAGGTGCCTGTGAGTGCCTCTGGGGCAAATGCCTGAAAGTGGCATAGGTGGGTCACATTATGTGCACATTTTCAACTTAACTAAATTCATTTCCAAAGCAGTTACACCAATCTGCACATCCAAGAACAAGATTAAACAGTTCTGAATTCCCCATGCCTTTCCAATATTTATTAATTACCTCATGCTTACCAATCTGATGAATATGAAATGGTCTCTTGTTTTAATTCCTATTTCATGGATTAATAGAAAAATAAAAGTTTTCATATATTTATAAGCTTTATTGGTTTCCTCATTTTTGTCTTTTTATAGCCTTTATCTATTGTATGCTTATTCTTTCTAGACCTTTGATATTAATCCTTTTCAAGTTATATGACTTTCAAATGTATCCTCCTGTCTGTAGTCTGTCTTTTAATTCTACAAATATCTTCTTCCATACAGATGACTTTTCTATTTAATATAGGCAAATAAACCAGTCTTTTTGCTCCACTTTTGTGCTTTTTGTGTTTGGTTTAAGAGATCTGTCTGCACCCAGATGTCAAAGACAGTCTTCTGTCTTTTCTTCTGTAAGTTTTAGTTTTGCTTTTTACACTTAGGATTTTATTCCATCTAGGATTCAGTCTCATATATGAAGCATAAGAGGGATCTAATTTTATCTTTACCATATGGGTAGAAGATTATCCTACCAATGTTTACTAAAAGGTCGATCCTTTCCCCATGGACTTGTAACGCAACCTTCAGAGGTATGAATTTTTGGGTATGTGGGTATGTGGGGTGTCTGTGGTTATAGGTGTTGTATGAAGATGGGTGTGAGGTTGTGTGGGCGATGGGGTGGACGTGGGTGTGCAGGTGTTGGTGTTTGGGAGTGGAGGGGCATGTGGGGGGAATCAGAGGTGGCATTGCAGGTGTGGATGCATTCCTTAACTCTCTGCACTGGCATACTCTTGGCCCCATAATATAAATCCTAAATATTACACCTTTATGAGAAGTTTTGACATCTGAAAGGGCAAGTCTCCTCTTATTTTTTTTTTTTCAAAATTACTTGCTACTTCGGTCCCTTACTCTTTTTTTTTTTTTTTACAATTTATTTTGGTATCATTAACCTACAATTACATGTGCAATATTATGGTGATTAAACTACCCCCTGCATCATGTCCTCCCCACCAACCCTATTACAATCACTGTCCATCAGCGCAGTAAGATGAGAATCACTACTTGTCTTCTCCAAGTTGTACAGCCCTCCCCGTGCGCCCCCTACCTTCCGTCTGCTAATCATAATGCCCCTTTTACCCTCCTATCCCCCACTTCCCACCCTTCTTCCCCAGTCCCTTTCCCTTTGGTAACTATTAGTCCGTTCTTGGGTTCTGTGAGTCTGCTGCTGTTTTGTTCCTTCAGTTTTTTTTCTTTGTTCTTATACTCCACATATGAGTGAAATCATTTGATACTTGTCTTTTTCGGCTTGGCTTATTTCACTGAGCATAAT
>JAQQAC010008350.1:103744048-103757918 GCA_029783875.1 Phataginus tricuspis | reverse complement strand
TTTTTTGAGGAACCTCCCATACTGCTTTCCACAATGGTTGAACTAATATGCATTCCCACCAGCAGGGTAGGAGGGTTCCCTTTTCTCCACATCCTCGCCAACATTTGTTGTTGTTTGTGTTTTGGATGTTGGCCATCCTCACTGGTGTGAGGTGGTATCTCATTGTGGTTTTAATCTGCATTTCTCTGATGACCAGCGATGTGGAGCGTCTTTTCATATGCCTGTTGTCCATCTGAATTTCTTCTTTAGAGAAGTGTCTATTCATGTCCTCTGCCCATTTCTTAACGGGATTATTTGCTTTTTGTTTGTTAAGGTGCGTAAGTCCTTTATATATTTTGGATGTCAACCCCTTATCAGATACATCGTTTATGAATATATTTTCCCACATTGTAGGATGTCTTTTTGTTCTACTGATGGTGTCCTTTGCTGTACAGAAGCTTTTCAACTTGATATAGTCCCATTTGTTCATTTTTGCTTTTGTTTCCCTTGCCCGGGGGGATATGTTCATGAAGAACTCGCTCATGTTTATGTCCAAGAGATTTTTGCCTATGTTTTTTTCTTCTAAGAGTTTTATGGTTTCATGACTTACATTCAGGTCTTTGATCCACCTTGAGTTTACCTTTGTGTATGGGGTTAGACGGTAGTCCAGTTTCATTCTCTTACATGTAGCTGTCCAGTTTTTCCAACACCAGCTGCTGAAGAGGCTGTCATCTCCCCATTGTATATCCAAGGCTCCTTTATCAAATATTAATTGACTGTATATGCTTGGGTTAACGTTTGGATTTTCTATTCTGTTCCACTGGTCTGTGGGTCTGTTTTTGTGCCAGTACCAAACTGTCTTGATTACTGTGGCTTTGTAGTAGAGCTTGAAGTCAGGGAGCGTAATTCCCCCTGTTTGATTCCTCCTTCTCAGGATTGCTTTGGCTATTCGGGGTCTTTCCTGGTTCCATATGAATTTTAGAATTATTTGTTCCAGTTCATTGAAGAAAGCTGTTGGTATTTTGATAGGGATTGCGTTGAATCTGCAGATTGCTTTAGGTAGTATAGCCATTTTGACAATATTTATTCTTCCTAGCCAAGAGCATGGGATGCATGTCCATCTGTTAGTGTCTTCTTTAATTTCTCCTAGGAGTGTCTTATAGTTTTCAGAGTACAGGTCTTTCACTTCCTTCGTTAGGTTTATTCCTAGGTATTTTATTCTTTTTGATGCAATTGTGAATGGAATGGTTTTTCTGATTTCTCTTTCTGTTAGTTCATCGTTAGTGTATAGGAAAGCAACAGATTTCTGTGTGTTAATTTTGTATCCTGCAACTTTGCTGAATTCAGATATTAGTTCTACTAGTTTTGGAGTGGAGTCTTTAGGGTTTTTTTATGTACAGTATAGTGTCATCTGCAAATAGTGACAATTTGACATCTTCTTTACCAATCTGGATGCCTTGTATGTCTTTGTTTTGTCTGATTGCCATGGCTAGGACCTCCAGTACTACGTTGAATAACAGTGGAGAGAGTGGGCACCCCTGTCTTGTTCCCGATCTTAGATGAAAAGCTTTCAGCTTCTCGCCATTAAGTATGATGTTAGCTGTGGGTTTGTCATATATAGCCTTTATGATGTTCAGGTACTTGCCATCTATACCCATTTTGTTGAGAGTTTTAATCATGAATGGATGCTGAATTTTATCAAATGCGTTTTCAGCATCTATGGAGATGATCATGTGGTTTTTGTTCTTCTTTTTATTGATGCGATGGATGATGTTGATGGATTTTCGAATGTTGTAGCATCCTTGCATCCCTGGGATGAATCCCACTTGATCATGGTGTATGATCCTCTTGATGTATTTTTGAATTCGGTTTGCTAATATTTTGTTGAGTATTTTTGCATCTACGTTCATCAGGGATATTGGTCTGTAATTTTCTTTTTTAGTGAGGTCTTTGCCCGGTTTTGGTATTAGAGTGATGCTGGCTTCATAGAAAGAGTTTGGAAGTATTCCCTCCTCTTCTATTTTTGGAAAACTTTAAGGAGAATGGGTGTTGTTTCTTTGCTATATGTCTGGTAGAATTCAGAGGTGAATCCATCAGATCCAGGGGGTTTGTTCTTGGGTAGTTTTTTGATTACCAATTAAATTTTGTTACTGGTGATTGGTCTGTTTAGTTTTTCTGTTTCCTGCTTGGTCAGTCTTGGAAGGCTGTATTTTTCTAAGAAGTTGTCCATTTCTTCTAGGTTTTGCAGCTTGTTGGCATATAGATGCTAGTAATATTCTCTTATAATTCTTTGTATTTCTGTGGGGTCCGTCATTATCTTTCCTTTGTCATTTCTGATTCTGTTTATGTGTGTAGATTCTCTTTTTCTCTTAATGAGTCTGGCTAAAGGTTTATCTATTTTGTTTATTTTTTCAAAGAACCAACTTTTGGTTTCATTGATTTTTTTCTATTGTTTTATTCTTCTCAATTTTATTTATTTCTTCTCTGATCTTTATTATGTCTCTCCTTCTGGTGACTTTGGGCCTCATTTGTTCTTCTTTTTCCAAGTTCAATAATTGTGTCTTTAGACTGTTCACTTGGGAATGTTCTTCCTTCTTTAAATAAGCCTGGATTGCAATATACTTAGAACTGCCTTTGCTGCATCCCACAGAAGTTGTGACTGTGTGTTGTTGTTGTCATTAGTCTCCATATATTCTTTAATTTCTGTTTTGATTTGGTCGTTAACCGATTGATTCATTAGGAGAATGTTGTTAAGTCTCCATGTATTTATGAGCCTTTTTGATTTCTTTCTAAAATTTATTTCTAGTTTTATACCTTTGTGATCTGAGAAGTTGGTTGGTAGGATTTCAATATTTTTGAATTTACTGAGGTTCTTTTTGTGGCCTAGAATGTGGTCTATTCTGGAAAATGTTCCATGTGCACTTGAGAAGAATGTGTATCCTGCTGCTTTTGGGTGCAGAGTTCTGTAGATATCTGTTAGGTCCATTCTGTTCTAGTGTGTTGTTCAGTGCCTCTGTGTCTTTACTTATCCTCTGCCTGGTTGATCTATCCTTTGGAGTGAGTGGTGTGTTAAAGTCTCCTAAAATAATTGCATTGCTGTCTATTTCCTCCTTCAATTCTGTATTTGTTTCACATATGCTGACACTCCTGTGTTGGGTGCATATATATTTATAATGGTTATATCTTCTTGTTGGACTGACCCCTTTATCATTATGTAATGTCCTTCTTTATCTCTTGCTACTTTCTTCGTTTTGAAGTCTATTTTGTCTGACACAAGTACTGCAACATCTGCTTTTTTCTCTTTGTTGTTTACATGAAATATCTCTTTCCATCCCTTCACTTTTAGTCTGTGTATATCTTTGGGTTTGAGGTGAGTCTCTTGTAAGCAGCATATAGATGGGTCTTGCTTTTTTATACACTCTGTTACTCTGTGTCTTTTGATTGGTGCATTCAGTCCATTTACATTTAGGGTGAATATTGATAGATATGTACTTATTGCCATTGCTGGCTTTAGATTCGTGGTTACCAAAGGTTCAAGGGTTGCTTCTTTACTATCTAACTATCTAACTTAACTTTCTTGTTAAGTTATTGTGAACGCCGTCTGATGTTTCTTTATCTCTCCCTTCCTATTCTTCCTCCTCCTTTCTTTATATATTAGATGTTTTATTCTTTGCCTTTAGTTAGTATTTGGATGGTCTGCTTTCTTTGCTATGATTTTATTTTCTCTGGTGACATCTTTTTAGCCTTAGGGGTGCTTCCCTCTAGAGCAGTCCGTTTAAGATATCCTGTAGTGGTGGTTTATGAGAGGCAAACTCTCTCAACTTTCTTTTGTCTTGAAATTGTTTAATCCCTCCGTCATATTTAAATGATAATCGTGCTGGATACAATATTCTTGGTTCGAGGCCCTTCTGTTTCATTACGTTAAATATATCATACCATTCTCTTCTGGCCTGTAAGGTTTCTGTTGAGAAGTTTGATGATAGTCTGATGGGTTTTCCTTTGTAGGTGATCTTTTTTCTCTCTCTAGCTGCCTTTAATACTGTCTTTATCTTTGATCTTTGCCATCTTAATTATTATGTGTCTTGGTGTTGTCTTCCTTGGGTCCCTTCTGTTGGGAGATCTGTGGGCTTCCGTGGACTGCGAGACGATTTCCTTCCCCAGCGTGGGAAAGTTTTCAGCAATTATTTCTTCAAAGACACTTTCTATCCCTTTTTCTCTCTCTTCTTCCTCTGGTACTCCTATAATGCGAATATTGCTTCGTTTGGATTGGTCACACAGTTCTCTTAATATTCTTTCATTCTTAGAGATCCTTTTATCTCTCTCTGCCTCAGCTTCTTTGTAGTCCTGTTCCCTGTCTTGTATTTCATTGACAGTGTCTTGTACCTCATCCAGTCTGCTGTTAAGCCCGTTGATGGCTTGTCTCATTTCTGCATAGTCTTTCCTCATTTCCTCCCTCAGCTCTTGCACATTTTTCTGTAGATCCGTCAGCATGGCTATGACTTTTATTTTGAATTCTTTTTCAGGAAGACTGTGCATGTCCATTCCTTCAGGTTCCCTCTCAGGGGTTGTCTGGGTTTAGAGCTTTGTCTGTACCATATTCCTCTGTCTTTTCATGGCTATAGAATTGGTTGCTGGTAGTTGTCACGTATGTCAGCTGGGCTCTTTATGACATTGAAAAGGAAAGACAAGAAAGAAGAGAAAAAAATACTAATAATAAAAAACAAAAAAAACAAAAAACAAAAAATAAACAACAACAAAAAATGCCCACTGGGGTTGGTTTCTGTGTGAATGCTGTAGGTGGCGCTGTTGCTCCACTATTCCAGAGCCGTGGCCATGAATGGGAGGCTGTTGAGCTCTGTGGGAGTCCTAAATATGGCTACTCTTTCCCAGTCGCCCGCTAAGGGGTCCAAATCTCCCCAGGACTCCCAGCCTGCTGGGCTGAGCGTGCCAGGGTGATTCCGTCCTCCACTGGGCACCTGTCTCTTTAAGACCGCTGAAAAAAAAGCGCGCGCTTTTCTCCTTTTTTTTTTTCTTCTCTTTTCTCCTTCCCTGAGCCAGCTGCGAGCAACCAGGCGCATTCCCACTGAGACCCTGCGCCCTCTGTCTCTCCAATCTCTGCTACACCGTGCTCTGTGTGTCCGTGCTCCCGGGCGCAGATCGCAGGGGCTGGTTATCTCCCGGGCCTGTACTTCCACTCCCTCCCAGCTCTGAATCCTCCCCTCCCACCGGTGTGCTGGGTTGGGGGAGTGCTCGGTTCCTGCTGGGTCGCGGTTCCATTTCTTACCCGCCTCGCTAGCTGCCAAGTCCTCTCAGGTGTAGTTGCCCGCCGGTGCGCTGCCCCACCGGATCCCAAGTCCTCTCCGGTGTGGCTACCTGCCAGTGCGCCGCCTCGCCGGCTGCCAAGTTCTCTCAGGTGTAGCTGCCCGCTGGTGCACTGCCCCGCCGGCTGCCGAGTCCTCTCCGGTGTGGCTGCCCACCAGTGCGTCACCTCGCCGGCTGCCGAGTCCTCTCAGATATGGCTACACGGTGTGCGCTTTCCTGTGTGTTCTGGTCTCTCTTTTGGGAATAGTTGTATTTGCTGTGTTTTCATGGATAAATATAATGTTGGGAGGAAATTTCCGCCACTCTGTTCACGCCGCCATCTTCCCGGAACTCCCGGTCCCTTACTCTTCTGTATGTATTTTAGGATCAGCTTTTCAAAACTCATGAGAAGCCCTGCCAGTATTTGGTTTTGCATTTATTTGACAGATGTCATCTTTAAATACCAATTGTTTACATCATTAACAAGTGTAGCTAATACTGTTTGTTTATGCCTTCTCTTTATTTTTTGATCAATCTTTCCAAGGGTTTGAAAACTGATTTTCTTCACAAAGCACCAGGTTTGTTTCATTGCTTCTGTTTTCTTGCCTCCCACCTCATGAACTTCTGCTCGCCCCTCATCACCCCCTCCCTTCTATTTTCTTTGGCTCCCTTAACTTCTTGGACAATTATTCCATCAAATTTAGCCTTTATTCTTACCAAACACACAACTCTAAGGATATAAATACCACACCCCCCAAGCACTGCCACATTCTATAAGCCTTAATTTACAATGTTAGAGTCTGTCATTTCTGAATATTTCCACTGTGATTTCCTCTTTAATATGAATGATTTTTAATGTTTTTAAAATGTCAAATATATAAACTTCACTTCTTTGTGCTTTTATTACTATTTCTGACCTAACTTCATTGGGTCAGTGAACATGTTCTAAAAGAATCTGAGATTTATTTTGTAACCAAATACATGGTCAGATTTTGAAAATGTTTCACATGTCTCAAGGAAATATGTATTCTCTAATTGGTTGCAGTTTTTTTTATATTCGTCAAGTCTTGTACACTTTTATATATGTGTTTATATTTGACCTATAAATTCCTGAGAAAGGAACATTAAAAATAGCCTATATGATTGCATATTTATCAATTTCTTCTTGTAAATCAGCTATTTTTGTATATATCCTAAGGTTCAATTATTCCATACCTATCTATAAATTTAGAATTATTCTCTTTACCATGATTATTTTCTTGTATCATCATAGAGAAACTATATTTTATGTTTAAAAGCTTTTTGTCTCTACATGTATTCCTCTGATATTAACAGAGCTATGCCAGTTTTGTAGGTGTTAACTGCCTAGTAGGTATCTTTATATATACTCAAACTCTCTCCCAGATACTATTATTAAAGCATTTCAGTGGATTTTGTATTGTACTGTTTCAATCCAATCTACGCCTCAGCCCTCATTGGCTCACTGGGTGCCCTGAGGCGTAGGATGTCCTAGAGGACAGGACGCAGGGCTGGAGACAAGAAGTGGATTCAGGGTGGCTCTCAGGCTTCTGGCTTAGGCAACTAGAAAATGGAGCTTTAGTGGATGGCCCGAGAATTCAGTTTTGGAAATGTTAAGCCTGAGAGGCTCATGAGCCTTGCAAGTGGAGATGTTAACAGGTCACAGAGAAAGGGAGGGACCACAAAGGTGTGAGGGACGTGGTGGTGCAGTCAGCCACACTGAAGCGAGCAGACACCAGGGGTGAAGGCTGCACATTCACAACAGTGGGAACACCATCAGCCCGTGTGAGGGAGGAGGAAGCCAGAGGGCAGATACTGAAATGCTTACATTCTTCCAGCCCCAAAACCGTTACAAAGTATGGACACGACTGGAATTGGACCAAGTGGCCTGGGCTTGTCCGAGTTCTAGCTGTCATGGTAACAAGCCCCCTTCTTTGAGCCAACAAGGAAGAAGGAAAACAGAAGGACACAAACGAAAGAAACAGAAATCAGAGGCAGTGCTTCCTTCACAAAGGTTTTGGGAGGAGTCACCAAAGCAGATTAAGAACCAAGCATGAAGAAAGCAATCCACAGTGGTCTGTGCACACGGGAGAGCTGCTGGGGTGGCACTGGTCAGGTGAGTGCGGGTCAGAAATTACATGGCTGCACATCTTTACTGTCATTTTCGTTGGCATCTTTGTTTCTAAGAGCCCTCAAACTGCCATCATGCAGACCTTCACCCCGGCGGGCTCTGAGTGAAATGGCTGGACAGCTGATATCTCTGGGCAGATAAGGGAAGTGACACTGTGGGTAAAATTGTAATATTTCCAGAATCTCTCGCCTGGCTTTAGTGCATCTGCATATCAACAGGCATTCCTCAGGGGTGGAGAGTTATAGGTCATCTCCATATTAATGGGTAATTACCTGGGCAACCAAGGGCTTATCTGAACCTGAGAGGTTAGGGGGAGGTCTTGCTTGCTTCTGCCCAAACAGGAAAGAGATGGCCCCGGATGGCAGTTTGTAAGCAGTAAACGGGCTTTAAACTTTATTTCTCCCTTTGACTTATTTCGGTTTTAGAGTTATTTTGCCCTGGGATTTCCCCTCCCCAGAGATACAGGCATGGACGCACAAGGCACATTTGTGCCAAGCAATGTGGGGCAGAGCTGGACATGCAGTCTACAGAGTGGCAGTTCTGACAGATGGGAAGCAAGAACAATGTCAGGGCAAGTTTGGTGGTACTTTAGCTAGAGTAACAGGGTATAGGGGAACGCTGGGAGACCCAGAATATACAGCTAAGGGGTTTGCTTGGACTTTATCTGAAAGATAATAGGATGCCAAGGGCAACTTCAGAGCAGTGGTAGCATGTTGAAATCTGGAATTATACTATTGTTGCAATGGTTTCCTAAAGTCTAGATAAAACAGTTATCCCCATCACCCACGTGGTGCTAGGAGATGACTTGTGGATCTCACTGCAAAGGCAGCGAATTTCCAATGTAAGCACAAGCAGCCATCACAAAAAATCTATCATTGTAACTAGCACATAAACATACAGCCTGAAAACAGCTGAACCTAGTAAGATGCTGACCACAAACCAATGCTTATACTGTCAATGGAAAACTCAGAGATGATTCATTTGGAAAAGTTTACGTGAGAGGAGTTCCAGGAAGATGGCGGCATGAGCAGGGCAGCGGAAATCTCCTCCCAAAACCATATATATCTATGGAAATACAGCAAATACAACTATTCCTAAAAGAGAGATGACAATATACAGGACAGCGTACAGCCTGCATCTGCACCTGAGAGGACTTGGCACCCCGCGAGGCGGTTAAGATACCGAGCCGCGACCCGGCGAGACCTGAGCACTCCCCCACCCCAGCGCACCAGTGGCAGTAGAGGATTCAGGGCCGGGAGGGAGTGGAAGTACAGGCCTGTGGAATAACCAGCCCTGGTGATCTGTGCCGGGAGCGCTGACACACATCGCGCAATTATCGGATATTGGAGAGGCAGAAGGTGCAGGTTTTGAGCTGGGAAGGCGCCCAGGTCCTTACAGCAGGCTCCCCAGGACAAAAGAAAAGTGTGCGCTTATTTTTTGGTGATCTTAAAGAGGCAAGGGCCCAGGATCGGCCCAGCACACTCCGCCCAGCAGGCTGGGAGTCCTGAGGAATTTCGGACCCTTGACTGGCAACTGGGAAAAAGTAGCCGCTCTGAAACTTCACATAGAGAACAACAGCCTACCATTCTTTCCTGCCCCAGCCAGAGCTACAAAGGGCCCTGTGGAGCTGCACTGCCGCGGCTGCGGAATAGTGGAGCAACAGCACCACCTACAGCATCCTTACAGAATCTACTCCCGGTGGGCGGTTTTTTTTTTCCCCCTTTCTTTTCCTTTCTTTCTTTTCTTTCTTCCTTTTTTTCTCTTCCTTCTTTTTTTTTTTTTAAGTCTTAAAGAGCCCAGCAGACATACGTGGCACCTAGCAGCGACCACTTCTACCGCCATGAAGAGACAGAGGAATATGGTACAGACCAAGCTCACCCAGACCCAGACAACACCAGAGAGGGAGACTGAAGGGATGGAAATGCACAATCTTCCTGAAAAATAATTCAGAATAAAAGTCATAACCATGCTGATGGAAATGTGCAACAACTGAGGGAGGAAGTGAGGGAAGTCAGGAAACACAAGGCAGAAATGAGACAAGCCATCGACAGGCTTAGCAGCAGACTGGACGAGATGCAAGAGGCTGTTAATGGAATATAAATCAGAGAGCAGGAATACAGAGTAGCTGAGGCAGAGAGAGATAAAAGGATCTCTAGGAATGAAAGAATATTAAGAGGACTGTGTGACCAATGCAAACAGAACAATATTTGTATTATAGGAGTACCAGAGGAAGAAGAGAGAGAAAAAGGGATAGAAAGTGTCTTTGAAGAAATAATTGCTGAAAACTTCCCCATACCGGGGAAAGAAATAGTCTCACAGTTCACGGAAGCCCAAAGATCTCCCAACACAAGGGACCCAAGGAAGACAACACCAAGACACATAATAATTAAAATGGCAAAGATCAAAGATAAGGAAGAGCATTAAAGGCAGCTGGAGAGAGAAAAAAGATCACCTACAAAGGAAAACCCATCAGACTATCATCAGACTTCTCAACAGAAACCTTACAGGCCAGAAGAGAAGGGCATGATATATTTAAAGTAATAAAATAGAAGGGCCTCGAACCAAGAATATTGTATCCAGCATGATTATCATTTAAATATGAAAGAGGGATTAAACAATTTCCAGACAAGCGAAAGCTGAGAGAATTTGCCTCCCATAAACCACCTCTACAGGATATCTTAAAGGAAATGCTCTAGAGGCAAGCACTCCTAAGGCTAAAAAGATGTCACCAGAGAAAATAAAATCATAGCAAAGAAAGCAGACCATCCAAATACTAACTAAAGGCAAAGAATAAAACACTTAGTATATAAAGAATGGAGGAGGAAGAATAAGAAGGGAGAGAAATAAAGAAACATCAGACTGTGTTTACAATAACTTAACAAGAAAGTTAAGATAGATTGTTAGATAGTAAAGAAGCAACCCTTGAATCTTTGGTAACCACGAATCTAAAGCCAGCAATGGCAATAAGTACATATCTATCGATAATTACCCTAAATGTAAATGGACTGAATGCACCAATCAAAAGACACAGAGTAACAGAATGGATAAAAAAGCAAGACCCATCTATATGCTGCCTGCAAGAAACTCACCTCAAACCCAAAGATATACACAGACTAAAAGTGAAGGGATGGAAAAAGATATTTCATGCAAACAACAAGGAGAAAAAAGCAGATGCTGCAGTACTTGTATCAGACAAAAAAGACAGCAAAAAGAAGAAAGTAGTAAGAGATAAAGAAGGACATTACATAGTGATAAAGGGGTCAATCCAACAAAAGGATATAACCATTATAAATGTATATGCACCCAACACAGGAGCGCCAGCATATGTGAAACAAATACTAACAGAATTAAAGGAGGAAATAGAAAGCAAGGCATTCATTTTAGGTGACTTCAACACACCACTCACTCCAAAGGACAGATCAACAAGACAGAAAATAAGTAAAGACACAGAGGCAATGAACAACACACTAGAACAGATGGACCTAACAGACATCTACAGAACTCTACACCCAAAAGCAACAGGATACACATCCTTCTCAAGTGCACATGGAACATTTTCCAGAATAGACCACATACTAGGCCACAAAAAGAACCTCAATAATTTCAAAAATATTGAAATTCTACCAACCAACTTCTCAGATCACAAAGGTATAAAACTAGAGATAAATTTTAGAAAGAAAACAAAAAGGCTCACAAATACATGGAGACTTAACAACATTCTCCTAATTAATCAATGGGTTAATGACCAAATCAAAACAGAAATCAAAGAATATATGGAGACTAATGACAACAACAACACAAAGCCACAACTTCTGTGGGATGCAGCAAAGGCAGTTCTAAGAGGAAAGTATATTGCAATCCAGGCCTATTTAAAGAAGGAAGAACATTCCCAAATGAACAGTCTAAAGACACAATTATTGAAATTGGAAAAAGAAGAACAAATGAGGCCCAAAGTCACCAGAAGGAGGGACATAATAAAGATCAGAGAAGAAATAAATAAAATTGAGAAGAATAAAACAATAGAAAAAATCAATGAAACCAAGAGCTGGTTCTTTGAAAAAATAAAATAGATAAAACCCTAGCCAGACTCATTAAGAGAAAAAGAGAATCTACAGACATAAACAGAATCAGAAATGACAAAGGAAAAACAACGACGAATCCCACAGAAATACAAAGAATTATAAGAGAATATTATGAGCATCTGTATGCTAACAAGCTACAAAACACAGAAGAAATGGACAACTTCTTTGAAAAATACAACCTTCCAAGACTGAACAAGGAAGAAACAGAAAAACTAAACAGACCAATCACCAGCAACGAAACTGAAGCGGTAATCAAAAAGTACCCAAGAACAAAACCCCCGGGCCAGTCGGATTCACCTCTGAATTCTATCAGACATATAGAGAAGAAATAACACCCATTCTCCTTAAAGTTTTTCAAAAAAAGAAGAGGAGGGAATACTTCCAAACTCATTCTATGAAGCCAGCATCACTCTAATACCAAAACCCGGCAAAGACCTCACCAAAAAAGAAAATTACAGACCAATATCCCTGATGAACGTAGATGCAAAAATACTCAACAAAATATTAGCAAACCGAATTCAAAAATACATCAAGAGGATCATACACCATGATCAAGTGGGATTCATCCCAGGGATGCAAGGATGGTACAACATTCGAAAGTCCATCAACATCATCCACCACATCAACAAAAAGAAGAACAAAAACTACATGATCATCTCCAGAGATGCTGAAAAAGCATCTGATAAAATTCAACATCCATTCATGATTAAAAATCTCAACAAAATGGGTACAGAGGGCAAGTACCTCAACATCATAAAAGCCTTATATGACAAACCCCCAGCTAACATCATACTTAACAGCGAGAAGCTGAAAGCTTTTCATCTAAGATTGGGAAGAAGACAGGGATGCCCACTCTCTCCACTGTTATTCAACATAGTACTGGAGGTCCTAGCCACGGCAATCAGACAAAGCAAAGATATACAAGGCATTCAGACTGGTAAAGAAGAAGTCAAATTGTCACTATTTGCAGATGACATGATATTGTACATAAAAAACCCTAAAGACTCCACTCTAAAACTACAAGAACTAATATCTGAATTCAGCAAAGTTGCAGGATACAAAACTAACACACAGAAATCTGTTGCTTTCCTATACACTAACGATGAACTAACAGAAAGAGAAATCAGAAAAACAATTCCATTTGACAAAATTGCATCAAAAAGAATAAAATACCTAGGAATAAACCTAAAGAAGGAAGTGAAAGACCTATACTCTGAAAACTACAAGACACTCCTAAGAGAAATTAAAGAAGACACTAACAAATGGAAATGCATCCCATGCTCTTGGCTAGGAAGAATAAATATTGTCAAAAGGGCTATACTACCTAAAGCAATCTACAGATTCAACGCAATCCCTATCAAAATACCAACAGCTTTCTTCAATGAACTCAAACAAATAATTCTAAAATCCATATGGAACCACAAAACACCCCGAATAGCCAAAGCAATGTTGAGAAGGAGGAATAAAACAGGTGGAATTACGCTCCATGACTTCAAGCTCTACTACAAAGCCAAAGTAATCAAGGCAATATGGTATTGGCACAAAAACAGACCCACAGACCAGTGGAACAGAATAGAAAATCCAAACGTTAACACAAATGTATACAGTCAATTAATATTTGATAAAGGAGCCTTGGATATACAATGGGGAGATGACAGCCTCTTCAGCAGCTGGTATTGGAAAAACTGGACAGCTACATGTAAGAGAATGAAACTGGACTACTGTCTAGCCCCATATACAAAGGTAAACTCAAGGTGGATCAAAGACCTGAATGTAAGTTATGAAACCATAAAACTCTTAGAAAAAAACATAGGCAAAAATCTCTTGGACATAAACATAAGTGACTGCTTCATGAACATATCTCTCCGGGCAAGGGAAACAAAAGCAAAAATGAACAAGTGGGACTATATCAAGTTGAAAAGCTTCTGTTCAGCAAAGGACACCATCAGCAGAACAAAAAGACATCCTACAGTATGGGAGAATATATTCATAAATGACGTATCTGATAAGGGGTTGATATCCAAAATATATAAAGAACTCACACACCTCAACAAACATAAAGTAAATAATCCAATTAACAAATGGGCAGAGAACATGAATAGACACTTCTCCAAAGAAGAAACTCAGATAGCCAACAGGCACATGAAAAGATGCTCCACATCGCTGGTCATCAGAGAAATGCAGATTAAAACCACAATGAGATATCACCTCACACCAGTGAGGATGGCCAACATCCAAAACACAAACAACAACAAATGTTGGCGAGGATGTGGAGAAAAGGGAACCCTTCTACACTGCTGGTGGGAATGCAAATTAGTTCAACCATTGTGGAAAGCAGTATGGGAGGTTCCTCAAAAAA
>JAQQAC010008350.1:103696434-103739048 GCA_029783875.1 Phataginus tricuspis | reverse complement strand
CTAGAGGGTATTATGCTCAGTGAAATAAGCCAAGCCGAAAAAGACAATATCAAATGATTTCACTCATATATGGAGTGTAAGAACAAAGAAAAAAACTGAAGGAACAAAACAGCAGCAGACTCACAGAACCCAAGAACAGACTAATAGTTACCAAAGGGAAAGGGACTGGGGAAGATGGGAGGGAAGGGAGGGATAAGAGGGTAAAAGGGGCATTACGATTAGCAGACGTAAGGTAGGGGGAGCACAGGGAGGGCAGTACAACTCAGAGAAGACAAGTAGTGATTCTATAGCATCTCACTACACTGATGGACAGTGACTGTAATGGGGTTGGTGGGGGGGACCTGATGAAGGGGGTAGTTTAATCACCATAATATTGCACATGTAATTGTAGATTAATGATACCAAAATAAATTAAAAAAAAAAAAAAAAGAAATGACTTGCCAAAGGAAAAACAGCAAGACGAAAAGGTTGGGAATTTAGGGAACTGCAAATTAAAACCATGAGCTACAACTACACACCTATTAGAATTGTTAAAAATCAAAAAGCTGACAAGACTAAATACTGACAAGGATGCAGAGCAGCAGGAAGTCACTCTCAGCATTTCTAGTGGGAAAGGAAAATGGCCACAGTCACTCCGGGAGACAGTTTGGTTTCTTAAAAAACTAAAAACAGTCTTACCACATGATCCAGCAAGTGTGCTCCCTGGTATTTGCCCAAATTAGTTGAAAACTTAATGTCCAAAGACCTGCACACAAATGTTTACAGCAGCTTTATTCATAGCCACTAAAAGCTGGAGGCAACCAAGACACTCTTCAATAGGTGAATGGATAAACTGTTGTATATTCATACAATGGAATACTATTCAGCAATAAAAAGAAATAAGCTAGCAAGCCACAAGAAAAAAAAAAAGATGAATCTTAAATACATGTTGTTAAGTGAAAGAAGCCGGTCTGAAAAGGCTACCTCCTGTATGATTCCAACTAGAAGATATTCTAGAAAAGGTGGACCCATAGAAATAATAAATAGATCGACTTGGGGAAGGGGCTAAATAGGTGAAACCCAGGGAATTTTTAGGGTAGTAAAACTATTCTGTGCCATACTGTAATGGTAACTACATGACAGTAAGCATTTGTCAAAAGCCACAGAACTTTACAGCACAAAAAAGTAAACCACATGAAATTTCTTTAAGTTATTCAGGTTGTCAGGCAGAATCCAGGATGGAATGTGGACTACAATGGACAAAACCTAACTGTATTACAAATGTATGAAACAAGCTCTCTGAAGAGGGTGGGGAGAAAGGTGCTCAGCCTTTTTCTGTAAAAAGCTGCTCTAGAGACAAGCAGGGTCCTACGAGTCAAGGCGAAGGGGCTGCAAGCACTGAACCCTGGCTGATGGAGTTGTGTCCTGGGGTGTGAGTGAGCCATCCTGCTACGACCCTGCTACTGCCATACACAATTCCTAGAACTGAACGATTAAGCAGCTGGCAGAAGGGACAGCCAGGGGTCTCGCTGTTGGAGGGGAGGTTGCACACCAGCAGAGGGTGCCAGGATACCCATGTGGAGATGGAGGCGTCAGCGTGAACTCATGTCTAGCTGAAGGCAGGTGTGGATGGCTACGTGAAGTGTTTGTGTATACATGTGTGTGCACAGGCCAACGCACGTACACACATCTCCCCTGCTGTCAGCCAAGAGCTCCCAGAAGCAGCGACACACACACTATTGCCAGTTAATGATTCTCAGTAAAAGGAACCTGGCTCCTGATTCTGGGACGGGGCAGGATTTACAAAAATGAGCCTGGGGCATCCTGTAGCACCAGAAAGGGAAAAAGTGCTTGAAAAACAAAACAGAACAAAGCAAACACACATATGCAATGGGGGTCACAGCAAAGGGACACAGGAGCCAGCTGAGAGGACCTCACTGACCTGAGCTGGAACAATGAGAAACAAAAAAGTGGTACAGGTCTATCAACCAGAGTATTAACAGCACCCACGAATCCTTACTGATACCAAAGGACTGAAAAAATAACAAATGGGAGAGAAAAGACAGATCTCCATGCAGACAGTTCTAAACTATTTCTGTGGCTGCTCTGTCCTCAGGAAGGGGAGCACACCTCCATGGTCTTCCTACTGAAAACCTATACCCCAAAGTCTAATCATCAGAAAACATCAGACTAATTTCAATAGAGGGACATTCTACAAAACCTGACCAACCCTCCTTGAAACTGTCAACATCATTAAAAACAAGGCAAGTCTAAGAAACTGTCTCAGCCAAGAACAGCCTCAGGAGATGCGACAACTGCCATGTGGTGTCCTGGAAGGGATTCCAGGACAGAAAAAGAATATTAGGGTGAACTAAGGGAATCTAAGTATGAACTCTACTTAATAATAATGTATTGACATTGGTCCATTAGTTGCAGCAAATGTACTGTAAAAAGCTTATTTTTAAAGAAAACCAGCAGTTAAAGGAAAAAAAAGACCAAGGTCACCAGTTTTCACTAGTCTGTTCATGGTGGGAAAACTGCAACTTCCTCACAGCACTGTCAAATTCAGAAAGCATATCCCATCTTCAGACAGCATGTTGCAGAAGCCAGAATAAAGTGAAGGTGTTTCTGCTAGAAGGTCCAAGTTTACAGAAAATGCTTAAGATCTTGTCATTTGGGGCACCATATAACTTGTAGCATGTCTAAGATGCAAAGTGTTTCCCTCCAACTAAGGTGTGTAATCTGCTGAGCCATACGGAAGCCAAACAGTGTCAGGTTTGCCTCAATACTTTTACTGACACTGAATATTAAGCATAGGATGCTCACTATTCTAGAAGGTGGGCCCTTGATTTCGGGTGTGATAATATTCTTTTCTACCTGCGGTCACAGTCTTAGGAGCAATTCCCTTTGCTGAGCACCTCCCCTACACTGGACATTTCATATACACTTCTCTCCTCACAACTCAGCAAGACAGAGACTAGTACTTCCATTTCCAGATGTGGAAACTGAGGCCCAGAAAGGCTTAGTGGTTTCTCTAGGAACTCCTGCCTGCTGGGCAGCTTCTCCCCCATGCCCAGTCCTCCTCCAGGCCCTTTGGCCTCTCTGCACACGGCCAACAAAACCATAGGTGGCCTGCCAGCAAGGCCCTCCCCCACTATGATCAGGTTCTCTGGTCAAATGGACCTTTTTGTGAACAGTGCAAATGTTCCTGAGGGAACAAAGGATTCTTCCTACATAGTGAAAGACCAGGAGTCATCTTGAATCTGTGCCCTTGAAACAGAGCCAGGGTCTAAAAGCTTTTACGGAACCACATGCATCACAGTCATCAATATGCCATTAGATCCTGGACATTAAGTCTCTAAAAGTATCTCTGAACCTTTGAAAAGATTAACCCATTACTGTATTAGGCTACAGCTGCTGGCTTTTCTTTTTGGACTTAAATGAGACACTAATTTTGTTTTTCCATCTCCATTATGGTTTCGTAGATAAAGCTGTTTTTCAAGTCATTCTGCCTACTTTACTTCCCAAATATTAGGAGGATCCCACTTTAGCTTCCAAAAGTTCAATGGCTCCCTAACTCAAGCAGCAAACCAGTGGTATTCTCCTCTCTGGCTTCTTAATCAACACGGGGTCCCTGGAAGGCAAAGGGAGTCAGAGGCCAAGGGGGTACACAGGGTCCGAAAAGTCTCAGGAGAACTGGACAGAGTATTTAGAAGTCATCCAACCCAAGTGGCCACAGGGGGACTCCAGGTGCCCATCCTCCCATTGCCACCTCCCCCCGCTGGGTAGCCTGGCCTCTGCAGAACACCTTCTGGGGGGGCCCCACCCTCTGCAGAACACCTTCTGGGGGGGCCCCACACCTTCTGGGGGGGTCCCACCCTCACTCTCACTTCCCCACAGTTCAGGTGATCCTCAGAATGCTCCTTTCACACAGAGCCAGTCTTATCCTTTTTCCAGATATGAGCTCTTCAAAGAGCACTCATTCAAAACCCCTAAGAGAGGGGCATGGGGCAAGTACCAAACCCTCCTCCTAGGGACATTGTTCTCTGAGCAGAGGGGGCTGCCTTGGTCTTGGGGCTGTTACTCACTGCAGAAGCAGGACCCAGCTCTGCGGCCAGAGAAGCCTGGACTGAATCCCACACACTGACCAGCAGAGCAACCTTGGGCAAGCTTCCTGACTCTTCTAAATCTCAGTGTCTTCCTCACCTGCACACAGCCAGCTTCCCAGGGCTGCATGAGCGGGCCAGCAGGCAGCATGGGTGAGCGCTTAGCACTGTGGCCTCGCAGATGGCTCAGTGCACCACTTTTGACACCCACTGCCTGCTCACTCCAGTGCCAGCCCCTCTCTGACTCCCACTGCAGGAGGCTGACAATAGGCAAGCAGCACACAATGAAGCAGGACTATCACCTCCATCATTTGGATACTATACTCCTAATAATACAGCTGCCCTCTGAAATCCATATGATCACACCTCAGAGAACCATGTGTAATGGCCCAGAGCCTCTCGACACAGGCCAGAGCAGCTCATTGGGAATGCAGATTCACAGCCCTCAAATGTACTAGATTGGAATTGGTGTTTTTAAAAATCAATGCTTCATGTGCATATTAAAGTTTGAGAAGCACTGGCCTAAATCCCTAGAGATCTAGGGAAAAAGTATTTCAATTCCAAGGTTTCTATTCAGGAATATTTCAGAATAGAAAGCACTCTTTCCTTCCCACTCCTGCTATTAATAACAAGTATGCACATTGAGTCAGCATCAAGAGTAAACAGAGGCTGGCAAAAAGGGCCTAGAAATAAAAATTGTAAAAAAGGAATAAATAAGTATGCTGACAAGTCTCACACCCAAGGGACTTTCTGTCACCTTTTTACCAACCTCCCCCCTAAATACTTTCTCTCTGTTTGATCAAAGTTTGCAGAGATACTGATTTTTTTAAATAAACAATTAACCAATTCCTAGATGTGAGTCCCACTGAGAACCAGAACAGAACCTAACCAAAGGAGAGAGAACAGGAACTCACTGGTGTTTCTGACACCATCAGAGAGCTGTGAGCTCATCCCTGCCTGCCCACACAACCAGCGCTGCCCCCTGGGCCCAGGCACCCACACACTGGGACTGGTGCTGACTGAACAGCACCTGCAGTTAAGCCAAACCTTTGCTTTTTCTAGAGCATTTTCTGCAGGTGGTGGGAGATGGGTGTGGAAAAGCCAGCACCTGTAGAAACAAGGAACTCTCATCACACACACTGAACAGCCTGGCTGGGAGTACAAGCAACATGCAATAGAATGGATACGCCGGCTCCTAGACACTATGAGGCTGACCTTGCAGTTGTGAGGACCTGAGTGCTGCTGTGGCTCACGTGCACAGTTAAGAGAAGCATTGCTCCAGGAGGAAGGATGTGCTGGGACTCATTATGACTGCCACCTGCAGTAATGAGGTAGGTTTTCCCAAATCCAACAGTACTAACGTGGTGGCTAAAGTGCCCACTTGGCCACTGGTGTTGTGGATGGTGGAGGGGCCTCTAAGACAGGGAGGCCCTTCCCAGGCCGGGGCTCACAACATAAATGCACAGGAACAAAAGCAATGCTCAGTCCCGCGGCTGGACCTGCTGTGCCCCACCCACCTCCAAATGGGATGAATCAGGCAGCCTGAGGCCAAACCAGCCCTTTATCTCCACCTCCTGGGCTTATGGCCGGGTGGGGGGGGGGGGGGTGGTCAACAGAGTATGGCCCAACGCCCATTTTCATGCTACCTAAGAGCTAAGCATGGTTTTTATGGTTTTTATGGTTTTTATGGCTGAGGGAAAAAAAAGAGTATGACAGAGACCACATGTGGCTGTCTTGCCAGTGGGTTTCAGCCCCAGGCAAGTTCGCTATGGATTCAAAGTGACCAAAGAAATTGACAGCAAAACTTTCTTTGGGATGAAAGGGTTTTACTCAACTTTATTTCCAGGTGGCAGGTCAGTCACTAAAATCCCGTTCACTCAGAGCGAGTCTGCATGCAGCAAGCCGGTCTCTGCCTCTGGGCCCCTCTGCCCGCATAGCCGTCCTCTGGGCCTCTCTGCTTGCACAGCCGTCCCATACAGCCGTCCTCTGGGCCTCTCTGCACAGTCATCCCACACAGCCATCCTCTGGGCCTTTCTGCACAGTCGTCCCACACAGCTGTCCTCTGGGCCTCTGTCCTTAACGCTGCCACCACTCCAGCCTCTGCTCTGCTCTCCTGCAGCCTTGCCACCATGTCGTGTGCACAGCACTGGGCGGAGCTCTTCATATAGAGTCAACAGCAGGTGTGCAGTGAGCTAGTCAACCGGGGCCAGGTAAGAATCCTGGCCACAGGAACTCTCATTTTATCCACAGTGGCCCACATAACTAAAACACTCAGTATCTGGACCTTTCCAGAAAACACCTGCAGACTCTGGCTTGTGGTGACCACAAGTCCACACTTGCAGGCACTGTCTGCCATCACCAGAGCCAGGAGCTCAGCCATCCTAAATCTAAAGCTCTAGACTGATGGGCTCCCTAAGGTGCATCAAAAGGCTCAGGGACTAAGTGCCATCAGCAATATCCTTGCTCTGCCCCATGGTACCCAGTGACCATGGAAAGGACGGCAGAACAAAATGATTCACATTCAGGAAGCAAGGTCTAGAATCATGGTGCCTGGACAGCAAAACCAGTGCTAACAAGAAGGGCTACCCTCTATACCAGGCCCAGGCAACCCCACAGACGGACTGTGCAATCAGCTCACCAAGGCCAGAGGAGAGGCATACTTCCCTAAAACAGCCTGTGGAGGCTGACTGAAGGACATTAACCAGACTCCCAGAAACTAAAGGCAAGTGATATTTGGTTATCTCCAAAACCAAATGTCATAATATATTCAGTAGACAAGAATGCTCTGTGTCATATACCTGCACTGTATCACATCCCTCTGTAGGTCATCTGGCTCACAAAATTGATTTAGGAGAGATTATTCAATTCCATTTTACATTTTCATGTTTGGGAGCTCTGCCAGCAGCAACTTCTGTTCTTCTAGAGAGGTCAGGAAGCTATGGACCAGGCAATCTCCTGCTGTTGTAAATGGAACTCCATATTCCCTTTATGAATTTCCTGTCAATCTTCAAATTACTTCAAATGTGATTGCCCTTCATTTAGACAGTGTTTTATGTCTCCATGTCTACCTTCCTCCCATATCAGATTACGCCTTGGCTGCAGACAAGCTGTCCCTTGGAGCCCCTCTGGGGGCCTGCGTCAGAGGGTGGACAGGGCCAGGCAGGACCCTGCAGCCTCTGGTTTGTAACAAGCTGGCTGGCCACAGCAAACATAAGCCAGGAGGTCTTGGCATTTTACAAAACCCAGCTCTTGCCCCCTCTCCCCCACTAACCACCATCATAGGCCCTTATTCTTTTTTGAGGGAACATGTGAGCAATCCCTGCTGCCTCCTCTTACTGCAGTAGGGACTTGCAAGCCCTTCTCCCAGCCACTCCACACTTCTGACACCTGGACTCTTTGGGTTCCCTGCCCCATGACCAATGGAATGGGGTCCTCCCACCTCCTGACATCAGAAGGCCCAGCCTCAGCCCTGGGCCCCTGTCTCTCTCTGCACACCTTTCAGAAGCCCTCCCCCTCCATCTCAAAGCACATCAGCTTCCACTTCTTCCTGCACACCATGCCCCAGTCCTCTCTCCCAAACCTGACTCACATGCAGTGGCCAGTTTCCACCTCCAATGAGACAGATCCAAACAGGTACCTCCAGACAGCCCCCTACCCCCAGGCTGTGGCCCAGAGGGCTTCCCAATATCTGACCACCAGATGCCACCTTTCCAGGCCATCCAGCCAAAAATCACTCTGGACACCTCTCCCTTCCACATACACGTTTATGTCTATGAACAAGCCCTGTGAGCTCTACCACCCAACCACATCCAGAGTCCAGCCATTTCACATCCTCAGCACCCCAAGGCACACCACCATCACCTCCCCCTGGGTCGTTCCCCCTGGAATGACCACCTAATGGGTTCCTTCTGTCCTTGCCTCCTGATGCAGCAGGCCAGGTCATCCTATAACAGCCTAAATCCATTCACATCACTGCTCTGCTTAAAACCCTGCAATGGCTTCCTATATTTCCTGCAGAAGGAAAGCCAAATTCTCCCATTGGCCTACAAGACTGAACAAGACCTGCTCACCCCCAGTCCCTCACCACCACTGCCCTCGGCCCAGCCACCATCAGCTCACAGCCATCATCCACTCACCCTCCACTCTGCCCCACCACACCAGCCTCTCTTACTGCCCTGGCATCTGCCCCCATGTCCTCTCCTCCAGGATGTCTTCCCTAGATATCCACTTGTCTAACTCTCTCACCTGCTCTGAACCTGCCCTCAGATGTCACCTGCTCAACCAGGGCAGTCCAGCCCTCCCTTGGCAGCGCTCTCCACCCCCTCTACCCTACCTCTACTCTCCTCTGGCACAACATGCTCCTGCATTCTGGTGGCTGGTCACTGTGTCTGTCTTCCCCACAGAATGTAAGACTCTGTGGCACAAGGGGCTCTACCTGCTCTATTCAGTAACAGTGCCCAAGGGCTTGGCACTTGCTACATACTCCATAAATTTGAATTTAAAAATTGTTGGTCTCAAAACGTGAGTTTCCTGGAAACCAAAGTAAAAGGGGAGTAAAATGAGTTTCAGCTTTGACTGTGTGCCTGGTGTATAAGGAACAGCTGGGATGAGTGGCAGGAAGGGAGTTGGGGAGCAGGCAGTGCAGACCAAGTCATGTGAAGCTCAAACCATTTTGCTTAGACTATGAGGGGCACAGGGAGACTTGGGAGAGTTTTGGACAGAGAGATGCATGATCTAACCTGTATTTTTTAAACATTTGATTTCAGGATAACTATAGATTCACATGCAATTATAGAGATAATAACATATAATCTGTGTGCCTTTAACCACATTTCCCCCAATGGTGACATCTTGCAAAACTACAGGACATTATCAACAGCCAATATATTGACATTGATACTGTCAAGATACAGAACATGTCCATCCCCATAAAGACCCCTCATGCTTCTCGATTATAGCCACAACCCTTCCCACCACCATCCCCTTAAGCCCTGGCAACCACTAATCTGGTCTCCATTTCTGTAATTTTCTCATTTCACTGTATAAATGGAATAATACAGTATCTATGTATGAGAATTGAGAAATTATTGAGACTATTATTATAATACCAGTATCATGTCGATAGTTCAGTCCTTTTATTGCTATGTAATATTTCAATGCATGGATGTGTCACAGTTTGTTTAACCATTCACCCATTGAAGAACATCTGGGTTGTTTCCAGTTTGGGGCTATTTCAAATAAATCTACTGTGAACATTTGTGAGGAGCTTTTGTGTGAATATAGTTTTCACTTCTCTGGGCTAAATGACCAGGAGTTTGTATTGCTGGGCTGTGTGATAGCTGCAAGTTTGGTTTTATAAGAAACTGCCAGACTGTTTTCCAGAGAGGCTGCAACATTTTACATTCCCACCAGTGATGTGTGAGAGATTCAGTTCCTCCACAGCCTCACCATAACTTGCTATTATCACTATTTTTTTTATCATAGCCATTCTGACGTGTATGTAGTGATACCTCATTGTGTTTTTAATCTGCATTTCCTGAATGGCTAGTGATGTTGAGTTTCTTTTCATGTGCTTATTTGCAATCTGTGTCTCCTCTTTGGTGAAGTATCCTTTCATTGTTTTTTGCACAGAATCTAGTTGGGCTGTTTATTTTTTTACTGTTGAGTTTTAATAGTCCTTCATATATTCCATTACCAATCTTTTCTCAGATCTGTGATTTGTAAATATTTCTCCCAGTCTGCAGATTGTCTTTTCAGCCTCTTAACAGGTTCGTTTGAAGAGAAAAGGGCTTTAATTTTGATGAAGCCTAATTTATCAATTTTCTTCTTATAGATATGTTTGCCGCCAAGTCTGAGAACTCTTTGCCCAGCTCTTGTTCTAAAATGCAAACATTTGTCTTATTTTTTAAGTTTCTAAGTTTTAAAATTTTGCATTTTAGATTTGAGTGTGTGATCCATCTTGAGTTCATTTTTGTACTAGGTGTCAGACTTAATTAAGTTTCCCTCTTTGCCTTTTGATGTCTGCTTGTTCCAGCACCATTTGTTGGAAAGGCTATCCTTACTCCATTGACATGCTTTTGCAATTCTCAAAATCACTTAATAATTTCTCAAAAATTATTCAGGCATATTGCTGTGATTCTCTACACTGTGTCCTATACCGAGTTCCCTATACTGTTCCCCTGACCTCTGTCTATCCTTCTGACAACAGCACACAGCCTTGATTGCTATGGCTTACAAAATTTTGAAACTAGGCAGACTGATTCCTCTCCCTTTGTTCTTTCTTTTCAAGATTGTTTTAGCTATTCTAGTTCTTTGTTTGCCATATTTATTTTAGAATCAGCTCGTATGTATCTACAAAACTTTGGCTGTGACTCTTACAGAAATTGCATTGAATCTGTGTTATAATTTGGGGAAAACTGATATCATTTTACTATGTTGAATACTTTAATCCATGAACATGCTATGTCTGTCCACTATATAGATCTTTGGTTTCTTTCATCAGAATTTTACAGTTTCAGCATAAAGAGTCCTCTAAATGTTTTGCTAGACTTATACCTACATGTTTATTTGTTTATTTAGGGGATTATATTGTATTTTTAATTTTGGTGTACATATGTTCATTGCTGACATGTAAAAATAAAACTGATTTTTGTGAGTTTATCTTATATTGTACAGCCTTGCTAAACTCACGTATTTTCTAGTTTGTTTTTGTTTTTGTAGATTCCTTGGAATTTTCTATATAATCATGCCACCTGCAGAAAAGGTCGATTTTATTTCATCATTTCTGATCTGTAAGCCTTCATTTTCTTTTTCTTGTCTTTCTGCAGCCTAGAACTTCCAGCACCATGTGGAATAAGAACAGGCATCTTTGTCCTGTTCCTGATCTTAGGAGAAAATCTTTCAATCTTCCACTATTAAGTATAATGTTAGCTGTAGGCTTCCGTAGATGTTGTTCATCAAGGTGAGCAACTTCTCCTCTATTCCTAGTTTTCTGAGACTTTTTCAGATGTCAGGTTTCATCAAATACATCAGTACATTGACTGATATGACAATTAGAATTTTTCCTCTTTAGCTTATTAATATGGTATATTATACTAACTGTTTTCAAATACTGAACCAGCCTTGCATCCCTGGAATAAACTCCACTTAGTTATGGTGCACAATTCTATGTATATATTGCTGAGTTCTGTTTGCTAATATATATATATATATATTTTTTTTTTTTTGCTAATATTTTGCTAAGGATTTTTGCATCTACATTCATGAAGGATATGGGTCCTTTTTTTAAATGTCTCTTCCTGTCTTAAATATATCAAAGTAATACTAACTTATAAAAGGAATTGGGAAGCAGTCTCTTCTATCTTCTGGAAAATATAATAACCAAATTAAAAATTCAATGGATAGGCTCAACAGCAGAATGGACGAGTCAGAGGAAAGACTCAGTGAAATGGAAGACAGACAACAGACATTACCCAATCTAAACAACAGAGAGAAAACAGATTGAAAACGAGGCTCAGAAACTTGTGGGACTATGGCAAAAGAGCTAATAATTAGCCATCAGCATCCCAGAAGAAGAAAAATAAAGCAGAGGTGAAAAAGTACTTGAGGTAATAATGGCTAAATATTTCTATACTGTTTGTCTGGAATAGAGCAGCTATTGTCTAAAAGTTTTCTCTTATAAAGCTGTCTCTTTCCTGATCCTTTGGCTAGAAGGAACAGGCTTCCTTTACAGTTTTTGTTAAGTGCTCACTGGTATTTATGGGTTGCCAGCTTCTCTAGTTCTAGACTGGGACATACACAGTAAAAGGAACACTGAAAGAATTCATGACCATGTCATTCCTTGGGTCCTGAGATCCCTCACTGGTCTGTTCTTCTCACTGTCTTTCAGAGTCTACCTTTGTTTTATATATAATGTCCAGAATCTGTAGTTGTACTTAGTGATAGGAATAGGGAAAATCATATCAACTCCATCTTCCCAGAAGGGGAAGGAAACCTATATTTTCAGAAAGATCATACTCACTGCTAAGGGGATGATCACCTATAACTGGGCAAAAACTAAGGCAAGGGGACCCATTAAAAAGCTAATAAAAATATCGAGGTGAAAGATAATGGTGGCTTCAGGGCCAGGGGAGGAGGTAAGGAGTAGTTAAACCCTAAACGTATTGTGAAGAAAGTGCATGCAAAATTTGAAGCTATATTAGACATAGAATATGAGGGAAAACAAGAAGTCAAAGATAATTCCCAGAGTTTCAGCCTGAGAAGTGAGAGCTGGAGTTGCCACCAACTGACATAGAAAAGCTGAGGAAGGAGCAACCAAGAGATAGAATGGTGACTGAGTTGTTTTCCAAATGTGAAGTAAGAGACGGCCATCATACAGCCAAACTGAGGTGTTAAGTAGGTAGATGGATTATGAGCCTGGAGTTTAGGGCTGGGGTTCAAGCTGGAAAGATATATTAAGATTAATCAGAATATAGGTAAGTATTTAAAGCCATGAAACCATGTGAGGTCACTGAGTGAATGAGGTAGAAAGAGAAGAATACCAAGGACATAAGCCCAGGTTCTCCAATGAGGACTGAGAAGTGGGAAGAAGCCAACAAAAACATATTGAGAAGAAGCAATCAGAGAGCTAAGAGAAAAGCTAAGCTGGAGGCATGTCCTACTAAAGAAAGTGCTCTAAGGAGGAAGGAGCAATGACTGGATTCAGATGCTGCTGACAGGTCAAGAAGATGAGCTGAGTCTTGACCATGAGATTTAACAAACTCAAAGAGGTCACTGGTGATTCTGACAAAGCTGTTTTTATGAAGTAACAAGAAAAATCCAGATGCAGTGGGTTCAAAAAAGAATCAGAAGGAATCATAGACCTGAAACTTAGTAACTA
Organism: Phataginus tricuspis; assembly: GCA_029783875.1. Lineage (NCBI taxonomy): Eukaryota > Metazoa > Chordata > Mammalia > Pholidota > Manidae > Phataginus > Phataginus tricuspis. The sequence continues at coordinate 103,726,085 of JAQQAC010008350.1, read as the reverse complement.
ATTTCACCTATAATGTGGATAACGATGCATTTCTTCCTCAAATTAAACTTTACTGAGGGCCTACTTTGGGTTAGATGCAACAAAGTAAGGAGATCTGCAGGGAATAAGACTTGTAGAGAGAGATATAAACAAAAGTATATTGGAAAACAATTCCATTCCCAATTGCATAAAAAAAAATACCTAGGAATAAACCTCACCAAGGAAGTGAAAGACCTATATTCTGAAAACTACAAGACACTTATGAGAGAAATTAAAGAAGATACAAATAAATGGAAACACATCCCATGCTCATGGATAGGAAGATTTAATATTGTCAAAATGGCAATCCTGCCTAAAGCAATCTACAGATTCAATGCAGTCCCTATCAAAATACCAACAGCATTCTTCTAAAATTCATATGGAACCACAAAGACCCCGAGTAGCCAAAGCAATCCTGAGAAGGAAAAATAAGGTAGGGGGAATTACCCTCCCCGACTTCCAGCTCTACTACAAAGCCACAGTAATCAAGACAAGTTGGTACTGGCACAAGAACAGACCCACAGACCAATGGAACAGAATAGAGAGCCCAGATATAAACCCAAGCACATATGGTCAATTAATATACGATAAAGGAGCCATGGACATACAATAGGGAAATGAGAGCTTCTTCAACAACTGGTGTTGGCAAAACTGCAGCTATATGCAAGAGAATGAAACTGGATTATTGTCTAACCCCATACACAAATGTAAACTCAAAATGGATCAAAGACCTGAATGTAAGTCATGAAACCATAAAACTCTTACAAGCAGGGGCTCTCTTGTCCCCTCCTGGCATGAGCCAGTAGCTCTTTCCTCTCACTGTATCTCTCAATAAAAGCCTCTGCCCTGGCTCTTCTACCTTGACTATTTGCTAAGCTCATTCTTCAACTCTGCAAACAAGAACCCCGGCATCATCTTTGGGGGCTCGTCTGGGCCCCTCTTCTCTTCAGAGAAGCCATAAAACTACAAATAGTAATAGAAATGGAACCTGGAATAGAAGTGCCCATCTTCTGAGGCCCTCTCAACTGACCACTGATGGAGACCTAACTGCACCCTTTACTGTGCCCCTTCTCAGCACAAAGCAGCCAGAGCGAGCAGTCGTCGCCCCCTTTCCCTAGCAGCAGCTAGGGCTCTATCTGTAGAGGGGGGAATGAGACAGGGACCATGGGCTTAGACAGAGTAGGTGAGGGCCTCCAGAAAAAGCAAGGCAAGATATTTACAGTCAGAGCAATGTAACTACATGCAAGGAAACCCCCTCCCAAAACTCTGTGTTAAACATTAAGCTCTAGAGTCATTCCAGTAAGATCAGTTGATACTCCCCAGATAAAGGAAAGTAGCCCATGTTTTCATTATGGTAATTTTTTTAATCATGTGTAAGATTCACTTTAGCATGCTAAAAGGGATTTAATACCTCATCAAGGACAAACATCCTAAAGTCACTTTTAACAAGTCCACACCCTAAAGCCCTTTATCAGTTCCCAAAAATCCTCAACTGCCTTTAAATCCCCTAGACAATGCACCACCCCTGGCTCTCTTGTCCCCTCTTGGCATGAGCCAGGAGCTCCTTCCTCTCACTGTATCTCTCAATAAAAGCCTCTGTCCTGGCTCTCCTAAAAAAAAAAAAAAAAGACTCTTAGAAGAAAACATAGGCAAAAGTCTCTTGAATATAAACAAGAGCAACTTTTTCCTGAACGCATCTCCTCCGGCAAGGGAAATAAAATAAAAAATGAACAAATGGGACTACATCAAGCTAAAAAGTTTCTTTACAGCAAAGGACAACATTAAAAGAACAAAAAGGCATCCTACAGTATGGGATAATATATTTGTAAATGACATATCTGACAAGGAGTTAACATCCAAAATATATAAAGAACTCACACACTTCAACACCCAAAAAGCAAATAACCCTATTAAAAAATGGGCAGACGATATGAACAGACACTTTCCAAAGAAGAAATTCAGATGGCTAACAGGCACATGAAAAGATGCTCCACATCGCTAATTATCAGGGAAATGCAAATTAAAACCACAATGAGATATCACCTCATACCAGTTGGATGGCCAACATCCAAAAGACTTGGAACAACAAATGCTGGTGAGGATGTGGAGAAAGTGGAACCCTCCTACACTGCTGGTGGGAATGTAAACTAATTCAATCATTGTGGAAAGCAATATAAAGGTTCCTCAAAAAACTAAAAATAGAAATACCATTTGACCCGGGAATTTCACTCCTAGGAATTTACCCAAAGAAAACAAGTTCTCAGATTCAAAAAGACATGTGCACCCCTATGTTTATCACAGCACTATTTACAATAGCCAAGAAATGGAAGCAACCTAAGTGTCCATCGGTAGATGAATGGATAAAAAGAGGTGGTACATATACATGATGGAATACTATTCAGCCATAAGAAAGAAACAAATCCTACCATTTGCAACAACATGGATGGAGCTAGAGGGTATTATGCTCACTGAAATAAGTTAGGCAGAGAAAGACAAATAACAAATGATTTCCCTCATTTGTTGAGTATAACAATGAAGCAAAACTGAAGGAACAAAATAACAAAAACTCACAGACTCCAAGAAGGGACTAGTGGTTACCAAAGGGGAGGGGTGAGGAAGGGCAGGTGGGGAGGGAGGGAGAAGGGGATTGTGGGGTATCATGATTGGTGAAACATGGTGGGTATAGAGTCACAGGGAAGACCGTGTAGCTCAGAGAAGACAAATAGGGACTCTATGGCATCTTACTACACTGATGGGCAGTGACTGCAATGGAGCATGGGGGGTACTCAATAATACGAGTGAATGTAATAACCACATTGTTTTTCTTGTGAAACCTTCATAAGAGTGTATATCAATGATACCTTAATAAAAAAAGACAGAGAAACAAAAAGAAAACCAGACTGAGACAACAAAGAGTAGGAAGAGAACCTTAAGTACAGAGGAAGAAATATAAGAATGAGTACAGATTTCTCATCAGAAATTATACAGCCAAAACACAAATTTTAAAGTGCTGAAAGACTGGATTTTTAATTTTTATTTTTTTGAAGTATAGTCAATATACGATATTACATTAGTTTTTGGTGTACAACACAGTGATTCAACAATTAAATACATTATGAAATTCTAACCACAATAAATGTAGCTGCCAACTGTCAAAAATTATGGACTCTATTCCCTATGCTGTACTTTTCATCCTCAACTTACTTATTTTGTAATTGGAAGTTTGTACCTCTTTATTCCCTTCACTTATTTTACCGATCCCCTAAGGCAATGACAGGTTTGTTCTCTGTATTTCTGAGTCTATCTGTTTTGTTGTTTACTCATTTGTTTAATATTTGTTAGATTCTGCATATAAGTGTAATCATACAGTAATAGTCTTTCTCTGTCTGACTCATTCACTTAACATAATTCCCTCTAGGTTCATCCATGTTATATAAAAGACAAGACTTCATTCGCTTTTATGGCTGAGTAATATCCTATTGTATATATGTACCATATCTTCTTCAGTCATTCATCTATCAGTGGACACTTAGGTTGCTTCCATATCTTTGCTATTGTAAATAAAGCTGCAATATTTCTAACCAGTGATTTTGTTTTCTTTAGGTAGATACCCACATGGGGAATTACTGGGTTGTATGGTATTTCTATTCTTAATTTTCTGAGGAACCTCCATACTGTTTCCCATAGCATACAGTCCTAGATGTGTACACACACAATAACTAACAGAATTAGAAGTAGAAATAAGACAACACTCCTCTACCTGTACTAGATAAAGCAAGTGGACATGAAATCAGTACAGAACACTTGAACAATATCATCAACCAATGTATCCTTAATCAAACTTTTAGAACACTCCAGCTAATAACTAAAGAATATACACTAACTTCAAGTGAACATGGAAACATTTAAAATACTAAAAAATATATTTTCTGACTACAAAAAAGTTCAAGTAGAAATCAGCCACAGAGACACATCTAGAAAAACTCTTAAGTATTTGTAAAGAAAATACCATATTTCTAGAAGACCCATGGGACAAAGAAGATATCCCAAGGAATTTTAGAAAATACTTTAAACTGACTAAAAATAAACATACAAGATAGCAAAATCTTTGGCTATTCATGTATTTCCAGTGTCAATGTAAAATGATACAACCAATCTGGAAAATTGTTTGGTAATTTCTAATTAAACATTCAACCACCACATGACCCAGAAGTTATACTCCTGGACATTTGTCCCAGATAATGAAATTTTATGATCACAAAAACTGTACGTGAATGTTCACAGCAGCTGTATTCTTAATAACATGATGAAAACAATCCAAATGCCGTTCATTGAATGAATGGTTGAACAAACTATGGTACATCTATACAATGTAATACTCACTCAGCAATACAAAGGAATGAACTCTTGATGCCTGCAACAACCTGGAGGTACTTTAAGAACATTACATTTAGGGGAAAAAAAGCCAATTCCCAAAGCCTGCATACTATAAAACATTCCCAAAATGACAAAACTACAGAGATGGAGATCAGGTTAGCAATTTCTAAAGGTCAGGAGCAAGGGGTGGGATGGAGAATATGCATCAGTACAAAGAGGCCTGACACAGGGAGTTCTTCTGTGATGATGGAACAATTCTGTATCTTGACTATGGTGGTAGTTATACAAATCTATACATGTAATGAAACTGCACAGAACTATACACACAGACATACACAGAAATATGTAGATTAAAACTATGGTGAAAGCTGAATAATGCCTGTGATCTAGTTAATAGTATATCATTGTAAATAAATCAATATATCAATGTCAATTCCCAAATTTGATATTATACTACATTTATATAAGATGTGTCCATTGGGGGAAAGTAGGGGAAAGGTACACAGAGTTCTTTATATCACTTTTGCAACTTCCTATAAGCCTATAATTATTTCAAAATTAAAGGTTTAAAAATACGTGGGATACAACTAAAGCAGTGCTCAGAGGGAAATTTATAGGTCTAAATGCTAATCTCAGAAGAGAAAAAAAATCCAAAATTAGTTATCTTAGCTTCTACCTTAGGAGATAGAAGAAAATAAACAAAACAGCAAAGTATATCTAAAGCAGTTAGAAGGAAGAAAATACTAAAATTAAGAATAAAGATCAATGAAAGGAAAGAGACAAAAACAGTAGAAAAAAAATCAATGAAAGCAAAATCTATACATTTGAAAATGTCAATAAAATGTATTATCTGCTAGCTAAACTGATGAAAAGAAAATAAAACAATACAAGTTACAAATATCAGTAGTGAAAGAGGAGATATCCTTACAGATCTTACAATAATGGAAAGGATAATGAAAAGAATTAAAAGAAACTATATCGCTAAGCTAGGTAATTTAGAAAAAATGCATACCTTACAAAACACAAATTACTAAAACTGACTTAGGACACAAAAATCTGAAAAGCTTCAACAAGGTAAATTCTTAATTAAAGACCTTCCCACAAAGAAAACTTGAGGCCTGGATGAATTCTGTCAAAAATTCAAGAAAAAAAATATATAACCTGACACAAACTCTTCCAGGAAATAAAGAAGGGAACACTACCCAATACATTTAATGGGGCCAGCTGTATCCCATCACAAAACCAGGCAAAGATACTATAAGAAAAGAAAATTATTGTACAATCTCCCTCATGATCATAGATGTAAAAGTCCTTTATTAGCAAATCAAACTCAGGAAGATAAATAGATAGATGATTAGACAGATAGGTAAGTAGGTAGGTAGATAGATAGATTTAAAAAATCCATCAGGACCAAGTGGGATTAGACCTAGAAATACAAGGTTGGCTTAATATTCAAAATTCAATCAATGCAATTCAAAATATTAACAGAATAAATGAAAAATAACCTATGATTATCTCAATAAATAGAGAAAAAGCATTTGACAAAATCCAACACATATACACGGTAAGAAAAAATTTTAATTCAGCAAAAAGGAGGTTATTTCCTCAAGCTGATAAAGGGATCTATGAAAAACCTACAGTTAACATTACAATTAATAGTGAATGACTGAGCACTTTCCTCTCAGACAGAACAAGATAAAGAACAAGGCAAGAAGATCAATCTTCATCACTTCTATTCAATACTATACTGGAAATCCTAGACAATAAGATTGGGAAAATAAACAGAAGGCATACATACTGGAAAGGAGTAAAAAAATTTTTCTGTAGGTGACATCATTGGGGGAAAGGTTACTAAAACTAGTAAGTGACTAGGTTGAGGATATAAGTTCAATATACAAAAACAAACTGTATACTAGCTAATGATTAGAAATGAAAGTCTTTTAAAACTACCATTTATAATAGCATCCAAAAACATGAAATATTTGAGTGGATAAATTTTTTTTAAATATGTGCAAGATTTGTATACTTGAAGAAAGCTAGAAGACACTTCTGAGAGAAATTAGACTTAATAAACAGATTATAATGTGTATTGATATAATGTGCATCAATATAATCAGTATTGTTAAGATGTCAATTCTCCCTGAATTCAAAGCAATCTCAATCAAAATCCTAGCAGAAAGTTTTGGAAGAAGTTGACAGGCTGATTCTAAAATTGCTTAAAAAAAAGAAAAAGAAATATGAAAAGACCTAAGATAGTCACAACTATCTGGTTAAAGAACAAAGCTGAAGGACTTCGTTTACCTGATCCCCAAAATCCACTAACCAATGCAGTGTGATATTAGCATAAGGATAGGCATATAGAGGGAAGAGAATAAAGCATCTAAAATAGACCCAAGTGTGTATGATGAGCGCATTTTTGATAAAGTTGCCAGGTATTTCAATGGAGAAAGGAAAGTATTTCCAACAAACTGTGTCAGAAGAACTCGGTAACCATAATTAAAAAAAAAAAAATGAACCTCAATCCTTACCTAACACCATACATAAAAATTAACCTAAATATAAAGGCTAAATCCATGAAACTTTTAGAAGAAAACAAAGGCAAAAATATTTCTGATCTTGGGTAGGCTAGGCTTTCTTAGATACATGAAAAAAAAAGCAACATACTTATCAAAGAGGAAAAATGATCATTTATATTTCATTGAGTTTTTTAAATTCTGCTCTTTGAAAATCACTAGTTACAAAATAAAAAGGCAAATAACAGAATGCAATGGAAAAAATATTTCTCATACACATATCTGAAAAACAGACTACTATTCAGAATACACAAAGAATTTTATAAATCTGTAATAGGGAAATAGCAAACCAAATTTTAAAAAATAGTAAAATATTTCAATAAACATACCACAGAAGACATACAAACAGCTTAAAAAGCCTATAAAAAGGTGCTTGCTATCATTTGTCCTCAGGAAAATAAAAAACTGAATTCATGATGAGATACCAAAAAACATCCAATAGAATGGCTAACAATAATGAGTGTTGATACAAATGACAGTAAACCAGATATATCCTATGTGGCTGGAGAGAATACAAAATCATTCAACAACTTTGGCAGTTTGGCAGATCCTTATAAAACCAGATACCATACCACCTAGCCTAGATAGTTACCCAAGAGAAATGAAAACATATTCCTAAACATGATGTATACACAAGTGTTCACAGAAGTGTTCTTAGCAGCTTTATTTATAATAGGCAAAAGCTAGAAACAATCCAAATGAGTATCAATAGGCAAGTGAACAAATATACCAATAGTGGAATACTACTTACTCATCAATAAGAAGGAACAAAATACATACACAGACATGAATTAACCTCAAAAGCTCAGATGTTGAAAGAGGCCAGACACAAAAAAGAAACCAGTATATACTCTATGATTCCATTTACACAAAATTCTGGAAAAAATGAATTTAACTGACAGTGACAAAAGAATATTTGAATAGAAAGGGCACCTAGAACCTTGGGGATGATGTCCTATACCTTGACTGTGGCAGCAGTTACATGGCAGTATACATATGTCAAAGTTCATTAATTTGCACACTTTAAGATACATTTGATTTTATATAAATTATCCAAAGGGAGGGAGAATTCTGCCTTCAGTTAAATGTTGTGGGTCAGAGTAGGTCAACACTACTAATAGAACAAGTAGATTTTTGTTGAATGATAAATTGCAAAAACTGTATTTCTAATGCCAGGAAAACAATGAAGACTACAAGAATTAAAATTCCACCCAAGGAAGAGCCCATCTAAATAAGCTAAAAATAAGCTTCTAATTCTGAACACTGTCTATGAATCAGGCTTGGTCCAAGCTAAGGGATTCTGTGGGAGAAAAGGAAAACCAGCAAGGATTTTCTTGCATTCAAAGGGACTTCAACAGCCTGGAAACTAAAGGGGTCTGCAACACAAGGCTATTCTGAGCTCTGGGACTGTGCAAAAGGCTGGAGGACTGGGATAGCAAGACAGACTGACATCTCTCCCCATGCCTCCAGGTGTTTAGGGGACAGAGTTACACTATAGGAAAGGTACCTGCTACAGCTGACAATCCATCTCCCTCTCAAGTCTCACCAGACTTTGCACCAATCAGTATTTGGCAAGAATTCAGAACCTTTAACCAGCTGACTTCAGGACTGAGGGATAGGTACCTATAAATCAAGCAAGAACCCAGGAAAGCCACCCTCAAGATAAGTGACAAACTACAGGTTTCTATAAAATGGCCTTAGATTCCACCCCAAGGAGCTTTAAAAAAAAAAAAAGAAGAAGGTATATCCAAAGTAGGTTGAAGGAAACATATAACAAAGAGCAGAAATGAACAAAATTTAAAATAAACATGGAGAGAATTAACCAAGCTAAAAGCTGGTTCTTTGAAATTATCAACAAAATGTATAAACTCATACATAGAATGATCAAGATAAAAAATAAAATCAAGAAGGCATAAATCATCAATATCAGGAATGAAAAAGGAAAGAGGCGCTCAAGATGGTGGTGGGTGTAGGGCGACAGAAATCTCCTCCCAAAACCATATATAGTTTGAAAATACAGCAAATGCAACTATTCCTAAAAGAGAGACCAGAAGATACAACAGACAGCCTACATCTATATCTATGAGAACTCAGCATCTCATGAAAAGTGTAACGAGCACAGGCAGCAGAAAAGGGCAAGGCGACCAGCAAGCAGGAAGGAACTTTGTTCTCCCAGCTGACACATGTGCCACCTGCCAGCAACCATCTCTATTGCCATGAAAAGGCAGAAGAATCTGGTCCAGTCAAAAATCACTCAAACAACCCCAGAGAGAGGGCCTGGCGAGATAGATATAACCAATCTTCGTGAAAAAGAGTTCAAAATAAAAGTCATAACCATGCTGATGGACCTGCAGAGAAATATGCAAGAGCTAAGGGATGAAGTCCAGAGGGAGATAACAGAAATGAAACAATCAATAGAAGGTCTTAGGAGCAGACTGGACGAGGTGCAAGAGACTGTTAATGGAATAGAAATCAAAGAACAGGAATACAGAGAAGCTGAGGCAGAGAGAGATAAAAGAATCTCTAGGAATGAAAGAATATTAAGAGAACTGTTTGACCAATCCAATTGGAACAATATTCGCATTATAGGGGTACCAGAAGAAGGAGATTAAGGGATACAAAGTGTCTTTGAAGAAATAATTCCTGAAAATTTCCCCAAGCTGGGTAAAGCAATAGTCTCTCAGACAGAGGCCCACAGATCTCCCAACACAAGCTACCCAAGGAGGACAACACCAAGACATATAATAATTAAAATGGCAAAGATCAAAGATCAAAGACAAGGACAGAGTATTAAAGGCAGCCAGAGAGAGAAAAAAGATCACCTACAAAGGAAACCCATCAGGATATCATCAGACTTCTTAACAGAAACCTTACAGACCAGAAGAGAATGGCATGATATAGTTAATGTAATGAAACAGAAGGGCCTTGAACCAAGAATACTGTATCCACCAACATTATCATTTAAATTCGAATGAGGGATTAAACAATTTCCAGATAAGCAAAAGTTGAGGGAATTGTCTCCCACAAACCACCTTTAGAGGATGTTTTGAAGGGACTGCTCTAGATGGAAGTACTCGTAAGGCTAAATAGATGTCACCAGAGAAAATTAAACCACAGCAAAGAAAGCCGACCAACCAAATACTAACTAAAGGCAAAAATAAAATCAACTATCCACAAAAGCAGTCAAAAGAAATGCAAGAGTACAGAATAAAAGGCCTAACATAAAGAATGGAAGAGATAGTGATGAAAAACTGTTATTTTATGATCTTTTCATTAAAAGCTTTGTTGAAAACTAAAAAAAAAAAAAAAAGAATGGAAAAGGAAGAATAAGAAGGGAGAGAAATAAACAATCATCAGACTGTGTTTATAATATTGTAATAAAAGAGTTAAAGTTAGATGGTTAGATAATAAAGAAGCTACCCCTGAACCTTTGGTAAGCAGGAATCCAAAACCTGCAATGGCAATAAGTACATATCTATCGATAATCACCCTAAAGGTAAATGGACTGAATGCACCAATCAAAAGACCCTGAGTAATATAATGGATAAAAAAGCAAGACCCATCTATATGCAGCTTACAAGAGACTCATCTCAAACCCAAAGACATACACAGACTAAAAATGAAGGGATGGAAAAAGATATTTCATGCAAACAATAGGGAGAAAAAAGCAGGTGTTGCTGTACTTGTATGAGACAAAACAGACCTCAAAACTAAGAAAGTAACAAGAGATAAAGAAGGATATTACATAATGATAAAGGGGTCAGTCCAACAAGAGGATATAACCATTATAAATACATATGCACCCAACACAGGAGCACCGACACATGTGAAACAAATACTAACAAAATTAAAGGAGGAAATAGAATGCAATGCATTCATTTTAGGAGACTTCAACACACCACTCACTCCAAAGGGCAGATCAACCAGACAGAAAATAAGTAAGGAAACAGAGGCACTGAACAACACACTAGAACAGATGGACCTAACAGACATCTACAGAACTCTACACCCAAAAGCAGCAGGAAACACATTCTTCTCAAGTGCACATGGAACATTTCCCAGAATAGACCACATACTAGGCCACAAAAAGAACCTCAGTAAATTCAAAAAGATTGAAATTCTACCAACAAACTTCTCAGATCACAAAGGTATAAAACTGGAAATAAATTGTACAAAGAAAACAAAAAGGTTCACAAACACATGGAGGCTTAACAACATGCTCATAAATAATCAATGGATCAATGACCAAATAAAAACAGAGATCAAGCAATATCTGGAGACAAATGACAACAATGATTCAACACCGTAAAATCTGTGGGATACAGCAAAGGCCATGTTAAGAGGGAAGTATATTGCAATACAGGCCTATCTCAGGAAAGAAGAACAATCCCAAATGGCAATCTAAACTCACAACAAATGAAACTAGAAAAGGAAGAACAAATGAGGCCCAAAGTCAGTAGAAAGAGGGACATAATAAAGATTAGAGAAATAAATAAAACCGAGAAGAACAAAACAACAGAAAGAATCAATGAAAGCAAGAGCTGGTTCTTTGAGAAAATAAAATAGATAAACCCCTAGCCAGACTTATCAAGAAAAAAAGAGAGTCTACTCACATAAACAGAATCAGAAATGAGAAAGGAAAAATCACTACGGACACCACAGAAATACAAAGAATTATGAGAGAATACTATGAAAAAGTATATGGTAACAAACTGGATAACCTAGAATAAATGGACAACTTTCTAGAAAAATACAACCTTCCAAGGCTAACCCAGGAAGAAACAGAAAATCTGAATAGACCAATTACCAGCGAAGAAATTGATATAAACCCAAGCATATATGGTCAATTAATATACGATAAAGGAGCCATGGATAGACAATGGGGAAATGACAGCCTCTTCAACAGCTGGTGTAGGCAAAACCGGACAGCTACATGTAAGAGAATGAAACTGGATTCTTGTCTAACCCCATACACAAAAGTAAACTCAAAATGGATCAAAGACCTGAATGTAAGTCATGAAACCATAAAAGTCTTAGAGAAAAACATAGGCAAAAATCTCTTGGACATAAACATGAGCAACTTCTTCATGAACATATCTCCCCAGGCAAGGGAAACAAAAGCAAAAATGAAAAAGCGGGCCCATATCAAACTAAAAAGCTTCTGTACAGCAAAGGACACCATCAATAGAACAAAAAGACATTCTACAGTATGGGAGAATATATTCATAAATGACATATCCGATAAGGGGTTGACATGGAAATTATATAAAGAGCTCACACACCTCAACAAACAAAAAGCAAATAAGCCAATTAAAAAATGGGCAGAGGAGCTGAACAGACACTTCTCCAAAGAAGAAATTCAGATGGCCAACAGGCACATGAAAAGATGCTCCACATCGCTAATCATCAGAGAAATGCAGATTAAAACCACAATGAGATATCACCTCACACCAGTGAGGATGGCCACCATCCAAAACACAAACAACAACAAATTTTGGCAAGGATGTGTAGAAAAGGGAACTCTCCTACACTGCTGGTGGGAATGTAAACTAGTTCAACCATTGTGGAAAGCAGTATGGAGGTTCCTCAAAAAACTGAAAATAGAAATACCATTTGACCCAGGAATTCCACTCCTAGGAATTTACCCTAAGAATGCAGCAGCCCAGTTTCAAAAAGACATACGCACCCCTATGTTTATCGCAGCACTATTTACAATAGCAAGAAATGGAAGCAACCTAAGTGTCCATCAGTAGATGAATGGATAAAGAAGATGTGGTACATATACACAATAGAATATTATTCAGCCATAAGAAGAAACAAATCCTACCATTTTCAACAACATGGACAGGGTTAGAAGGTATTCTGCTCAGTGAAATAAGCCAAGCGGAAAAAGACAAGTATAAAATGATTTCCCTCATATGAGGAGCATAAGAGCAAAGAAAAAAACTGAAAGAAAAAAACAGCAGCAGACTCACAGAACCCACGAATGGACTAACAGTTACCAAAGGGAAAGGGACTGTGGAGGATGGGTGGGAAGGGAGGGATAAGGGGGAAAAAGGGGCATTACGATTAGTAGATGTAATGTTGGGGGGCATGGGGAGGGCTGTATAACTCAGAGAAGACAAGTAGTGATTCTATAGCATCTCACTACGCTGATGGACAGTGACTGTAATGGGGTAAGTGGGGGGGACCTGATGAAGTGGGGAGTTTAGTAACCATAATGTTGCACATGGAACTGTAGATTAATGATACCAAAAAGAAAAAAAAGAAAAGAACAAAGAGAAAACTGAAAGAACAAAACAGCAGCAGACTCACAGAACCCAAGAATGGACTAACAATTACCAAAGGGAAAGAGACTGGGGAGGATGGGTGGGAAGGGAGGGATAAGGGGGAAAGTGGGGCATTACGATATTGCATGTATAATGTAGTGGAGGGGGGCCACAGGGAAGGCAGTACAACACAGAGAAGACAAGTAATGATTCTATAGCATCTTACTACACTGATGGACAGTGACTGTAATGGGGTATGTGGTGGGGACTTGATAATGTGGGGAGACTAGTAACCATAATGTTGCTCATGTAATTGTAGATTAATGACACCAAAATTTTTAAAAAAGAATGAAAGAGGAATTCTCCTTATAGGTTTTACAGACAATAAAAACATAATAAGAGAGTATCCTGAACAACTTCAGCCAACAACTTTAGTACTGTTAAAATTCACTGAAAGACAACAACTACAAAAGCTCGTTCAAGAAGAAACAGATAACCTGCATCCTCCATGGATAGGCCCGGACTCCTCTGGCAGCTGGGCATTGTTTAACACACACAGGACACACTGTTACAGCCTTGACCAAGTCACTGTACTTCAAGGGCAAGCTGGCATCCTTGGCAATATGTCATCCCACTTAAGTGCTATGGTGGCTGCTCTCTCTAGTACCCGATCTGTGGTATCCACTGAAGGGTCAGTTGTTAGGGCTCACACCCAAGCTAGCCCATCAGCATCCTGATTGCCAAGGGGTTGTCTGCATCCTTCAAGCTGGAACTAGAAAACAGTGAGGATGGCCTCGGGCTCTTGCAGGTGAACCCAAATGTCTTTCCACACATGCTGACCCCTCAAGGGCTTAGTCAAAATCATCTATCCCTCTACTTCCCATTGTCCAAACCATAGGGTTAATCCCTTTGGAACAACCCAGCTGTCAGTGCAAAAGGTTAATAGCCAGGGCACATGAGTGAGTGATCACCAGCCAAACCACAGAGAGGTCAGCCTGCTGGTTGCTGCAATTTGTTCCTATTTCCACGCACATGGTGTCAGCGTTGGGCTGGATGGCAAATGCAGTACATGTGGGCAGGTTGCCCCAACTAGAAACCACCTGTGTATCAGGCATCAGCGGGAATTTACCCAACTCAGGCCATGGGACCACCAGAGGAATAGGGCAGGGCCATCTGGAGGAGCTACATCCTCTACAGGACCTAACAGCACCTGCCTTTCTAGAAGCAGTGGGTTGGCAGACAGGATGCTCCTCTGCTGCCCACAGGCAGGCCCTTAGTCAAAGTCGGGGTTGAAACATGGCAGAGGTGGGTAGATGGAACATATTCTTAACCCACCCCTTGATAGGAAAGGAAGTTCTTACCACAATACGCTGTTTGTTCATGTGAGGCTCTAGCTGGGGGCATATTAGGTTTCTGACCCTTCCAGAGCTGGCAACAAAATCCTAGGGAGATTCTCTCCTTCTGTTAGTATCCAGCCCATACCTTCCAGAATCAAAACACATCTAACTCAGCCTGTCTCATTCCCAACTACCCAAGAATTGGCTGTTCCTTCTCCACAGATGTCCAGAGTCCTGTATGCCCAGAGAGGCCAAGCCTCCCTGCAGGCTAGAATAATCCAATCTATAAGGGAATGAGTCCCCAGGACCCCTGAGGGCCACACAGGTGCTTCCGGGGGGCAGGGAGTCGCAATGCTGGGCACTTTCTCTGCCTCTTGCCCACATGCACAGCACTAGCCATACCCGGATACTCCCAGCCCCTTCTGCTGGGACTTGGCACTGCATCAGCAGCTGGCAGGACCCTATTGTCTCATCATGAATGTTTCCTGAACTGGGGGCTGCCCACTGGCTGGAGTTGCCCTCGCTGTGCTTTGCTTTCCTTTGTATTGAGGGTCAGAGGGCACCCATCATTTTGCCCATTTCCTCACCCATCACTACAACATCCTCCTCTTCACTCTCATCACTTTCCCAGGGACTCCATTTCTTGGCATCCCCATCAGGCTTTGTCACAAGTATTTAGACTTTAATACTCCATGGCAGCTTGCATCCTCCTAGCTTTGCAAAACAGCACACTAAGGTCTCCAACTTACCATCCTGCTCTCCCAGCTTGTCTCCCAGCCCCAGAACCAGTGGAATGTGGACACCACACATCCCTCTCTAATCTCAGTTCTTCTTCCAACTCTCAACCTGAGCTTCAGCCTATAGTTGGGTATCAGTGGCCAGCTGAACTGCCCACAGTGAAGGCCAGCCCCAGAACAGCCATGTTTCCCTTCTCTGCTGCAGTGCCTCAAACAAGCACATTAAAGCAGCTGGTGCTTTTGGGGTGTCCCATACTCACATGGCAGTCTGCAAGCACCTACCATATGGGCCACCCCTCCCTGCATAGAGGTTGATAGCCAACTCACAGTTTCCCCCATGGATGCCACTTTTCCAAGGCCAATTTCTTCAGTCTCCTGGCTGGCTTGCCAACTGCTGGTTCACAAACCAGACCCTGTACATGGAGGGCAGGGAGAGACTGAAGAAAGAGGTAGGTATATGGCAGGTTTAATAAGCAAGGAAACTTACTTATGAGGCTAGTCTTGGGCGGCCACAAGACCACTAGATGTCTGCACCCACCCACCAGAATCTTGAAAGTTTATAGAGCCTTAATGAGGTTCAGTAAGATATATCATCCCATGGTCTCAACACCACCTACTGTCTCAAGGCTACATGCTTGGAAAAGTACCTACTGTGGGAATGATAGGCAGAGCATACATTCCAAGACAGCAAGAGGGTGCGGAGCACCTGACTGCCCAGGTCCAACCTGAGAATCAACCAGGGGTCACATCCTCTCAATTACCTCTTCTCCTTCAACATTACAGAATAAAGAAGAAAAACCAAATGATCATCTTGATAGATGCAGGAAAACATTTAACAAAATTCAGCACCCACTGATTATAAGAATTCTCAACAAACTAGAAACATCCAGGATTTTTCTCAACCTGAAAAAGGGCACCTACAACAAACCTACAGCTAACTTCAAACATAAAGATGAACTATGGAATACTTTCCTCTTAAGACTAGCAACAAGGCAAGGACATCCACTCTTGGCATTGCTACTCAACACTGTGCTGATACCCACAACATGGATGAATCCCAAAATTATCATGCTGAGTGAAAGAAGACAGAAATAGAGTACACAGTACATAATTACGTTAATACAAAATACAACTAATCTAAAATGACAAGGAGTATGTCTTTGTTTTCCTGGGACCAAGAGGCAGAGCAAGGAATGGACTGTAAAGGGACACAAGGTATCTTACAAGGCTGATGGACACGCTCTGTCTCCTGACTGTACATCACTGTCAAAACTCATCCACTGAACACTTTAAATGGATGTCATTTATTTTAAGTAAATCATACCTTGATAAATTTTATAATGAAAAATGATTAATATGTTTAAAAACAGAAAAGGGAAAATGTATAAAAAGATGAAAAATTTCAACAGTCTTAGACGCTACAGAAAAGTAATCAGATGGACATTCGGAAATTGAAAAATACAGTATCTGCAATTAAGAACTTATTGGTTGTCTTCAAAAGTAAAGCAGCCAGAACTGAAGACACACAGTAGAGAAATTCAGGTCCAATAAGAAGTATCCAAACTTTCAGAAATTTGGATCCAAAACTGAAGTTCAGAGAAAGAAAATATAAAAAGGAATGAAAACAACAGTACAGAGCATAAGCAATACATGGCACACAGTCTCTGAAAAAGTATCACCTCTGTATGATCAGAAAGAAGGCAGAAATAATGCAAGAGTGCCAGCACTTGAATGAATAATGTCTGATTATTTCCAAGCGTGAGTAAAAATTCAATGCACAATTCAGAAAGTTCTACTCTAACAAGTAGGATAAATATAAAACACATGCACATGTCTGTATGCATAAATATGCACAGGCACAAAGACAGAAAACCTTAAATGAGGCAAGAAGAAAGCACATTACTCCTACAAGAACAACCATAAAACAAAAGGGTAACTTTTCAACAGCACTATAAAAGCCAGAAAACACAGAGAACATAGTTAACATGCTGACGTTTTTTAAATGCTGGGGAAAAAAACCTGTCAACGTAGAGTTCTATTCCCAGTGAAAATATTTTTTAAAATTGAAGACAACATAAACATGTTATCAGATAAAGGTCAAGAGAATTTGCCATCAATAAATTTGCACTACAATAATACTTTTAGGAAGTTCTTCAGGATAAAAGAAAATATTCCCAAATATAAGTGTAAAACTATAGGAAGGAATGGAGAACAACGGGAAGGGTAAATATATGAACTAATATTTTTAAATATTAATTGCTTAAGACAGAAAATAATCTCATGTTGGATCTGTAACATACACAGAAGTAAAAATGTATGGCAGTATCAGAGTAATCTGTAGTAAGTCACAAAGTAATTGAAATCTCTTGGGTAACTACTAAAAAGATAATATGAGAATGAATAAAGAGGAATTTAAAAGATTGAAATAATGTAATAAAAAATACCTGGCTAATCCAAATTAAGGCAGGAAAGGGGAAACAGAGGAACAGCTGCTAGGACAAAGAATGCAAACAGCAAGATGACAGAACTAAAACCAACATTTACAGAATCAAATTCAATGTAAACAGATCAAATACTCCAATCAACATGTAAAGATTGTCAGACTGAATAAAAATTACTATGTTCTGTTTAAAAGAAGCATATGTGAGGATACAGTTAGGTTCAAAGTAGAATAGAAAAGGCTGTACCACAAGAACACTAAATAAAGCAAGCTGGAGTGGCTTTTTTACCATCAGACAAAACTGACCTTAAGGCAAAATACGTCACCAGAGGAAAAGAACACTTCATAATGAAAAAGGGTTGATTCAATGGAAAGCCATAACAGCCTAAACTGGTAACTAGTATTGTGCATTTAAAATATACAAAGCAAAATCAGCACTAGGAAGAGGAACAGATAAATCCACAATCCAATCGTAGTTAATATTTTAACACACTTTTACACTAAAACATGCAAGTCAATTTAGCAAGGTTTCAGGAAGGGAGGCCAATAGGCAAAACTCAATAGAATTTCTACATAGTAACAACAATAGCATCAAAGAAATTCCCAGAAAGAAATCTAATAAAACTGTGCAAGACCTCTTCACTAAAAACAGCAATACCTCATTGAAAAAAAATTAAAGACAATTTAAATGGAGGAATAAACCATATTTTTTGCTTTGGAAGACTCAATACTGTCAAAATTCCAATTCTCCCTGAAACTGATCTATGAAACCAAAATCCCCCAATCAAAATTCCAGCAGGTTTTTTAATATAAATTGGTATATTTATTCTAAAAAGATAAAGATATGCAAAGGACTTAGAAGAGTGCAGCCAATCTAGGAGAACACAACTAATTATCAGGATTTACTGTAAAACTACAGTAATCAGTACAGGCATTGACACAAGACAGAGAAATAGCTCAGTGAGACAGAACAGCATCAGGGATAGATCCACATGTATATAACATGTGCCAGTTATCTATTACCTCTCAGCCCCAAACTCACCTTTCTTGGCTCTGTTTTGTGATACTGGTGCTAGACCCTAAGAACATTTCTGCTTGGCCAGTTGGCATAGTAATAGATCATCAGGAGAGGGCACTGAAGGGACAATGCAAGAGGAAGGGGCTTCTCTTCCTGGTTTCAGGGCTTTTTTTTTTTCTTGCTTTATGGCATGAAACCAGTGGCCACTCTCTCAATGAGTATAGCCTACACCCAAGTATACAATTCCCAGTGTCTCACTGGCACCCAGCAGCCAACCCAAGCCTAAGGAACCACAGTGAATTTCTCCAGTGGGTCACAGCATGCCTTTTCCAACAACGCATGAATCTTAGACTTGTTGGGGAGACCTTCAGAGTTTATTCCATCTCTGGGTACTTTCCTTCAGCTGCTCCCTATATCTGCTATTCGTATATTCTTTACAGCAACCTTTACTCTTGTAGCTCTGGGCTGAAAGGGATTTCAGCTCCAAGCAAGTTCATTCTGGATTCAAAGAGACTGAAAAATGAAAACAGAATGTTGGGGGTAAAAAGGGGCTTACACCAAGCTTTATTCTCATGGTGGCAGGTCAAGCTCTAAACCTGTCTGCCTCCAAGGCAGTCTACAAGCAGCAAGCCTGTCTCTGCCTCTGCTCCTGCCTCTGCTCCAGCCTCTGGTCTCCTCTGCTCTTAACACTGGGCAGGGGTCTTTTTATAGCAACACAGGCAATAATGGCTTAATGCCAAGGGGTATGCAAGCACACGCCTACACAGTAAGTTAAGTATTACATCACTGCATGTGCACAGTGGGCAAGTACATTAAGATCAAGTAAGGATCCTGGACATGGAACTTCCTTTTTCCCTACACTCTTTACCCCTCTGGATAGTTAATCCCTTTTGCTCATCAACAATTCTTTATAATATAATAAATGTTCTCTATTCAGATTACTGGTATAATTATTATCTCCTGCTGCACTCTTTTCCAAAGGTCACCTTTGGCAAAGGCACCACCTGCAATTTGGTGGGGAAAAGAATAGTCTTTTCAATAAGTAAGGCTGGATTAACGGGGTATCCTTATGGAAAACATAAACCTGAACTCCCCTCTTACACTAAACACAACTGGATTGGACCTAAGTGTGCAAAGAATATAATAAAGATTCTAGAGGAAAGTACAGGAGAATATCTTCATGGCCTATACAATAAACACTACCCATAAAAGAAAAGATGGATAAATCGGACTTTATTAGTGAGAATTTCTGTTTACCAAAAGACACTATTAAGAGAGTGAAAAGGCAGGCTACACACTGGGGAAGATGTTTGCAATGCATATATTAAACAAAGGACTTGTTTCCAGAATGTACAAAAACTACCACACACACACACAAAAAGATAACCAACCAAAAATGGGCAAGAGACATGAGCAGGAACTTTACAACACAAGACCTCCAAATGGGCAATAACATATAAAGAAGTGCTCAACATTATCAGTTGTAATATTGTGATTTGTAATAAGAAATATATATTTGTTCTTCATTCTAGTTTCTGGCACAGAGCTCCTAAAATTCTCAGTATTTCCTTAAGTAATAAAGGGATCAAAGTGCCCTTTGCTATGTTAATGATGTAATTTTTGGAAAGTCCCAGGTCCTGTAAGGATAGACTGATCACCAGGGAAACCAACCTTGGGAATAAAGGGCTAGACCTTTCAGTCCCACCCCAGATTTCCTGGGAAAGGAACAGGGCTAGAGATTGAGTTAAATCACCAATCATCAATTAATCAATCATGCCTAGGTAATGAAGGCTACATTCAAAATCAAAAGGACAGACTTTGGAGAACTTCTGGGTTGATAAACACCTGGAGATGGGGGAATATAGAGAACATGGAAGCTTAAGAGTCCCTTCCCACATACCTTGCCCTATTCATTTCTTCATCTGGCTATTTATCTGTATCCTTTACAACAAACTAGTAAATGTATGTTTCCCTAAATTCTGTGAGCCACTCTAAGTAAATTAATTGAGCCCAAGGTTCAACTGGAGGTTGTCAGTCAGAACACAGGTAACAAACCTGGACTTGAGATTGGCATCTGAAATGGTGGGGGTCGGTGCAGGGAGCAGTCTTGTGGGGCTGAGCCCTTAACCTTGGGATCTGACACTATCACCAGGTAGATATTGTCTGTGTTGAGTTGAATTGTAGGACACCCAGCCGGGGTAGGAGAATTGTTTGGTGGTGTAGAAAAAACACATATTACCAGTGATTAGGAAAATGCAGATAAAAACCACAATGAGATACTATCACATAACCTTCAGAAAAGCATGAATCATGAGAAAGAAACAAACTGTTAGCAAGGATATAGAGAAACTGAATTCTCATGCATTGCTGGTTAGATTGCAAACTGGTTCAAACACTTTGAAAAACTGTCTAGCAGTTATCTAACACACCAATTGTATGACACAATTCCACTTCTGGGTATAAAGACAAAAGAAATGTGCATACGTATTGACCAAAAGACATCTACATGAATAGTCAAAGAAGATTTATTCTTAAATAGTCCCAAACTGGAAATCCCAAATGTCCATCAATGGTAGAACAGTTGAACACATAGGCTACTTGTGGTCTATATTTATGCTGGAGTACTTCCCAGCCAAAGAAAAATTACTCTAAACATCTTTTTGAACTATTGTAATACAAACTCACTGAGAACACTTATTGTTAACTTTTTTCTACATTTTTTTCCCTTTATCACACTAAATACTTTTTTTTTTAATCACAAAGGGCTTGTTTCCCAACTTAAGTGTCTTATTAGTAAAACAGAGACAGAAGATGTAGTCATGGCTTGTTTTTTAATCAGATGTGCACTACTGATTTCAGCGAACTAGAGGGACTTCCCTCCGTTTTGTGGTGGTAGAAGATAGACATCATACAGGCCCAGCCATCTTGACCATTATGTGCCAAGTACCCACCTCACCTGACTGCCTTCCCCACACTCTACTCCCTAAGTATCTTAATCATTGTCCCAACTGGACCTCACAAATTAATCCCTGGGAGATGTGGAAGACAACTTTTTTCTATTTTACTAATGGTAAAACTGAAACCCAGGCAATAAAATTGTTAGAGTAGGCAGAGAGCCCGATAAGAGCAGGGAGGGGCAAGAGGGACTTCAGCCTTGTTTACATTGGGCTGGTGTTTACATTCAGCTAGATGCTTGTTTATATTCTAAACATTAAAACCCCACCTATCCCAATGAATATTCTACCCCCTGCTTCAACTCCAGCTATAAGACTACCCAGCCCGAACACTAACATGCTGCTCACCTCTTCAGCACACCCACGTGTGTGTACTTTTGCTTTACTAAACTACTCTTTCTTGTATTGCTCGATCAGCTCGTGAATTCTTCCTCAATCCAAGTCAAGAACCTCCAGGGTTGAGGTCTCACCTCCTGCACGAGGAGATCTCCTGGACTGGATTTCCTGATAACAAAAGGACAACAGCTACCCCTTACTGCACACTTACTATGTGCCAGTCCCATTCTAGTCCCAAAAGTCAAGCTGAAAGGCCCATCCTCTTCGAGGTTTTGTCCACCCCTCCAGAGTGCCTATCATGCCACAGCTTCGCATCTTTCTCCTGCTCTCCTTGGATGATGCAAAGCTGACACCTTATGGTATTGAAGACATGTGTCTGTGTACTGCCCCTCCCCCCATCAGATTACATGCTCCTTGGGGTACCAGCTATCGCTTATGTGTATTTACACCCTCGGCCGCCACCAGAACGTGGCTTTGCAACAAAACATTTGTTGGGTGAATCCCTAGCATCACATCTCAGCCTCAGCCTGGGAAGGCTTTCTGAAGGAGGGATTTAGGGTTCACTTGTCAGAAGCGAGGGAGAGCAGGTGAGACAGAAAAAGCAAGCACCGTCTTTGGGAGGGTTCAGGTCCGCTGCAGTGACAGTACTAATTCCAGTGGAGCTGTTGGCCAGGAATGTGGGAGCCAAAAGGCTGATGAGCTCATTGCTGAAATGCTGGCAAGCATGCTGATTCTTGGCTCAGCCCCAAAAGAATGTGATGTGAACATTACACCATTACACACCATTAAGCTGACTCAGAGAACAAATGACTAAGTTTCCGATAATCAAGGAGAAGATTCTGGTTTGGCCATTTTTCATTCTGATGCAACCTGAGTTTAATGCATCGGGGGGGATGTCTGCCACCCAACCCAAACAAAGTGGCTCTGACGTGGTGGTGTGTGTGTGTCCTCAGCCAGTCTTGCCTCAAGGCAGGGATGGGGTGAGGAACATATTACTGCCATTCTGTTGCTCTACCAGCCATTCTGAATCCTCTGTGAACCATCTTCTTCAACATCAGGCTATAAAACAGGTTATTCTGTTTATAGAAGCTCTGCTATTTAAAGACCAGGGAGCTCATTAATGTCACCTGCCACAGCCCTGTGCTTTATGCAGCAACTCAAATATGGCCCAGAGACAAAGGAAAATCTTCATACACAGAGGAAATGAAAGATGTTAGGGATGACATGGCACAGGTCACCTAACCCATACCTCGTAGGGCATCAGAAAAGAATAGGCCAGGAACAGCCAGGGATCTCCCAAATGAGCCAAAGGCTAACAATTTCACATCACTTTCCCCATGTTCATTATTCTTTCATTCTGGAGACCCTGGAGGGATGGGGGCTGTCTCCTGTCAGTGGCTCTAAATCAGCTAGAGGTGATGATGGCAAAGCGAACCTACCATTCCTCCCTGCACCCCAACAGAGATCTCAACTGCACACTCCTCTTCCTCAGTCACTAACACCAACCCCACTGACACCCACTTTCCAGAAAGAAACACAAGCATTAAGAGACTCCAAGGCACACACAGCTTGTCATAGTGAGTACAAGAAGCCAGGTTTCTGACTCTATCTCCCCCAAGAACTGGAGGACAGGACCCACTCCTGATAGTGACAGTGTTCACCGTACAGGCACTTTTGCTCCAAGATCGGAGACATACACCAGATTTTGCAGGAGCCTGAGATCACTAAAGTTCTGTGTTCAGTAATGCCCTAAGGCCTGGAAAATTCATGTAGCTTTAGAAAGACTCAATCACACTTAACATATTCTAGGTAATAAGTGAGAAACTTATATAGTTTAAAATTTTTCCTAGTGATGATCTGGGAACTGAAAGGAAAATGCAGTTAATAGAATCCCCTGCTGCCCAATTCCCATTAGAACCAGCTTTACAGTTCTTTCCATAAAGAGTACTGGAACAGCCCAGAGTTCCCACCAGGGAGAGGAGCTGGGGCATGGGATGAGCGTCCAGCCCCTCCATATCCCAGATATACAGGCCTGTATCTGGCCCCCCCACAGGGGCGATTCCTTGTGCACATTGCTGGCCAGTGACCCTGAGGTCTCTGGTGCCGAGGGACATGCATGCTTCTTTACGTTTGTTTCTCCACTGACACTCAGCAAAGGTGAGGAAGCCAGCCAACAAGCTGCCTCCTGACCACAGGCAGGAAATGTGCATCTCTGCCCAGGGATCTCACCTGCCAGACTGCTCCAGACCCAAACCCATGTCCCCTTGGCTCAGAGCCCTTCTGCAGCAGCTGTAGCAGCAGTGGCCACAACTCCCCTGTCTTCTGTCTTACTAAGCAGCTTTTCAGCTAAGAGTTTGTCCTACCAACCTTCTCTCCCTCATAAATTACTGAAAAAAAAAAATCAAAACCCTTAGGATCAGAACACCCATCTATAATACCTTGGACCTCCTTAGCACTTAGCACCGAGGTGTACATCCCACTAGCAGTGTTGGGGATGATAAACGAGTAACAGAGTGTCCTGGGTCAGCTCTCCCATCACAGCAGAATAACAGGGCTTCTGTCTTGAGAATCAAATTCTAACATGCATTTCTAAAATTATTTACAATATTCAAGTTGAAATTAATTCCTCAGACACTTTCCTTCCAAAGTCAGTCTTTCAGTTGAACCTACTTTCACATCAGCACTTACCTAAAACACAATAAAAAAACAAATAACTCCACCCTCTCAGTATTTGGCAACAGCTCACCTTAGCAGCTTCTCTGACGTTCTTCACCAGAAACACCTAAAATTTCCACTCATGCACCATGATCCCCTATGACACTAGACCAAGATTCTCAAACTTTTTGGACTCAGGACCCACTTCCTTTAAGAGGGGTCTACTGATATTTACAGTACTTGACATTAACAAAGATTTCAAAATTATTTATTCAATAACTCATTTACAATGAATAATAAGCCTATTACATAACAAAAATAACACATTTTTATAAAAATAACTACACTTTCCAAAACAAAAATAAATTAGAAGAATTGTTGGAACTCTCCAATGTCAGGAGTAACAGAAAACAGCTGGATTCTCATGTCAGTTTCTGCATTCAATCTGTTGATACACTGTTTTGGTTAAAGTATGTGAAGAACCCATCTTCACACAGACAGGTGGCTGAAAACCAGAGTACTTTAATAGGTTTATCAGATCACTATGGATATTTTTCGATGTAACTCAACACTTGCAGTTCTTTTGCAACGTAGAGTCTGAAACCCTAACATTTCAGACCGTGTTACATTAAGAACCGTTTTCTATCAGTCTTGCACCTGAACAGTATTTTGCCCAGGCATGATTGTTTTAACATCATGCATGAGTCATCTGGAGAATACTGGTTCACTGAGTTATACAGATCTCCCAAATGTCAACACATCCCAGTACATAATGTCAAAAAGTCTGGTGTTAATATCACCACTGAGTTCATCAGAAACATCTTTATTGGAAAGCTGTCAAGCTCACCATGGTAGATACAAGTTTTTCAAAATTCTAAATTTTCATTGAAAACTCAAATTTTATCAGGTGCAGCAAATGCAGGCAATATCTCCTTTGAAGTGACAGGCTCACTTAGTTCAATTTTCAAACACTGTCTGCCAAAACCAAGTCTGAATACCTTTCATCTGCCTGTCAGTTATCCTTAAGCACAGACTGTCCCAGGACCAGAAGAACTGGTTCAGTTCCTAACTGCAAAAAGCACAAGCACTTTTCCTTGAACCACTGTAACCCATGTGCAGATGAGTATGGTACCGACTTCCAGCTCTCCCTCTCAGAATAGGACAAAGATGCACTTGGGGGTTACAACTAATCCTGAATTAGTGATCCTTACAGCTCCATCAGGGACAATGCTAAATGGCACTGGCTTTTGGAATGCGAATGGGTGGCAGTGGAGGGCACAGTGACTGTAGGTAAAGCGTGGGCCTGGCAGGGGGTGTGCTCGGGGTGCAGTGGTTTTACCAGCATTGCTGTGATTATCAGCTAAGACACCACAGTGAAAAAGGAAATTGTGTCATGGTACCAGCGTGAAAATGGCTTTGGAGAGCACTCAAAGCCCAACGATCAGATTTTGATGGTGCTAGAGAGCCCAGAAGGGGCTGGAGTCCCAGCCGTGCCATCAGTGCTGAAGCAACACACGCAGGCTCCAGCTAGAGCACTACAACTACTCATCAGAACAGCCCTGCCCTCTCAGGTGGGGTCCGCTTATCTATTCAGCAGAGACCTCCAACTCCCTCCCAGCTCCCCTTTCCAACCTGGTGCCGGCCCAGTGGGCATTCACTGCAAGTAATAAGAGTGCTGGGACCTACCTCACCCATAGGTTCCCTTGGTGGAGCCTTGCTCAGCCAGGCCTGTTGGTAGGCATCTGCTCACCTGAACAAGATCTGACACTGGGCAGACAGACCCCACCAAGGACTTTGGCCTCAGCACCCTCCCACAGGAGTCTGAGGGGCTCTGAAGCACCGTGATACATGCTCATTGAACTGATTCCACATTCCACTGCTACCAGGCACACACTTCTGGGCCTGAAGGATGGGAGGTGTGAGAACCAGGCCATCCTCAGCAAGTCCAGTGATCACAGGGCCTCACTTCAACCATGCTCTTCTCCAGATGGACAGTCTCTTGGGACATTGCCACAGAGTGCTGGTCAGTGGGGATTGTCCACCAGTTTCAGAGCATCACTGCGGGCCCAGGAAGAGCTGCGCCCAGAGTAGGACAAACAGAAAGGATGGGTGTGCTGTGAGAAATGCCCAAGAGCAAGAGGCCCCTGGGGATCCAGGTGTGCCAGGGGAAGGGGGCACGTGGTGGGGGGCTGGAACCCAGCTTCAGGAGCATCAGGAGGCAAGGAGAGAGGCAGCCAAAGCAAGGATCACAGGCTCTGGCAGGGATCAGTGGTCCACATGGCATCCGGTGCCCTGAGATAGAAGCAACTATTACACCTGTCAATCAGCCTCCAGACTAATCACATGAGTCACACATGTATTTGAAAAGATCATTAAACCAAAACTTTCAGCTTCCTAAGTGGACCTGGAGACATATAGCTGCCTCATGATTAACAATTTCTCAGTAAGCAAAACAATCTACTATTATTATCGGTCTAAATAATGAGGTAACTAATAAAGTCTAGAAAATTTAGCAACAGTTTAAGCAAAAGGGGTTATGGAAAACACTGGTAAGAAACATGGTTCTATTACAAAATATCCTGTTTAAGATTCCATGAAAACTCAAACTACCAGTCTGGGACACTAAGTTTTATAGATGATTATTAATTGTGTCATACTACAGAGAACTGTAACAGCACTTTTATGAAGTGTCACCACTTTGGAATGTTTCTAATTTGCTTAAAGATAATTATGAATAGAGCTCAGAATTCTCTGGAAAAAAAGCACCCAACTCAGTAAAAATCACAGAGGGACATGGCCTGCTGGACTTCTCTCTGTGATTCTGTAAGTTTCCAGGGTTGGCTTGGATAGAGGAGCACCTGGCCCCAAGGACGTACTTAGTGTGTTTCATGAATATTAATCCCCCAGAAGCATTTCAGAATGACGTAATAACACCTTATCTACCCAGAGAGCTTTACTATTGAATGTATTTGCATGTCAGTTATTTCATTTACTATCCACAGTGGCCCCAAGAGAAATACAGTCCAGGTCCTCATATTCCCCTTTCTTCAAACCAGAAACAGACTCAGAGCAAAGGATGGCCTGGGGCCTGGCTACCACAGAGCAAAGAAAGGTGCCCTTCTGAGTCTTCTACATGACTATAATAACTTGGATCCAAAGCCATTTTCTTCATCGATGTCACTTATTTATATCCCAACCTATTGACAAAAAAAAACTGAAGTGTCTCATTTTTTTCTTCTTGTAAGAAATCAGAAAAGGCTTGATTTTCCAATGTGAATACAATTAAAAATGAGGAAAATGCACTGCCAGGTCATGCCCTCATAATGTCTGCCGAGCAAACTGCCACAAATGTAAAAAGCTTCATTTCCAAGTGGTAGAGAAACAGAGAAATAGAAAATGGGTCAAGTAATTCCCAAAGAAATAATTTAGATCAGAGATTTTCCTCTTTTAAATTCTCTATCATTAAATACATATTTCAATACAGATGAATTAAGAGAGAAATGGATTATCTGAAGAGGGGTGACACCATAATAAATCCATTGTCAGCATCTGGTAATGAGGAAGCCCTATTTCATGTACTGCAATGCCTTTCTGCAATTACCTGAAGGCAGCCTATACTCGTGCCTAGCCCGCAGCTCAGAGAGCAGGAAAAAGGGAGCAGTCTGGGTGACTGGTACCAACTGTGCTTAACCAGGCATCACAGAAAGAGGCAAGCTTGGGTAAAAACTGCCTGACTTGAAAGAGTCAGGAAAGCACCTAGAGACAGTCCAGAAACATGAGGCTCACCTAGTGGGAAAAGCTGCCCCTACTGCACCCCAAGAGTAAAATGTCAGGCTGAAAGAAAGAGGCAAAGGCCCACAAAGACTCCTCAATTAAGAGGACTCAGCTGAACACAGAGTTTAGACTACAGGGCTTTCCTCCCACCCACACCATGCCTTCAAGATACCCTGAGCAGAGAGAGAGAGAAAAGCACGAGAAAGCACACACAGGTCAGCTGGAGGGCCACCACTAAGAGTACTCTGAACATAGTTACTAGCACTTGGCACTGATGGAAGCAAACAGATTAGAAGCTACTAGAATTTGGGGGGGTTGTACTGCCAAAGAAACATGATCCTAGAATAGTTAGTGACTGTCAAAACAACTCCAGGGCTCCAAATTTCCACAAGTAGGAAGCAAGCTACAAATCTGTGCAGCCCCAACTCCCCAAGGAAGACATTCTCCCCAAACTCCAGACAGATGTGTCTATGGAGGGCAAAGGGCAAGGACAAGCTTCCCAGGAACCGGGCAAGGATCCTGGAGGGCAACAGCCCTAACTCCCACGCAGAGGCCACACTACAACCAGGATGGATCAAGACAAGACCACACCAGCATCACGTCAGAGCACAGAGCGTGAGCCTTGTCCAAGTCACACATCACCAGACATGGCTCTCTCCCTCTAACATGTGTAAGAGCTTCTTCCTTTACCAGTCCCAGTGTTACCTCACCCCAGTCCACCCTGCCTATAGATAAGATTTAGTGAGATAGTCAATCATAAAATGGTCCCCACTAACTGACAGCACCCACTTTCTCAGAGCATCCCTGAAAGTCACCCAACCAAAACCCACATCCTGTAACTGGTCCTTTCTAACACCCTCTTGTCTCCATGCCCTGTGGTGCTCCATGGTGTGTGGTCCCTACCTGTTACATCATAGGTGTCAGGTGAGTTCCTGGTAGTCTTCGCTTAGTAGTCACTGACAAGACTCCTTCATAATATCTGACAGGGTGTCACTCTCACTTCAAACCAAAAACAGATGTTTCTCACCCATTCCCCTCCCTTCAAAATGGAAGGTTGTTTTTAATTGCAGCTGTCCTGGCTCAGCTCCACTATTGTACAGTGTGACCAACAGATAATATGTGTTAGTTTAGTCATCAAACCTAAGGACTCACATCTGGGTCTG
>JAQQAC010008350.1:103678616-103696424 GCA_029783875.1 Phataginus tricuspis | reverse complement strand
TATGTGTTAGTTTAGTCATCAAACCTAAGGACTCACATCTGGGTCTGTCTCCTGCGAGGAGTGTACTGCAACTGTAAAATAAGGATGTGCTTGGATATTTCAGAGCTGAGGGGAAGGGTTAAAGGCAGAGATGACAGTCCATCAAGCAGACATACAGCTGCCAACCAGGGCCGAGACTTGCCTGTCTCACACTTGGCCATATGACTAGACCTCACCAGTGGGCTGCATGAAGTTATGGCTCATGTCATGTCCCAGCCAACATGGGTGAGAAACATGTGTCTCCTCCACAATGTACTCCCCACCTGCCAGCTGGACAGAAGGAAATTCAGGCTCTAGAGGCTGTTACCAATGGAGCAGATGGCAGGACCAGAACTGCAAGGAGACAGACCCAAATCGCGATGCCGAGGAAAGCTGATCACTGATAAGAAACATCCACAGTGGACTGTTACATGAAGGAGAAGTGAATTTTCTGTGTAAGGTCACATTTAGGGGTTTTATTATAGATGCTGAAGTTACCCTAAATAATCCATAAATTGGGGGCCAGAGGCACAGAATAAAAGCATGACTCAGACTCTAAGAACCTAGCCTTCAACTTGTGTTGGAATCACAAAGGCCTAACCCCTAAAGGTGGAGAAGTACTTGGGCCTCCCAAGCACTGCAGCCTTGTTCTGCTCACCTGCTGGCCTCAGGCCTGCACTGGGACAAAGGCAGCTCCTCTGAGACTGAAGAACCTTAGAGATAATGAATTAAAACCTCTCCAAAGATGATACAATCATTCTAGGTCTCAAATTGCTCCTCAGAGGGATCCTGCAGATACAATGTCTAGCACATGCAAAGCAGTAAGACACCATGAGAAAGACACAGTCAAAATTACAGAAAACAAAAACAGATCCACAAAGACATGAAGTCAGAATATAGACTGTCCAAAAAACTACACTTGCAATAACACAACACAAACAAACCCATTAAAAAAAGGGTAAAAGACTTGAATAGACACTTCTCTACAAAAGATATACACACTAACAATAAAAGATGCTCAACATTACTAATCATAACAACGTGCTAACAATCAAAACTACAGTGAAATAGCATTTCATACCCATTAGGATGGCTAGTTTCAAAGAAACAAAAACTAACATGTGTTGGTAAGGATGTAAAGAAATTAAATTCCTTGCACATTGTGGTTGAGAATGTAAAATGGTGAAG
The DNA here is from genome assembly GCA_029783875.1 of Phataginus tricuspis. Taxonomy (NCBI): domain Eukaryota; kingdom Metazoa; phylum Chordata; class Mammalia; order Pholidota; family Manidae; genus Phataginus; species Phataginus tricuspis. The sequence continues at coordinate 103,695,218 of JAQQAC010008350.1, read as the reverse complement.
CTGCCATGGAAAACAGTATGATGAACTGTCAAAAAATTAAACATAGAATTACCGTAAGATCCAACAATTCCACTACTGGGTATATGTCCAAAGAAGTGAAGGCAGGGACTCAGATACTTGTACACCTATGTTTACTATATCAAAAGGTGGAAGCAACCCAAGTGCCCATCAACAGTTGAATGGATAAACAAAATTTGGTATATGCACACAATGGAATATTATTCAGCATTAGAAAGGAAGGAAATTCTGCATATACTGAAACATGGATGAACCTTGAAGAGACTGTATTAAGTGAAATAAGCCTGTCACAAAAGAACAAATATTTTAAGATTCCACTTATATGAGGTATCTAAAGTAGTCAAATTCATAGATGCAGTGAGTAGAATGGTAGTTGCCAGGGGTTGGGGAAGGGAGTTACTATTAGATGAAGAGCTTCAATACTGCAAGATGAACAGGTCCTGGAGATGGATGGTGGGATGGCTGCACAGCAGTGTGAGTGTACTTAATGCCACAGAGCTCTACACATGAAAGTGTACAGTTAAATGGTGAATCTTATTATATGTGCTTTACCCCAGTAAAAAACACTACATTCTGTGGAAAAGAGTATGGCAATTGTTCAAAAAAATTAAATCTAAAATTACCATATTCACTTCTGGGTCCAGCAATTCACTCCTGGGTATATAACAGAAGAATTGAAAACAAGGTCTTGAAGAGATATTTGAACTCCCTTATTCAAAGCAGCATTATTCACAATGGCTTAAAACATGGATAAGCAGTCAGTGTCCATTGACAGATGAATGGATATGCAAGCAAAAGGAGGTCTACACATACAATGAAATATTATTCAGCCTGAAGAAGGAAGCAAATTCTGACACCTGCTACAACATATACGAACCTTGAGAACATTATGCTAAATAAAATAAGCCCATCACAAAAAGACATACACTGTATGATTGTATACATGAGGTATACAGAGTAGTCAAATCACAGAGACAAAATGAACGGGGGTTGCCAGGGGAGGAAAATGGGGATGGGGAAGTTATTGTGTAATAAGTAAAGAGTTTCAGTTTTATAACATGAAAAAAGCCATGGAGATAGATGGTGCTGATGGTTGCACAATCTTATGAATGCATGCAATACTACTAAATTATACAATTAAAAATGGTTAATATGTTAAATTTTGTTATGTACATTTTATCTGAATTAAAAATTCGGAAAAACAACAAAAAAATACTACACTTGCTATGATCAGAAACATAAATGAGAGATTAGGAGGCATAAAAAGCACCTAGTTTAAAAAAATTTTTTAAACCTATAACTGGGGATTAAAGATGGCGGCATGAGAAGTGAGAAAGAGGCCTCCTCCTAAAACCACATATAATACGAAATATAATTAATACAACTAATCCTGAAAAAGCAACAGGAAAAAGGGTTGCACCATACTACATACACCTAGAGAAAAAACAGACCTCACAGAACAGGGTAACATACCAAAGCCGTGACCCGGGGAGACCCAAGCCCTTCCCCCACCCCAGCTCACTGGCGGGAGGAAGAGAAATGGATCAGGGACTGCTGAACACCTAGCTCTGTAGATCTGCTCTGGGAGCACAAACCTACATTGCATGGTGCTCTGGTGATTAGGGGGATTGGAAAGCTAAGACAGGCAGAATACCTGGAGAGAGTGAGATTCCATCCACTCGTGGAAAGCAGGGATCCACATCCAGCTGCTCTGGGACAAAAGAAAGGCGGGCAGTCTGAGAGACTTCCTAACAGCAAAAGGGCTGCTAAAGGGGCGAGGACTGCACAGAACTTACTGCTAAGGAGAAAGGACAGGTAGACAAAATTGTCTGGGTACACTCTGCCCAGTAGGTTGGGAACTTTCACGATCTTCAGGTGCTCCAGCGCCATGGCTGGCTATGCAGCTCCAAGGTACCCCACTGTGATACGCAACCTGCTGTGCCCTCCTCCCAGCCAGCCCACATCTGGCTCACAAACCAGAAAACCCTGCCCTGGCATCAGGCTAGCCAGAGGGAACTCCCACCTACAGCAGCTACAAATGCAAAGCATAGAGGCTTATACCTGTGTGCTCGGCCCACTGGTTCTGGCAATGGAGACAGGCATAGCAGCCGGGAAGCAGGAAACACTTCTTTCCTCCCCCCAGGCACCAATACCACTCCCCTGTGACCCCCGACATTGCTTCAGGGGCTGAACAGCTCCAGAGAGTACAGCTTCTAGGCACTAGAGGGCGTGATAAACAAATATGAAATGCCAAAGGAACCTGGTTCAAAGCAAAATCCTACATACACCAAAAAGAGTCAAATGACACCGATCTCACAAATCTTCCTGAAAGAGATTTCAAAATAAAAATCATAAACATGCTCATGGAGGTACAGAAAAATATTCAAGAACTCAGGAATGAATTCTGTTCAGAGATCCAATCATTACGGAACACAGTATCAGAAATGAAACATACAATGGAAGGTTTTAAAAGCAGATTAGATACGGTGGAGAGGACAATAAATGAAATAGAAATTAGAGAAGAGGAATACAAAGAAGCTGAGGCACAGAGAGAAAAAAGGATCTCTAAGAATGAAAGAATATTGAAAACTGTATGACCAATCCAAATGGAACAATATTCACATTACAGAGGTACCAAAAAGGAAGAGAGAGAAAAATGGATACAAAGTGTCTTTGAGGAGGTAATTGCTGAAAACATCCCCAATCTGGAGAAGGAGATAGTCTCTCAGGCCATGGAGGCGCACTGATCTCCCAACACAAGGGACCCAAGGAAGACAACACCAAGACATATATAGTAATTCAAATGGCAAAGATCAAGGATAAGGACAGACTATTAAAAGCAGCCAGAGAGCAAAATAAGATCACATACAAAGGAAAGCCCATCAGGCTATCATCAGACTTCTCAGCAGAAACCTTATAGGCCAGAAAGGAGTGGCATGATGTATTTAATGCAATGAAGCAGAAGGGCCTCTAACCAAGAATACTTAATCTATCATGGTTATCATTTAAATTTAAAGGAGGGATTAAACAATTACCAGATAAGCAAAAGCTGAGAGAATTTACCTCCCACAAACTGTCTCTACAGTGTATTGTGGAGGGACTGCTATAGATGTAAGTTGTTCCTAAGGATTAATATCTGTCACCAGAGATAAAAAAAAACCACAGTACATAAAGTAGAACAGTCAATTACTAAGCAAATGCAAAATTAAATCAACTATCCCCACAGTCAGTCAAGGGATAGACAAAACGTACAGAATATGATACCTAATATATAAAGAATGGAGGAGGAAGAAAAAAAGGAGAAAAAAAGAACCTTTAGATTGTGTCTGTAATAGCATACTAAGTGAGTTGTTAGACTCTTAGATATTAAGGAAGTTAACCTTGAACTTTTGGTAACCACAAATATAAAGCCCGCAATGGCAGTAAGTACATACCTACCGATAATCACCATAAATGGAAATGATCTGAATGCACCAATCAAATGACATACAGTCACTGAATGGATAAAAAAACAAGACCCATCTATATGCTGCCTAGAAGACATTCACTTTAAACCCAAAGACATACACAGACTAAAAGTGAAGGGATGGAAAAAGATATTTCATGCAACTAATAGGGAGAAAAAAGCAGGAGTTACAGTACTTGTATCAGACAAAATAGACTTCAAAACAAAGAAAGTCACAAGAGACAAAGAAGGACATTACATAATGATAAAGGGGTCAATCCAACAAAAAGATACAACCATTAGAAATATCTATGCACCCAACACAGGAGCGCCAGCATATGTGAAACAAATACTAACAGAATTAAAAGGGGAAATAGAATGCAATGCATTAATTCTAGGAGACTTCAACACTCCACTCACTCCAAAGGACAATAAACCAGACAAAATAAGTAAGGACACAGAGGCACTGAAGAAAACATTAGAACAGATGGACCTAACAGACATCTACAGAACTCTCCACCCAAAAGCAGCAGAATACACATTCTTCTCAAGTGCACATGGAACATTTTCAAGAATAGATCATATACTAGGCCACAAAAAGAACCTCGGTGAATTCAAAATGATTGAAATTGTACCAACCAGCTTCTCAGACTACAAAGGTATGAAACTAGAAATAAATTATGCAAAAAAAACAAAAAATCCCACAAACACATGGAGGCTTCACAATATCCTCCTAAATAACCAATGGATTAATGACCAAATAAAAACAGAGATCAAGCAATATAGAGAGACAAATGACAACAATAATTCAACACCGCAAAATCTGTGGGACTGCAAAGGCCGTGCTAAGAGGGAGGCATCTTGCAATACAGGCCTACCTCAAGAAAGAACAATCCCATAAGAACAGTCTAAACTCACAATTAGTGAAACTAGAAAAAGAAGAACAAATGAAACCCAAAGTCAGTAGAAGGAGGGACATAATAAAGATCAGAGCAGAAATAAATAAAATTGAGAATAATAATAGAAAGAATCAATGAAAGCAAGAGCTGGTTCTTTGAGAAAATAAACAAAATAGATAAACCACTAGCCAGACATATCAAGAAAAAAAGAGAGTCTACACACATAAAGAGAAACAGAAACGAAAAAGGAAAAATCACTACAGACACCACAGAAATGCAAAGAATTATTAGAGAATACTATGAAAAATTATATTCTAAAGAACTGGATAACCTAGAATAAATGGACAACTTTCTAGAAAATTACAACCTTCCAAGGCTAACACAGAAAGAAACAGAAAATCTGAACAGACCAATTACCAGCAACAACATTGAACTGGTAATCAAAACACTACCTAAGAACAAAATGCTTGAACCAGATGGCTTCACCGATGAATTTTATCAAACATTTAGTGAAGACCTAATATCCATCCTCCTTAAAGTTTTCCAAAAAGTAGAAGAGGGAATACTTCCAAACTCATTCTATGGGGCCAGCATCACTCTAATACCAAAACCAGGCAAAGATGCCACAAAAAAAGAAAATTACAGACCAATATCCCTGATGAACATAGATGCAAAAATACTCAACAAAATATTAGCAAACCGAATTCAAAAATATATCAAAAATATCATTCACCATGATCAAGTAGGATTCATTCCAGGGATGCACGGATGGTACAATATTAGCAAATCCATCAACATCATCCACCACATCAATAAAAGAAGGACAAAAGCTACATATCATCTCCATAGATGCCAAAAAAAAACTTGAAAAAATTCAACATCCATTCATGATAAAAACTCTCAACAAAATGGGTATAGAGGGCAAGTACCTCAACATAATAAAGGCCATATATGACAAACCCACAGCCAACATCATACTTAACAGCGAGAAGCTGAAAGCCTTTCCTTTAAGATTGGAAACAAGACAAAAATGCCCACCATCTGCACTTTTATTCAACATAGTTCTGGAGGTCCTAGCCACGGCAATCAGACAACACAAAGAAATAAAGGACATGCAGATTGGTAAGGAAGAAGTTAAACTGTCAATGTTTGCAGATGACATAATATTGTACATAAAAAACCCTAAAGAACTACTCCAAAACTACTAGATCAAGTATCTGAATTCAGCAAAGTTGCAGGATAAAAAATTAATATGCAGAAACTGTTGCATTTCTATACACTAATAATGAACTAGCAGAAAGAGAAATGAGAAAAACAATTCCATTCACAACTGCATCAAAAAGAATAAAATACCTAGGAATAAACCTAACCAAGGAAGTGAAAGACCTATACTCTGAAAACTACAAGACACTCATGAGAAAAACTAAAGAAGATACCAATAAATGGAAACACATCCCGTGCTCATGGATAAGAAGAATTAATATTGTCAAAATGGCCATCCTGCCTAAAGTAATCTACAGATTCAATGCAATCCCTATCAAAATACCAACAGCATTCTTCAATGAACTAGAGCAAATTGTTCTAAAATTCCTATGCAACCACAAAAGACCCCAAATAGCCAAAGCAATCCTGAGAAAGAAGAATAAAGCTGGGGGATTACGATCCCCAACTTCAAGCTCTACTACAAAGCCACAGTAATCAAGGCAATTTGGTACTGGCACAAGAACAGACCAATGGGACAGAATAGATTCCAGATATAAACCCAACCACATATGATCAATTAATATATGATAAAGGAGCTATGGCCATACAATAGAGAAATGACAGTCTCTTCAACAACTGGTGTTGGCAAAACTGGAGAGCTACATGCAAGAGAATGAAACTGGATTGTTTAACCCCATCCACAAAAGTAAACTTGAAATGGATCAAAGACCTGAATGTTAGTAATGAAACCATAAAACTCTTAGAAGACAACACAGGCAAAAATCTCCTGAATATAAACATGAGCAAATTCTTCCTGAATGAACCTCCTTGAGCAAGGGAAACAAAAGCAAAAATGAACTCATGGGACTACATCAAACTAAAAAGCTCCTGTACGGCAAAGGACATCATCAACAGACCAAAAAGGCATCCTACAGTATGGGAGAATATATTTGTAAACAACGTTTCTGACAAGGGGTTAACATCCAAAATATATAAAGAACTCACACACCTCAACACCCAAAAAGCAAATAACCCAATTAAAAAATGGGTGAAAGATATGAACAGACAATTCTCCAAAGAAGAAATTCAAATGGCCAACAGACACATGAAAAGATGCTCCACATCACTAATCATCAGGGAAATGCAAATTAAAACCACAATGAGATATCACCTCACACTAGTTAGGATGGCCAGCATCCAAAAGACTAAGAACAACAAACGGTGAGGAGGATGAGGAGAAAGGGGAACCCTCCTACATGGCTGGTGGGAATATAAGCTAGTTCAACCATTGTGGAAAGCAATATGGAGGTTCCTCAAAAAACTAAAAATAGAAGTATCATTTGACCCAGGAATCCCACTCCTTGCAATTTACCCAAAGAATATAACTTTTCAGATTCAAAAAGACATATGTACCCCTATGTTTATCACAGCACTATTTACAATAGCCAAGATATGGAAGCAACCTAAGTGTCCATCAGTAGATGAATGGATAAAGAAGAGGTGGTACATATACACAATGGAATACTATTCAGCCATAAAAAAGAAACAAATCCTACGATTTGCAACAACATGGATGGAGCTGGAGGATATTATGCTCAGTGAAATAAGCCAGGGGGAGAAAGTGCCAAATGATTTCCCTCATTTGTGGAGTATAACAACAAAGCAAAACTGAAGGAACAAAACAGCAGCAGACTCACAGACTCCAAGAAGGGACTAGTGGTTACCAAAGAGGAGGGGTGTGGGAGGGCGGGTGGGGAGGGAGGGAGAAGGTGATTGAGAGGTATTATGTTCAGTACACATGGTGTAGGGGATCACAGGGAAGACAGTGTAAGCACGGAGAAGGCAAATAGTGAATCTGTGTCATCTTACTACACTGATGGACAGTGACTGCAGTGGGGTATGAGTGGGGACTTGATAATATGGGTGAATGTAGTAAACACATTGTTTTTCATGTGAAACATTCATAAGAGTGTATATCAATAATACCTTAATAAAAAATAATAAATAAAAAAAACCTATAACTGACAAGTTAAAAAACATTCATGAATGGGTTTTATAGCAGATTAGGTGCTGATGAAAGGAGAATTGGTGAACTAGAACTAAATCATAGAAAATATTCAAACTATAGCATGGAGAGACCAAAAACTGGGAAATACAAAAGAGAAGGCATGAGAAAATGGCAAAAAATCTAACACACATATAAGTAGATTCCTAGAAGGAACAAAGAGAAGATGAAGCAAAAACAAGTATCTGAAGGTAATGGCAGTGAATTTTCCAGATTTATGAAAGACATCAAGCCACAGATACAAGAAGCTAAAATACCTTAGGCAGGGATGCATGGAACTTAGCCAAACTACAGAAACCTAAGGATGATGAGAAAATCCTTTCAAAGCAATAAAAGATACACTTATTACCTCATGAGAAACAGCAGCTACACTGACTACTGACTTTTGAACATGCAAAATAAAAGCTAAGCACTATGGAAAATAATTCCAACAAGCCAAAAGAAAACAATGCCAAAAGAAAATTCAATATACAGGAAAAAAGTCTTTCAAGAATAAAGATGAGAGAGTGATATCAGTGAAAATAGCAATGGACAGAGCTCCAAAACTTCCCTCTTCCATAAAAACAACAAAAAAACAGCAAAAATTGTAATATTTAACTTTTTCAGAAATCTGGGAACTTAGCCAAAGGTTTACAATAATCTTAGGTGCTCTTGTTAAAGAAAAACAGTTGAATCTCCATAAGAACAGCAAATTCATGGTGTTTTAATTTGCCCTATTCCCATTTCCCTCCAATGCCACCTCAATTCTATAGTAGTCTTGAAAACCAAGATCCTGCAATCGAAGTGAAAACCAGCAGCCACAGAAGGGTATGGAACACGGTTGGAACTCTTTCAAAGCCTAACTCCCAGAGAACTGTTATGATCTGACCTGGCTAATGTGTTCCCCTTGCAAGGATGTCTTTATTTTATCTGAGTTAGAACTTGTCCAGCACATATAGCATCTTCCTCAAGGGTGTATGTCAACACAACTACAGGCAATTTCATAAATAGCTGAGGTAGTAGACAGCAGCTGGAGCAAATAACATATTAACCCAAAAGCTTAAGAAGGAAAGCTGGGGAATGGGATGTCTGTAGGGGGTGTGAAATACTCCAGTATATTCCTGGAAATCTAGAAGGCTGTATGTATATGTGGAGCCGTGCATATATCCAAGGTTGTGTGAATACCCAGGAATGACCTGAGATGGTTGTAAGCACTAACATGGGGCTGACTTTGAAACTGTGCACAAGCAGGAAGTAAACACTAAAGAAAAGTTGTAAACTGCCTAGTTAAATACTAACGCATATCCGAATATACACAGAACCCCTCAGGAAAGTCTAAGAGACTTACTGGTTCCTTGCCCTTAAGGAAACCCCTGTCCAATCATTAGCTGACTGCCAAGTTAGCCAAGCAGAGACTTCAGTGGAAACACAACAAAGAATACAGACTTTGTACAGAATTGGTTCATGAAAATCACTAAACAGACAAACAAAAACTACTACAACAAGCAACAGCAGCAAAAAGCCCAGGAGAAATGGGAGAATTGAATTTTCAGAGTTGCCACATGTATTACTTAATATGTTTAGTTTGCAACAAATTGTGAGACATGCAAAAAAACAACAGAGTAGGGCCCACACACGGGAAAAAGATATAGCAGAAAACATCCCTGAAGAAGCCCTAATGCTGGACTTACAAGGCAAAGACTATATATTATAACCTATTTTAAATATGTTCAAAGAACTAAAGGAAACCATGTCTAAAGAACTAAGTTTCACCAAATAGAGAATATTAATAAAGAGACAGAAGTTACAAAAAGGAACCAAATAAAAATTCTGGTGCTAAAAGTACAATAATTAAATGATAAATACATTGGAGGGACTCAATAGTATATTAGAGAAGGCAAGAAAAAACTGGAGAAAGTGAGACAGGTCAACTGAAAATTTCCAGTCTTAGAAACAAAAAGTAACAAGTAGGAAGAAAAATGAATAAAGCAGGAGTTAAGCCCAATCTCTCTCCACTACTACAAACTCCCCCCCAAATAAAGTCTTCCTCACAAAAAAGAAAAGCAGAGCCTCAGAGACCTAGAGGACACTATCAAGTATACAGACACATGTATAAAGAAACTTCCAGGAGAGAAGAAAGGGATACAGCAAACATTTGAAGAAATAATGGGCTAGAAAATTCCCAAAGGAAAAACTACACAGTGAACTCTGAAGAACTCTGAAGGCAAACTCCAAGATATCCACACCTAGACACATCATAATCAAGCTACTGAAACACAAAGGCAAGGAAAGAATCTTGAAAGCAGCAGGAAAAGTAACACATCATGTAAAAGGAGACCCGACAAAAGTAACAGCTGATGTCTCACCAGAAATCATGGAGGCCAGAGGTTGCAGGATAACATGTTTAATATTATAAAAGAAAAAGACTGTCAAACAATTCTCTATCTGGCAAAATTATCCTTCAAGAGCAAAGGAAAAATCGAAACAACTTCGGGTAACAGAAACTGACAGAACATGTCTCTAAAAAACCTGCATATAAGAAATCCTAAAAGGACTCCTTCAGGCTAAAATGAAAGTAAACCAGACAGTACCTCAAATCCAAGGAAGAAATAATGAGCACCAATAAAGGTAACTACAGAAGTGAATATAAAAGGTAGTATGAATGAAACTGGATTACTGTCTAACCCTATACACCAAAGTAAACTCAAAATGGATTAAAGACCTGAATCTAAGTCATGAAACCATAAAACTCTTAGAAAAAAATATAGGCAAAAATCTCTTGGATATAAACATGAGCAACTTCTTCATGAACATGTCTCCCCAGGCAAGGGAAACAAAAGCAAAAGTGAACGAATGGGACTATATCAAACTAAAAAGCTTCTGTACAGCAAGGGATACCATCAGTAGAACAAAAAGACATCCTACAATATGGGAGAATATATTCACAAATGATATATCTGACAAGGGGCTGACATCCAAATTATATAAAGAGCTCACGCACCTCAACAACAAAAAAGCAAATAAGCCAATTAAAAAATGGGCAGAGGAGCTGAACAGACACTTCTCCAAAGTAGAAATTCAGATGGCCAACAGGCACATGAAAAGATGCTCCACATCACTAGTCATCAGAGAAATGCAAATTAAAACCACAATGAGATATCACCTCACACCAGTTAGGATGGCCACCATCCAAAACACAAACAACAACAAATGTTGGCGAGGATGTGGAGAAAGGGGAACCCTCCTACACTGCTGGTGGGGATGTAAATTAGTACAACCGTTGTGGAAAGCAGTATGGAGGTTCCTCAAAAAACTCAAAATAGAAATACTATTTGACCCAGGAATTCCACTCCTAGGAATTTACCCTAAGAATGCAGCAGCCCAGTTTGAAAAAGATATATGCACCCCTATGTTTATCGCAGCACTATTTACAATAGCCAAGAAATGGAAGCAACCTAAGTGTCCATCAGTAGATGAATGGATAAAGAAGATGTGGTATATATACACAATGGAATATTATTCAGCCATAAGAAGAAAACAAATCCTACCATTTGCAACAACATGGATGGAGCTAGAGGGTAGTATGCTCAGTGAAATAAGCCAGGCAGAAAAAGACAAGTACCAAATGATTTCACTCATATGTGGAGTATAAGAACAAAGAAAAAACTGAAGGAACACAACAGCAGCAGACTCACAGAACCCAAGAATGGACTAACAGTTACCAAAGGGAAAGGGACTGGGGAAGATGGGTGGGAAGGGAGGGATAAGGGGAAAAAAGGGCTATTACAATTAGCACACATAATGTAGTTGGGGTGGGGGTGGGGTGGGGGGATACAGGGAAGGCAGTATAACACAGAGAAGACAAGTAGTGATTCTATAACATCCTTCTACGCTGATGGACAGTGACTGCAATGGGGTTTATGGTGGGGACTTGATAATAGGGGGAGTCTAGTAACCATAATGTTGCTCATGTAATTGTATATTAATAATAGCAAAAAAAAAGGTAGTACAAATGTAATATTTTAATTTTCTCCAACTTAAATAAAAGATAACTGCAAAAGGCAGTAACTACACATCTGTGTTGATGTGCAGTGTATAAAGACAGACTTTGTAGAACAGTAACAGCACAAAGGAGGGGGAGGAAATGGAGATACACAGAAGCAAAGTCTGTATATACTATTGAAATTAAATCAGTAAGAATCCAAACTAAAGTGTTTTAAGTTGTTAATAGTGAGAAGCCCCAGGCAACTCCTAAGAAAATAACAAAAAGTAGTAAAAGAAATGACAAGGGAATTAAAAGAACAATAGAAAATACCTATTTAACAGAAGAAAGAATAGAAGATGGGGAGGGGGAGAAGGGGATTAAGGGGCACAATAATTCCCAATCACAATATAGGTAGGTCACGGGGAAGGCAGTACAGCATGGAGAAAACAATTAATGACTCTATAACACCTCACTACGTTGACAGACAGTGATCGCAGTGGAGAGGGTATGGCTTGATAATATGGGTTGAACCACTGTGTTATGTATTTGAAACCATCATAACATTGTACATCAATGATACTTTAATAATAAAAAGAAAAGAATATAAGATAGGGAAAAAAAGCCACAACATACAGAAAATAGATAGTAAAATGGGAGCAGTAAATCCCACCTTATCAGAATTGCATTAAATGTAAGTGGATTAAACATTCCAATTTAATGGCAGAAATTGTGTTGATAGATTATTTTTAACATGATCCAATTATATGCAGTATACAAGAGATACTCTTAAATTCAAAGACACTAATAGGTGGAAAATGAAAGGATGAAAAAACATATACCACATAAACAGCAACCAAAAGAAAGCTGGAGTAGCTATAGTAACATTGGACAAAATGGTCTTTAAGAAAAAAATTGCTACCAGAGATAAAGGACATTTTATAATGATAAAAGGGCCAATTTATCAAGAAGTATGCACAAAACACAAAATCAACAGAAATGTGAAGAAGACAATTCAACAATAATAGTTGGAGACTTCAATATCCCATTTTCAATACAGGATGAATGGAGCCATAAGACAGAAGATGAACAAGAAAAGAGATCTTAACACTATAAAACAATCAGACCTAACAGATATCTATAGAGCATGTACTGAAAAAATAGAAAACATATTTTAAACTACACAGGGAACATTCTCCAGGACAGACCAGATGTTAGTCCAGAAAAACAAATCTCAAAATTTTTAAGGATTGAAATAATACAAAATATGTTCTCTGACAGTAAGGGAAAGAAATTAGAAACCAATAACAGAAACTTAAGAAATTCACAAGTTTGTGAAAATTTAAACACCACACTCCTAAATAACCAAGGAATCAAAGAAGTCACAAGAGAAATTAGAAAATACTTTGAGACGAAGGAAATGAAAACACAGCATACCAAAACATGAGAGGGATGGTGAAGTCAGCAGCCAGAGGAAGTCGGATCTGCAAATAGCTATGTTAAAGAGAAAGAAATGTCTAAAAAATCAATAACCTAATCTTCCACTTTAAGAAATGGGAAAAAAGCAAACTAAACCCAAAACAAGCAGAAGAAATGAAAAAATAAAGACTAGGGCAAAAAAAAAGTGAGGAAGAAAATAGGAAACAATAGAGAAAAACAATGAAACCCCAAATGATGGTTCTTTGAAAAGATCAAAACTGACAAATCTTTATCTAGCTTGACCAAGAAAAAGAGAGAGAAGACTTAAATTACTAAAATCAGAAACTACAATATGATTTTTGTGAAATGTATACTTGGTCATTCAGATGACCAAAATACATTTCTCAGATATATGTGATCCGTATCAAGGTTCCAGAAAACACTTCAGAGCCAGAAAGGTGAAATGGGTGTCTTCATACGTTGATGAGGAGACTTTTGGACCCCACCCAGGGGCAGGACTGGTTTCCAGGGGGACCAACCATGTGATTAGAAGTTGGGAATGCTCAGCCCACACACACCCCAACCTCCAAGAGCCCAGAGGGAAAAGGGCCTAGAGGTCGACTCAAGCAATGGCCAGTGACTGCAGCAAAGCTTTCAAACAAACCCATGAGAACAGCATTTGGGCCCATTTTCATCCTGCTTCCCTGCTGAGACAGTGTCCACACTTGGGGAACTAGACCACTTCCACATGCCATCCACTGCGCCAGGCCCCAAGGCCCTGAGGATAGAAGCTCTTTAATTTGGGGCCTTGCCCTGTGTATCTCTTCATCTGGCTGTTAATTAACCTGTATCCTTACAGTGTCCTTTATTAAACCGGTGAACGGAGTGTTTTCCTGATGAGTACTGTGAGCTGCTCTAGTAAATTAATGGAACCTAAGGGGTAGGTCTGGGAACCTCCAACCTGTAGCCGGTTGGTCAGAAGCACAGTAAACAGCCTGGGACTTGCCACTGGCATCTGGAGTTGGGGGTGGAGGGCAGTTTTGTAGGACTGAACCCTTAGTTTGTAGAATCTAATGCTATCTCCAGGGTGACAGTGTCAGAATGGAGTTGAGTCTTTAGACACCCGGCTGGTGTCTGAGAATTGCTTAGGTCATGAATTGGGTCCACCCCACTCCTCCACACACACAAACACAAATTGGAATTGGGTCCAGGAACCCTACAAAAGAAATGAAACTACCAACCTTACAGAAATAAAAGGAATTACAAAGAAATAGTATGAAGCATTTGCCAACAAATAAGATAACCTGGGTAAAGTGGACAAATTCCTTGAAAGACACAAACTGACTCAAACTTGAAAAGCAAAACTGATTCAGCAAGAAATAGAAAATCTGAACAGACCTAAAACAAGTAAAGACAGTAAGTTAGTAACTGAAATACTTCCCACAAGGATATCCCAGGATCAGAAGGCTTCACTAGTGAGTTCTACCAAACATTCAAAGAAGAGCCAGTCCTTCACAGACTCTTCCAAAAGTCAGGAAAGGATACTTCTCAAATCAGTCTGAGATCACTATTACCCTAAATATCAAAACCAAAGATATCTCAAAATAGAAAACTACAGACCACTATGCCTTAAGAGTACAAGCAAAAATCCTCAACAAAATAGCAACAAACTGAATCCAGCAATACATAAAAAAGATTATCCACCATGACCAACTGGATTTACCCAAGGAATATAAAGTTGGTTCAACATACAAAAATCCATTCAAATTAATGTAAGCCACAACGTTAATAATGAAAAAAACCCACATGATCATCTCAACAGATGCATCAAAAGCATCTAAAATCACTGCTTCTCATGATAAAAAACAATCAACAAAATAAAAATAGAAGGGAACTTCCTCAATCTAATAAAGAACATCTACAAAAACCCACAACTAACAATATACTTAATGGTAAAAGAACCAAAAGCTTTCCCCTTAAGATCAGGAACAAGGCAAGGATGTCCATCCTTGCCAAAACAATTCAAAAGTGTACTAGAGGTTATAATGGAGGCAATTACACAAGAAATACAAATAAAAAGCATTCAGATTAGAAAGGAAGTAGTTATCTATATAAGCAGGTAACATAATCTTATATATAAAAATTTCTCAGGAATCCACTAGAAACTATTACAGCTAATAAACCCCATGCTCGTGGATTGGAAGACTTACTATTAAGGTGGCAATACTCCCAAACTGATCTACACATTTGACACAATCCCTATCAAAATTCTAAATTCTAGCTTCCTTTCATGTAGCAATTGACAAGCTAATCCTACAAATCATATGGAAATGCAAGGGACAAGGAATAGCCAAACCAACTTTAAAATTCAGAAGAACAAAGTTGGAGGACTCACACTTCTGAATTTCAAAACTTAAATTCAAAAGCTCCCAAAATCAGGGTTGTGTGGTTCTGGCATACAGATACATAGATCGATGGAACAGAATCGAGAATCCAGACCATATTTATGGTCATCTGATTTTCAACAAAGATGCTGAGGTCAGTCAATGAGGAAATGCTCTTTTCAACAAACAGTGCTGGGACAACTGGATGGCCACATGCAGAGGAATGAAGTAAAACTCCTCCCTCACACCATATATAAAAATTAACCTAAAATGGATCAAAGACCTAAGTTTGAGAGCTAAACTATAAAACGCTTAGAATACAACACAGGTGTGAATCTTCATGACCTAAGATGAGGCAATATTGCTTAAATATGACACCTACAGCACAATCAACAAAAGAAAAAACAGGTGAAGTGGACGTCAACAAAATTAAAATCTTTGGGCATCAAAGGACGTGATCAAAACAGTGAAAAGAACTCACAGTAGGAGAGGAAATATTTGTAAGTCACATATCTGATAAGGTACTAGTAACAGTTCATCAAGAACTACAACTCAACAATAAAAACACAAATAATCCAATTAAAATATGACCAAAGGATTTCAATACACATTTCTCAAATGAGATACATAAATGGCCAATAAGGACAGGAAAAAGTGTACCAGCAGCGTCAGTCATTAGGGAAATACTATTCAATACCACAATGAGATGTTACTTTACACCCACAAGGATAGCTATAATAAAAAAAAACTGGAAAATGATAAGTGTTGGTGGAGATGCGGAGAAACTGGAACCCTCATACACTGCTGGTGGGAACATAAAATGGTGCAACATCTTTGGAAAACATTTTGGCAGTTACTCAGAAAGTTAAACATAATAGAGTTACTGTATGACCCAGCAATCCCACTCCTAAGTATATACCCAAAACAACTGAAAACACGTATGCATACAAAAACCGGTATATGACTGTTGATAGCACATTATTTGTAATAGCCAAAACAAAAGTAAAACAACACAAATGTCTACCTACTGATGAATAAATAAGCAAAATGTGAAATATCCATACAATGTAATATTATTCTGCCATAAAAAGGAATGATGAACAAGGACACTACAACGTGAATAAACCTTGAAAATATACTAAGTGTAAGAAGCAAGATACAAAAGGACACATATTTATGATTCCATTCAAATGAAATGTCCATAATAG
>JAQQAC010008350.1:103613358-103671039 GCA_029783875.1 Phataginus tricuspis | reverse complement strand
AGGGGGTAGTTTAATCATCACAATATTGCTCATGTAATTGTAGGTTAATGATACTAAAATAAAATAAATTGTAAAAAAAAAAATCACTGAATCCTTTACTTTAAAAAGATGGATTTTATGGCATATAAATTATATCCCCCAAATTTTTAAGTAAATTGGAGGAATTTTTAAAAGAATAAAGTAAAGTAAAAACATTTTTAGAAAAAAAATAGAAATGTCTACTACCAGCTGACCTTCAATATAGGAATTTCTAAAGAAGGCTCTTCAGGTAGAAGGAAGCTGACCCCCCAATGAAGGTCAAAAATGTCAGAGAAAATGAAAAGCAAAGAAGAAATAAAGATGTGACTAAATTTAAATGAGCACTGGTACATTAAATAATAACACTGTTAATGTGAATATTATTTCACTGACTTTAGAAAGAGCATATAGAATTAAATACATAGTAACAAGCACATATAAATTGGGAGGCGGTGAATGGAGTTCAAGCATTCTCCAGGCATGATGGCCTCTCCACGGCCCAGAGGAGGGCATAACTGCATTATGTGGATAACTTAATAACACTTATCTAATTTACATAGGAACCACAAAAAGAAAGATAGAAAGTAATCTCTGACATACTGGAGAGAGGGGAAAAGTAGAACAATTTTTTTTTAAATCACAATACTGTTTTAAAATAACAGAGAAAAAGAAAAAAACACAGAAAATGTAGGACAAGAGACATATAATAAGATTGTGGATTTAAACTCATATAGGTTAGTAATTACATCTGATGTAAATGAGTTGAATGTTCCAATTAGAAGATGAAGATCATCGAACTGGATGAAAAAAATCTAACTGTATAATCTCGGCAAGAGACAAATCTAAAGTACAAGAATATAGTACGGTTCGAAGTAAAAGAATAAAAAAACAAAGATATGCAAATATGAGCCTAGAGAAATCTGGTATGGCTATATTAGTATCAGACATATATATCATAAAGACAAAGATTCATTACTAGAGATAAAGAGGACAACTTGTAATAAAGTCTCAGTTTATCAGGAAGGCATAACAATTTTAAATTTGCATGCCCCTAATAACATGATCTCAAGAGTATATAAATAAAAATTGACATGAAAATAAGAAAAGAGAAATCCATAATCATAATGAAATTATGTAATTAGCTGATTAATGGACATAACTAGACAAAAAAAAAGTAAGAAAACAGAAGATGTGAGTAAGATGCTTATCAAGTTAGCTGAATAGAATATATAGAACATTGAATGTAATTCTTTTCAAGTACACAGGAACATTTGAGAAAGCTTACAGCCCATATTCTAGGATACAAGGCACGTCAGCAAACTTCAAAGGATTAAGATCAAAAAGAGCAAGATCTTTGGGCAATGCAACTGTGCTGGAAAAGAATAAAATAAGAAAATATGCATATTTTTGGCTATTTGTAAATATTTTTCTAAATGACCTACAAATCAAAGAAAAGGTCATAATGGAGATCAGAAAATATAGTCTTAGCTTCAGCTGCTATAACAAAATGCCATAGTCTGGAGAGCTTAAACAACAGACAATTATTTCTTACAGTTCTGGAGGCTGGGAGGTCTGAGATCAGGGTGCCAAAATGGTCAGGGTCTGGGGAAGGGCCTCTGCCTGGCTTACAGATGGCTGCCTTCCTGCTGTGTCCTCTCAGGTCAGGAAGAAATAGAAAGAGAGCAAGCTCTCTGGTCTCTCCTTACAAGGCACTAGTAATCCCATCATAAAGACCTCACACCATGACCTCATCTAAACTGAATTACCTCCCACCTCCAAGTGCCATCACATGGGGGGTTAGGGCTTCAACATATGAACTTGAGGTGGGGCATAACTCGGTGTATAGCACATATTAAACAATAATGAAAATATCTCAAATCAACCTCTGTATGATGCAGCTAAAGCATTATTTATATGGAAATTTATCACCTTAGGTGCACACAGTAAAAGAGAAAGCTGAAAAAAAATAATAAATTAAGTGTTTATCTCAAATTAGAGAGAACAGCTACAAGGAAGGAAAATTATAGGCCAATTTCACAGATAGACATGGATGTAAAAATCTCAAAGTATTAGTCTTTGGAATCTAATCTATATACTACAAGAATAAGGCAGTATGAAGAAGTTATGCTTATGTAGTGGTCATCTGTGGGTAGAAGCATTAAAGTTTTTACTTTGTTTTTGATGCTAATCATTATTTTAGAAATTTTCTAAATACACACTATTTTTATGAATCAGAAAAGGTATTTTTGAATTAATAATTAATATTCTGTTGATCTCTCATCCTTATGAAATCAACCAGTTAATATCTGGCAAGAAGAACAAGGGCCAGCTCAGAAGAGCCGTTTCCTATCAGTAATTGTAAGGCTACAAGACCTTATGTGTCTCAGTGTCTCTGGTTGAGAACAAAGAAAGGGTGGATTGGAGTACAAAAGGATTTACAAAGATAAGGATGCGATAATAGTTCGTAGGCTTTTTGCTCAGACATGAAGGGAGCGATCTCATACACAAATGTGTCTATAAATAGAATCCATACTGCACTTTAATGAATAATTTAAAAGCACTTTGCAAACAGGGTTAAGAAAACAGGAACTTAAATGCTCAAAAATCAATAGTTCTGTCCTATCCCAACCTGGTGAGTTATAGAAGTGGATGTTTGAGTTTTATATTATTTTTCAGAAACAATGGAAGCTGGATAATTAAGAATCAAAAGGCTTAAAAACATCTACAAGAATTGTCTTAATAGTTGTATATTTAGAAATTTATCCTTCAGAAATTATTAGAGATATACACAATGATTTTTGTATAGGATATTTATCAATACACTATTTATGATAGTAAATATTTTAAAGCAGCATAAATGTCCAGCCAGAGGGAAATGGTTCAAATTAGGACACCTGCTGGAAAAGTATGCAGCCATTTAAAACCATATTTTAGGAAAACAGGATATGACACAAGTAAGTGCACTTTGGCACAAAAAAAATTGTTCATAAAACATAATATGGAAGGAATCTCAACTTTGGGATATGCATATCAATACATATACAAAAGTAGACAAAAAATTGGCTATCTGTGTGGAAAGATTAGAGATAATGTTTTGTCCTTTATACTTCTGCTGCTCCTCTCCTGTTTTTCTACATCAATCATTTGTAACTTTTAAAAATGTTTTAAAAAATAATAAAAACCTGATTACCTAAAAAAGATTCAAATACCCTTCACCAACATAAACCCACTTCTACTGAGGGTGACTGAGAGGTCAGTACAAATCTGATACATTAGTTTTCTTTTTTTTTTTTAACAATTTATTTTGGTATCATTAACCTACAATTACATGAGCAATATTATGGTGATTAAACTCCCCACTTCATCAGGCCCCCCCCACCAACCCTATTACAGTCACTGTCCATCAGCATAGTGAGATGAGAATCATTACTTGTCTTCTCTGGGTTGTACAGCCCTCCCCGTGCCCCCCCACCATATGTCTGTTAATCGTAAAGCCCCTTTTACCCTCTTATCCCTCCCTTCCCACCCATCCTCCCCAGTCCCTTTCCCTTTGGTAACTATTAGTCCGTTCTTGGGTTCTGTGAGTCTGCTGCTGTTTTGTTCCTTCAGTTTTTTTGTTTTTTTTTCTTTGTTCTTATACTCCACATATGAGTGAGATCATTTGATACTTGTCTTTTTCGGCTTGGCTTATTTCACTGAGCATAATACCCTCTAGTTCCATCCATGTTGTTGCAAATGGTAGGATTTGTTTTTTTCTTATGGCTGAATAGTATTCCATTGTGTATATGTACCACATCTTCTTAATCCATTCATCTACTGATGGGCACTTAGGTTGCTTCCATTTCTTGGCTATTGTAAATAGTGCTGCAATAAACATAGGGGTGCATCTGTCTTTTTGAAACTGGGTTGCTGCATTCTTAGGGTAAATTCCTAGGAGTGGGATTCCTGGGTCAAATGGTATTTCTATTTTGAGTTTTTAGAGGAACCTCCATACTGCTTTCCACAATGGTTGAACTAATTTGCATTCCCACCAGCAGTGTAGGAGGGTTCCCTTTTCTCCACATCCTCACCAACATTTGTTGTTGTTTGTGTTTTGGATGTTGGCCATCCTCACTGGTGTGAGGTGATATCTCATTGTGGTTTTAATCTGCATTTCTCTGATGATCAGGGATGTGGGGCATCTTTTCATGTGCCTATTGGCCATCTGAATTTCTTCTTTAGAGAAGGGTCTATTCATGTACTGTGCCCATTTCTTAATTGGATTATTTGCTTTTTGTTTGTTAAGGTGCATGAGTTCTTTGTATATTTTGGATGTCAACCCCTTATCAGATACATCATTTATGAATATATTTTCCTACATTAGTTTTCTATAGAAGCATAACAAACTATCACAAACTTAGCAACTTAAAAATATATACATTTATTATCTCACAGTTTCCATAGGTAAGGAGGCTGAGCAGGCTTAGGGAGTATGCAAGGCTGCAATCATTGGCCAGACAGTGCTCTCACTGGAAAGTTCAACTGGGGAAGAATCCACTCCCAAGTTCACTCAGGTTATTGATAGAAGGTGTCTCCTCGCCATTGGACTTTCTACTGGCTGTCCCTGGATGCTGCCCTCAGCATCTAGAAGCCACCTGTAGTTCTTGCCATGTGGGCTTCCCCACAGAGCCACCCACTTACTCCAGCCAGCAAAGAGAGTCTCTAAGTGAGTCTCTAGCAAAATAGAATTTTATATGGTGTAACAGTCATGGAAGTGACATCTTATCACTTTTGACATATCTGTTGGTTAGAAGCAAGTCATGGGTCCCAGTTCAGTGGGAGGGGATTATAAAAGGGCATGAATACTAGGAGGTGGGGATCGTGGTGGGGCACCTTCAGAGTCTGTCCACAGACTCTGTCCACCTCCCAGTGCAGAGCTCAGGCAAAGGAGGGAGTCTGCACTTGGATCTGAAGACTCTTCTGGTCAACTCCATCCATAAACAAACTGGTCCCTGCTCTTGGCACTGCTGGGACAGGATGGTGCAGTAAGAGTAAAGGGAGAGTAAACTGAGTCAGAGCTAGTGCAAAGAATATCAGCAGGGAGGCAAGAACAGTGACTTAAATCAGTGGGAAGGAATGAGAAAAGGAAACTTTTCCTCCTCAGTAAGGAAAGGCACAGAGGCAGGAATTCTCAAGGTGGTTCTGGACAGAGTAAGATGGTTTGTTCACAACAAACACAAACTAATATGATGTCCAGATTCACATTCTAATCGGTCCCTTGATAACCAACACACTTGGAAAACCTACAAACAAGACCTTGAGAGGAGCACCGTTTGAGTTCTGGCTGACTCTGCAGAGCTAGCAATCAACTAGCCTCCATAGTGTGGTAAATATTGCTAATGTTTATGAGTCTCCAGTTGTCCTGAACCTCCAGGACATGGAGGACTCCACCTCCCTACCCCATTTGAAACCAGGTATGGCCAGAATGATTCCTTCTGGCCAACGAAATGTAAGCAGAATGGACCAGTGGCCCTTCTAAAGTTTCATTGCTGATGCAAGAGCCTCCGTATTCTAAAAGGGTCCAGATCCAGGATATTTAAGAAGCAATTTTGCCAAACTTCCAAGGATCAAAATTCCTCCCTTTTGGAAACTATTGCAGAGATGATGAAACATTGCCTTGATACTAAATCTGAATAAGGGCAATATAAGAAAAGATTACTGTGGCCAATACTTCTTATGAAAATATATACCAAAATCTTGAATGAAATATTAACATATCGGGTCCAATAATTTTTAAATGTAGTACATCATGACCAAGTAGAGTTTATCCCAAGAAATCAATGATGGCTTAAAATTATGAAATTAAAGTATTTCATGTCAGCCACAATTTAAATAAGAAAATTCATAAAATCATCTAAATCGGTAAAGAAAACCATTTAATACAATTCAAAATCTATTAATGATTTTTTAAATTCTTGTATCAAATCGTTAGTAGATAAGCCTAACAGTTACCCTAATAAATAGAATTACCAAAAAACACCACCAAACTTCATATTTAAGGCTTTAAAAGTACTGCCTTTAACAACTTTGTCTAGTGATCCAATGAGGGAAATAAGACAAAAAACAAATACAAGATATAAGGACTGGGGAGGAAGAAATGGAATTACCATTATTTACATGGAGAAACCAGAAACAGATGCACATATTTGTGAAATCTAGAATGTTGCAAAGGTAGCACTGCAGATCACTGGGGAAAGGTTGTACTGGTACAACTGGCTACGCATTTGGAAAAATTCTACAACTATCTCTCTACCTCACACAAAAGCAAATTCAAAGGGGAATATAAAAAGCAAATATTCAAACTTTTTTTTAAAAAGGAGGATCTCCTATGACTTTGGGATAACAAAGGATTTCTTAAATAAGCTTGATAACCACAAACCATAAGGAAAAGATTGATAAATTTGACTGCATTAAACACCTGTTCATCAAAACAGCATTTTTTAAAGGATAAAAAATAGGACACAAACAGAATCCAGAGTATATAAAGAACTTCTAAAAAGGTATAAAAAGGACAACCCAGGCAACAAATGGACAAACAATTTAAGAATACAGTGTATATGACTGTAATGGGGTATGTGGTGGGGACTTGATAATAGGGGGAGTCTAGTAGCCATAATATTGCTCATGTCATTGTACATTAATAATAGCAAAATTTAAAAAAAAAAGAATACAATGTACAGAGGAGGAAACCTAAGTGGCCAGTAAGGAGATAAAAAAATACTCAAACTCACCAGTTATCAAGGATATGCAAATTAAAACAATGAGATAGTTCACATCTAATAGACTGACAACAATTAAAAAGTCAGAAGACACAAAGGATTATCAAGGACGTGAAGAACCAAACATTTGGGAAATAACTTTTACAACAGTTCTGAGGCTGGAACCAGCCACCCTATG
The DNA here is from genome assembly GCA_029783875.1 of Phataginus tricuspis. Taxonomy (NCBI): domain Eukaryota; kingdom Metazoa; phylum Chordata; class Mammalia; order Pholidota; family Manidae; genus Phataginus; species Phataginus tricuspis. The sequence continues at coordinate 103,664,085 of JAQQAC010008350.1, read as the reverse complement.
ACCCCCACTCCCACTTGCAGGTGTAGGTCCACTCTCTCCTGGGTGCCCAGCACAGAGGGAAGGTGGCTCAGTGGGACAGGGCGAGTAGCAGGGATGCAGACTGCGCAGACCGCAAAAAGGAGGACGTAAGTGGACCCAGGCAGATAAGACAATACCAGATGCCAGTCTTGCCAGGAGGTAAAACTGGGGATCGGCACCATGCTTACCTGGGCAACCTCCAACCAAACAGCAGCTGGATGGTTTCATCTTCTACAGCCAATCAGATCATGTTGTTTCCTCCTTAAACTTCACCAGCTAAAACTTCCTAGAGCAGAGTCCCAACTTGTGTCATTATCCTGTGGCTACTCTGTAATTTTCACAAATTTAGTGGCTTAACACAACACAAATTAATTACCTTAAGACTTATACCCATCTATGCCCAAACAATCTCTCAGCCAAAGGCCACCTCCTCTCTGAACCTTCTCTGATTCCCAGCCTAAATGAATCACCCACCCCTCCTCAAAACACCAACCCAGTTATGGGTGTGGTCCCTGTAACCATCTGCTTACATGCCCTCTTCCCAGTCTGAAGTGAGGAGGAGTCCTTCAATGGTAAGTACTCTGCATCACATCCCTGTGGGCTCTCGTGGCACAGGGCCTGGCAAAGAGGAGGTGATCACACAGTATTTCTGAGGCTTGGAGGAGTCAGAAGGAAGCTGCCCTGAGTTTCTCACAACAAAACAGATGTCACAGAGTAACCTGGATGAACTGCACAGCTGATGGGGCCAATGAACTAGTACAGAAGTTCACGACCAAAACCCCTCAGCAATCCACTGCTTAATTTGATGCACAATTTACTATTACATAGAAGAACCTCTGTACCACAAGCGACACCCATTATTTTTTATTGCTAACCTGTGGGCAGTTCTAAAGGAACAGACAAAATGAACCCCACGAGAAATAGAGATTTACCTGAAATGATTTACAAAGATGTCCTCAAAATTATAGATGAAAGAGCTGTTGCTCCAACACAGCAGGAAGGCCTGACAACTGACTGCCAGCCCCACCACACATGCAGAGGGCGCCATCTCTCTACAATGGCTGAGAGGCCCCGGGGCGCTACAACAGACCTTGTTTAGGGACAGACTGTCTTTGTGTGTATATATTATGATAAAGGATACTTGTTTTAAAGGGTGGTTGTTAGGAAACAGAGTCCCATTTAACTTCAATGGTTTCTTACTTGACAAACGTACTCTATCTAGCAAGGAAATTCCCACCTAGGGAGGACACTGAGCAATGGAAAAGGAATGCCGAGTTAGCGCAATTATCCATTTCAAAAACAGAGACAATAACATGGCTTGAGTTTTTAAAAGGTACACTTCCATTCAGGTTCAGTAGAACTCCCCTATTCAAGTTTTCTTTAACAGTATGAATTCTGAAATTCATTTTAGAACATACTCAAAAAGCACTCTTACCCTGGAAATGAAATTTGAGATGAAAAAAACATAAATAGAGCAACACATATTCAGCACCATGGACAGTGGGCCTGGGATTCAGCTGTAAGAGTCTTTGCCACAAGGACTGAGAGCTGAGAAGCAAGAGCTGCCCCAAAGTCTACTTACGGTATTCATCCTAATGTTTAAGTTGTAGATGATTCCAATACATTAGCAGCTATTTTTCTTTGATATGGCCAATGAATAAGCCTTCTTCACCAAAGGGATGTACAACTCCCATCTACCAATATCTGCTTCAGTGATCATTTTTAAAGATGTGAGATTTCTGTGAAAAAGGAAGTGACTTTGCCACTGACACATGGCTACAGGTCCAGGAACTGAAATTATTGAAACAAACACAGCATCCAGCCTTGAATGACTAGATTATTTCAAGGACCTGATGGGACTTCTGTAAATATAACTGCAGCATGCTCTCAGCCTCCCTCAAATGACAGGAAAAAAAGAAAGCTTTTTTCTAAACATCTAACAAAATGAACCCATGTGTTGAAATGTTCCTATAAATATCTGAAAATGCAACTATCAAGTTGTGTATGCTCTGCAGCCCTGAGCACTAATGAAGGGAAGTGGAAAAGAAACGTTCTGAGGTCCAACATGCCTGCTAACGGGCACCGCCTGCACCAACACCAGCCCCACAGTCCTGGATTCTATACAGGCTGCCCAATCCTGTCACTTATCAAGACCCTTTTGTAATCAAGCTTCCTCAACACCTTACAACGTGGAGTATTAACTTAGAAAATACATGAAGCTATGAAGCCTAAAGCACCTGGAACGAACGGGCACTGTGTAGACAACAGCAATTACCTACAAGTGCAAAGAGCAGGGCTCAGTCAGTGACTGCACTTAAGTCTGAAGACCCCCTAGTTTTCGTGGAGCTCCGTGTCTAGAAACACCAGCACAACTACTCCAGGGCCTCCATGCGCAGACCAGTTGAGGGTCTGTATCTTGCAGACAGGCCTGCAGAGCGCCACTGTTTGCAAGCGGTGTCTTGGGACCACGATGGGCATCTCTGAAACATTTTACGATGACAGACTATCGGTGTATAAGGGGCCTGGGACCCGTTCTCTTCAACAGGATGCATCCTTGCACACCTTGCACACTTCCTCTAGTTCCCACACCGAGGCCAAATTAAAAGAGTAGAAAAGGGGGTATGGTTAGATTTCAGAAGGACGTGTGAAGTTCTGGGTCAGAGAAGAGTCTGCGCTGGAGGGTCCAGCCCCCAAGGCGTGCAGCGCTCTCCTCCCGCCGAGTCACCCCCGCGAAGCCCCGTCGGCGGAGGGCGCCCTTAGCTCGCAGGGCAGGAAGCCCCGGAAGCCCCTGCCGCCTCGAAGCAGGTGGGAGATGATAACCGAACCTGGGCGGTGGCATTCAAGACCCGACTTTCTGCTAACTTTCAGGTGCGTCAGGCAAGGAACACGCTTCAGAGCAGGAAGGAAAGAACCAGAAACGCCAGGAGGTGAAAACACACTTTCGCTAAACACTTCCGAGCAGACACTCGCGGGGAAGGTAAGAGGCAAGTCTGAGCGCCCCGAGGGAAGGAAGGAAACGGCGGCCGAACAAAGGGCCCGCGCCGCCCCGGCCGCCCCGCTCCTCCCCGGAGTCTCCCCCGACCACGAGCGCCGAGACCGAGCCCGTCCTGAGATGCAGACTCCATGAAGCCCCGGACGGAACAGGACCGCGGCGAACGCTCACCGAGCACCGACTCCCGGGCTGGGCGCGGGGTCCGCGTTCCGGCCGGAGCCACTTCAGCAACTGGTCTTTGAACCCTGCCTGCGCCCGGGGTCCGTCCAGCCCCGGCTCCCTGGCGGGCTCGCGGCCGCCGGCCGGGCGCGGAATCGGGGTGCGAGGCCCACCCGGGAGGGACCCCGGCCCGCCCCGCCCCGCGCCGCGGCGGCCAGCCAAGTTGGGCGGGGAGCGGGGCTCGGTGGGACGGGACGGGCGCGCCCTCCTGGAAGCCCCGGGGACAAAGCTGGTGGTCGCAGGAAGGGTCCCCGACACCCACCCCGACCTCCAGCCGCGACCCGGGACCGCGGCCAGGACCCCGGCCGTCGCCGCCGCCCGCAACCACTCACTCACCTCTCCCGCGGCAGGGGGCGTGCCCGCTGGCCGGCCGGCAGGAACTCGGCGCGGGGCCGGGAGCTGGTGCCGGGAAGAGGAAGGCCGCAGCGGCGGAGCCTGAGACAACCGAATCTGAGGCGACCGAATCTGAGGCGACTGAGGCGACTGAGGTGGCGGTAGCGGCTCCTTGCGCTCCTGCCGACTCTCTGCGCGCGGCGCGGGCCCGCCCACTCTGCGCCTTAGACCAATCCCGTGCCGCCCGCTGTCTCAGGCCCCGCCCCCGCCCTAGTGCGGCGGGCAGTAGGATGCCCCCGAAAGCGGGCGCCGCGGACCAATCGAATGGGGGAACAGCGACAGGCGTGACCAATCGGAGCCCGGGAAGCTCTACCACACGAAGCCAATTAGCGTCTCGGGTACGGGGCCAATGACGATGGAGGCGGTACGGAAAAAAATCTTGGGCGGGGTAGGAGGCGTGGTCTCAGGGGGGAAACAGGGGGCGTGGCCATAAATGGAAAATGGGAGGGTGAGTCACTGGCCATGGGCGGAACCGCGGCGGGCAAGGAGGGGCGGGGTCGTGAATGGAAAGAGGCTGAGCAGCGAGCAGGTGACTGTTGTGGGCGGTGCTAGGAGCGAAACCACGTGAGGATGGGCGGGGTGGGTCCCGGCGTGGGCGTGGCTACAAGTGGGCGCAAGGCCGGGGACGGGAGAGCCGCCAGTTGCCCGCCAGGGACGCGACTTGGGGCGGGCCCCGGAGCTGGGGCGTGTTCCTGGATTGGCGGGTGCGTGGTCTGGGTCGGTCGCGGTCGGGAAGGCGGGGCCGGCCACAGGTGGGGCCGGGAACGCGTCGCCAACCAGAAGTGGAGGGGGCGGGTCCGAGGTGGAGGCGGAGCCACAGGTGGGCGAGGTCAGGACCCTGGAGGGCGGGGCCGGGCCCGCCCCTGCCTTCCCCCGCGCGGCCTCCGCGTCCCCTCCTCGGCCCACCCAGCACGCGTGGCTGCTCTCGGACGTTCTCCAGTGACCCGAGGAAGGCGGCTAGGAGTCCCCGGTTCCTCCTGCGCCGCCTTCTGCGGCGCTGCTGCCATTGCGCTCGTCTCCCTGGACTTGAACCCTCGTGTCTCCTCCGTGCCTAGGGCCAGTTCGTAGCGAGGGGCCGTGCTTCAGCGCAGCGCCGACCAGCTCTAGCTGAGTCCGGGGCACCGCGGCAGCCTGATGTCCGGGACGTCCAGCCCGCACGCTCCCGGGGCCACGGCACGCAACTCGGTGTTGCTCCCTCCTTACGTCTCGGAGCGAGAAGAGCGAGCGGCTGCCCGCGGGGGCAGCCCTGTGCACCCGGCCTGGGGACCGAGGCCCTGAGGATGAGAGGGATTGTCTACCACGTGCAGCCAGGCTCGCCCCCAGCCCGGATGCAGGCATTTCCCTGGCGCCTCCTCTGCGAACCCTCTCCTTCGTCGGCCGCTGGAAGCCCACCCACTCAGAGATCACAGTTACAACCTCTTCCTTTTGTGGAAGCATTACAAATGACATGGTAACCAGTGCCTCACTGCAGCGCAGAAGGGATGCCACGGCACCCAGAGGCAGGCGAGGCTGGGCATCACGCTGAAAAAGTTCTGGACCGACTACACCTGCCACAGGGCAGCAAGCAGTCAGTGCGGGCCTGGGTGCCCACACCTCCCTGCAGGTCAGGAAGAGCTGTGTCCTCTTTTGTCTTCAGATCTCACTTGTGTAATTCAAGAAAAGCCTGTAAAAAAGAAAGGGCCTGATTATGATTGGCACACATGACGTGGTGGGGGGGTCACGGGGAGGACTGTAGCACAGAGAAGACAAGTAGTGACTCTGTGGCATCTGACTGTGCTGATAGACAGTGACTGCAGCAGGGTACTGGGGGACGATAATATGGGTGAGTGTAGTAACCACAGTGCTTTTCATGTGAAACCTTCATAAGAGTATATGTCAATGATACCTTAATAAATAAATAAAAATAAAAGTAGAAAAAGAAAAGGCCCAGGCTGGAGGATGAGAGGGATTGTGGGTGGAGTCCTCCTGCGAGGGCAGCAGCATGGGAGAAGCAGGAATGAAAGCAATGTCTGGGGCATGAGTCCTTCCAAAGAAGGGGTCATGGAGGCAGGGACCGTGGGAGTGCATCCCAGCAGTGGGTGGCACCTGCCATCTTCCAAGCAAGGAGAGGCTGCCAGCTGTATGCTCTGGAAGGTAGAGTAGGAAGCAGGTTGGATTGCCCTACAGTTGGGAAGATGGGACAGGATGATGGCCCAGCATTTCACAGGACTTGGACCCAGAGACCAGGGTGACAAGGATTTACAGTGTCCCAACTGTGTGACCCTGTCCCCCTCATCTTGACTCTGGAGGCAGAGGAGCTAGAGGGACTCGGTGACCCTGCTCCTGAGGCCAGAGGTCAGGGTCGGGGTGCAGGCAGAGCACTGAGTGCCCAGATTACAGGCTGCCAGCCTCCCACTTCCCCATCCTCTCCAGAAGCCTGCGGCCTCTCAGCTGCCTTCACCGCCTCCTGAAAGACATAGTTAGTCATTAGGAAATTAATGACAGTGTTTTCAGGACAGCATGTTGGACCCTAACAACTTTCAATTATTTCTAGTTCCTACCAACCCTGGGAGGAAAAAAGCAGCTTAGCTCATGCCTCGGCCCTTCACATGCCAGACAAGCTGTGTCTGCTGGTGTGTTATCATCTCTTAGTGGATCTCTGAAAGCCGCACTGCTAACCACAGCAGCTGGGCCAGGGCCTGGGGCAGCCCTGGCTCCCCCTCTGAACAGACCAGCCTGCCTCGAGTTCTCCACACACTGTTCTGCTTGCTTCCCCTCCATCAGCAATGTGCGTGTGCCACTCCCTGCCCTCTCCGTCGCTGTCTCCGTGGTCGTTCCCGGGGAGGTGTACCCAGGGCCCTGTGTTTATAAGTAATTCCATGGTGCCTTGGAGGATGCAGGGAGCCGGGAGGGAGGGAGGCTTATAATTACCATCTGCTTGGAATGATGTCAGATCAAGCTGTGGGAAGCCTTACTGCACCCAGCCTTCCTGATTGTCACATACACCCCACCACCAGAGATTTGGGGGTGGCCACATTATCTCAAGCTCAAGCATCTGGGGTGGTGGGGGCACAGAGCCTTCTTGGCGCTGTGTTAGACGGTTAACAGGGCCAGGAAAACAGTCATACACAGAAAGTAGTCCCAGTGGTGACTCTGTCAGTCCCCTGAGGGACCCTCACACCCCAGCTGCAGAGGCCCCCTTTCCCTGCCATGGAGAGAGGTTGGGAGTGTTTGACCTGAGACTGGGTGGAGAGCAGGCCATCTTCTGGCCTTCCGTGGACTCTACATCCACGCTGGGCCTCCGCAGAGAGACCTGACAGTGTCATCTCAGCCACCCCTTGACACTCTGCCTAAAACACAAGGACAATTCACCTAGTAGCCAACCAGCACCCTAGGGAGCAGGGTGCTGCTCTGAAATCCACTACACAACACACTGAGGGGAAGCCCTCTTCCTAGGGCCACACTGCCAACAGCCGGGAGGCACCGTTCCCACTGGAAGCCCCCAGGGTCTTGCCAGCCTGCCCTCCTTCCTTACCCTGCTGCCACTGTCCTCACCACAAGCTCCTAGGAAGGCAGGGCGCTGCTGAGCTCAGGGGAGATTCTGGGACGGCCAGAGTGATGGGCAGAAATCAGAAAGCCAGTAACCCAGGCGCTGGCCCTGCTGCCCTGGTTGGGGAAGCATACAGTGCAGAGGGCCCAGGGTCCTCCCTTGGGAGGTCAGAATCAACAGATATGCGCCTGACCTTTCTTACCTGGTTGCTGTCGCATTTGATTGATATTTTGTTAGGCAGGGTCATCAAGGGGTTCCTCCTACATCCTCCCCAACCCTTGCTGAAGGAGTGGCTCCTACCCAGTCATCAACCTATCCCTGGCCTGAGCCTGGAAACATGGGGGCTGCGCCTGCCCACAGGCACAACTGTGGCCCGCTGGGCATCTGAGGCACCCCCACTCAGATGAAGTAACAGAATGTGCTCTGGAAGGCAGGTGAGCATGCCTGGGGAGTCCAAGACAGATACACTGGAAGGAGAGAGAGTCTGAGGGAGGTGTGCAATTTAAGGTGCTGCAACCAGCCGGGACACACTAAGACTCCCGGGCTAAGTGAGTCCACCCCCTACAGCTACCCTGAGTCCTGAACATCTCCCAGAACCATATGCTGCCCATATCTACATTCCCATAAGACTCGGTCAGCTTAGAGCCAGCACCAGGCAGACTGCTCTGTGGATGAGGGGCTGGCAGTGAGAGTGGTCCTTACGGTAGACACTGCATTTACCCCAGAGATGGAAAGTTGGGCTCCAACCATGCATGGAGGCAGTTAGTTCTGACCCCAAAAGATAAGCATCCTGCATGTACCTGCCAGGAAACACTAGCCATTGGATTCCCTGGTGAGGCTCCCTGGTTTAGCCTGAAATAATCATGGATATTCATCAGTCTGATTGTGGCAGGGCCTGGGGTTCACCCTGGTGCTCTCATCAGCCCAGTGGGCTGGAGTCAGTGGACTTCCTGCTCCAGGCCCTTCCCATGAAAGAACCAGAGTCACGACTGCCCTTGACTGCTCATCCCAGCTCAGACAGACAGGCTCTGCAGCTGACAGCCACCACCGGCAGAGAGAGGGAGACAGAGAGAAGGAGAAGGAGATAGGAGCACAGAAAGGGAGAGAGAGAGAGAACTGCTCCATCCAGCCCAACGCTCCCCCCGCCCCCCAGAAACTGTCAGGCTCCTAGAACATTCCCCAGCTGCCTCTGAGCCCTTCCCCTACCGCTTGCAAAACAGCTCCACTTTATCTTGTTTATATGCAAGGTTTCTAATATTTTGAGTAAACAAGAGAGGTATTGCCTTCTTTTCCTCTCTGAAAAGAAACAGCACACCCGTACACCCTGATGAGAGTGGCAGTGACATCCAGGGCCGCCTGGACTTCCCTTTTATTTTAGGAGAATTTCCAGAGCAAAGGAAGTATTGTTGGGCAGCTGTGTCTGGGTAGGTCTCTTCCTGTGCTCTAGGTGAAACCTCAAGCCCTGGGAGGGGTTCTTGACTCTGGGAAAGAATTCTCAAACAGGTCAGACAAGTGCAGGTAAGGAAGGGATTCATTAAACCAAGAACAGAAGCAAATGTCAGCAGCTGTGCAGGCAGCAGGAGGCGAGGGAAGTCATTGAACTGCTCTATGTGGGGCAGATCCCTTGACAGCTCCCGAAGCCAGGGTCCCCTGGCGCCCAGTGTCCTCGTGATCTGCACTATGGGGGAATTATATCCCTAGCACCCCAGAATGTGGGGGAGCTTCAGAGCACTGGATGGAGTGAGATTATGTTCTGAGAACTTCTTCACTACTGGTCTGAAATGAAACAGGGAGAGAGAAAAGGACTGTGCTGAGATGAGAGAGCTGAGTGACATAGCAAAGTGACAGACACTTTCCACCAAGGTGGAGGTCAGCGAACTCTTGTCTTTATCATGGAAAAGAGTTCAGAGACAAGTGCAATCGGCGTATGCAGCAAGAAGATGTATTTAATATAAGACAGCACACGCTCAGACGCTTGGGCGACCTTAGAGAGGAGGCCCACCTTAGGGTTTGGGGCTGGGGTTTTATGGGGCCCTTTGGTAGGGGTCGGCATAAGGCATGGTGTATACAGGTGATTCATAGTTCCTTTGAAGTTTTGTTTTAAGAATAGGGTTGTTCAGGTGACTGCGTTACTCTGGATCTCCGCATGGGGTCATTTACACTCAGAGGTCTGTTTCTCATCCTGGTTACAAAGTCACTTAATTAAGGGGCTGGAAGAAGAGGAAGAACAGCTTAAGAATAAACTGGGTTTTTTCACAGGCTAATAGGCTTACAAAGGCCTGACCCTTGTCGCAATTCCCTGCTCTCTCTCAAAGGTGACCAACAAATTCCACCCGTGCTCTCGTCCACTCAGGCCCTAAGACGCAAGCTGCTGTCTCCTGCAGACAGCAGGTGGAGAGGGAGCAGAGCTCCCCGCAGCTGCAGGGGAAGGACGCCCACAGGGGTGCGTCACGTGCTGGTGCCGCGGGCGCCCTGGCCCTGCCCTCAGATGGCAGGTGCTCCAAAGGGTCTCCTGTGCACTCGCTGCTCTTTTCAGTAGGGTCCCTGGACGCTCCTCTTGGCGTGGGTGATCTCCACTAGCCGCGGACATAGACGTGAATACAGAAGCGTCTGGCGGGCTGTTCCGGGAACAGCGTGAGGACCAGGGACTGGTGAGGCCCAGCCCTGCCAAGCTTTCTTTCTTTGGGACGCTGAGTTTCCCAGGGCTCCATTTATACCATCCTTTAGAAATTGCTCTGCCTTTTTCCTTTAATGGATTAGCCTCCTGCCCTCAGAGACCCCTGAGAAGAGTTTTAAGGTGAAAATTCAAGAATGTAAATATTGGGAAATAAACCTTTAAGGTGTAAATTAAGGGGGAAATCCCCTTTGTTATGGGAGGGCTCACCAGGGGGAGTCTGCCAGCCCCCTCCCAGTTGCCAACCCCTCCACAGCTCCTTGGACCAGCTCGCCAGGCACCCCAGTGTGCTGGCACTGGGCGGCTGAGGAGTTTGCAGACCTGAGAACACACGCAGCAAGATGCCACCAGGCCTCAGGGTGCTGCCCGGCCCCCCAAGAAGAAGAGCCAGGGGCCCCGTGCGAGCCCTGTGAAAGGAATCCAGCCAGCAGGAGAGCTCACCTGGCTGGCATGTGGGGAAGGCAAGTCTTCCCCCACCAGCCTGACTCCCTGACTGACCTGAGGTGCCCCAGCCCACTTGGACAGGTGATCTCTCCCCATGCCAAGGGAGCCCTCAGCGCCCATCAGCAGGTGCCCACCTGTCCCGCCTCTGCACTGGTCGCAGCTCAGCTACCAGGTGGGGGCTTCCTGCTCTCCCACAGCCAGCCGGGTGGGGCTCCTGGATGAGGGCTCCAGCCGGCCCCTCTGGCCCCACCTGGCCCTGCGCAGGGCCTTCCCACCCACTGTTCCAGCCTGGAGAGCAGCAGGCCCAACCCTTAGCTGTCTTTGGCTGACAGTCCCCAGAAGGAGCTGGTTCTCACTCTGCTGGTGTGACCGTTACACCCACGTGCTTGCAGACTTCTCAGAGCAGGGCTCAGGGAAGGGCTTTCTCTGCACACCCGCAGGCTTTACCCCAAAATGCCACCCACATGCAGGTTGCCGTGGCTGTTGCCCTGTGTCTTTCTGGTCACTCTAACTTATGAAGTGGAGCACCCATGCTGGCATCTGAGCTTGAGAGCGGACCGTGCCCAACTCAGAAATGTGGTGAAGCAGCAGGCCAGCACCTCGCTGTCCCAGGGCCACTGGACAGACAGGTCTATCAGATGGTGGCTGAACCTCCCCAAAGGCAAATTAAGGTGCTTGAATGCACCGAGAATAGATGGACTCAAGCGCTGACAGGCTGCCACCGTGTCCAGCTCTCCCAGCCTGCAGCCCGTGCTGTGAATTTCCACATGGGAGACTTTGTTGGTCTGAATGAAGGGAGGGGAGGACTGAGATGTACTTGCAAAGCACTTCATATGCCGTAGCACTGTGTGAATGGGGCTGCAGGCCTGATGGCAGCTCAGACACCAGGTTGAGGGAGGAAGTGCACAGCCCCCCCACCACAACACACACACATATACATACATGCACACATGTGTACAGGCACACTGTGAAGACGGTGCTGGAAAGTAAAACCAAATGCCTGCCCCCAGCTCCACCCCTGCCTGTGTGGGAAGAGGACCAGGCTGGACAGAAGTCCCAGGAGGCACAGCTTCATCAAGAGTGAGACAGGGACTGTGGGCTTAGACAGAGTAGGGTGAGGGCCTCCAGAAAAAACGAAGCAAGATAATCACAGAGCAGTGTGACAATGTGCAAAGAAACCCCTACCAAAACAAATAATTTGCAACTAGGGCAATTGATTTATCAAGCAAGCCCAGTCATAAACAATGTAGTAAAAACAGGAAAGATTCCATCTTAAAGATAAGATTGCATGATGTTAAAACCAAATTAGTTTAAAAGTAAGCTTCTTAACATACTCTTTAACAGACAGTAACTCAGCCCACCTTGGGAGCAAAGCAGGCAGCCTTGAGTGATATGCTCCCGGACCAGGAACCTATCCTGGGAGGAAATCAGGGCAGTAAATTTCTTGTAAATAACCGGGAGGACTGAGAAGAAACTTAATGTCTCTTCAAAGATAAACATTTTGGGACCACTTAGCAGGCCTGCATCCCTAGGCCTTTGTCTCCCAACCGCCTATAAACCCCCTAGAAGACACCCAATCCCAGTGTCCCCTCCTGGCGTGAGCCGGGAGCTCTGTCCTCTCACTGTATCTCTAAATAAAAGCCTGTACCTTGCTCTCCTACCTTGAGTGTTCTTCGACTCTGTGAACAAGAACCCCGCATCAGGGGGCCCCGTCTGGAGCAAGAGGCTTTGCCTCCCACCTCTCCACCCTCTGCCCCACGGGAGAGAGGCTCCAAGGAATCGCTCCCAGGGTGAGGAATCCCGGGGCAGGGGCACTGGCCCTCATTCCCAAGGTGGATGCTGACTCTGCAGGAGGCCTGCCTTCCCAGGTGTGGGGCAGGAGTGGGACACATGTCCTGCCATTCAACAGGGGTCCGGTGCCTATTTTTGAAGTCCCTGAAGGCGGGAGGTGAGCTGAAGCAATCAGACCAGCAGGACCCAAACTCACCAAGGTACAGTGTGCCTGGGAAGAAAGGGTGCCCTTTCACACACCCTCCACACCCTCACAGCTGCTGAGGAAGAACACAGGGTTGGGGTGGCCGTGAGGCTCTCAGGAGGCCTCCAGGCCGAGGCTGCTAGGGGCAGAGCTTGCACCAAAGACAGGACATTGAAGGGAGACAGAGGCCAAAGACATCTTGCATCAAAGTTGAAGACATTGAAGGGATAGACGGGCCAAGCAGAGGCTGGGTGGCACACCCACGCTGACCCACACAGCCTGCTGGTGGGCACTCTGTCTGCAGAGACCAGCAGCAGCAAGCCCAGACCCAGGGCCTGGCCCTGTTCCCACCTGATCCCTGCACAGCGCACAAACACCTGTCCCAGCACCAAGTGTGCCAATCCTGTGCAGGAAAGTGGCGCAGGGAAAGTGACGTAGTTGCCCTACAATAATACAGACGTCACAACGACCGCTGGCCGGCTGCAGTCATCACCCTGGCCTGCTCTGGGAGGAAGGGTGCAGGCAGCCTGCAGGTGAACCCGGCCTCTGGCACTCGGTGCCAGCACCGAGGGGGCACAGGCATTCTTCTCGACCCTGTCCCCTCGGAGGATCATAGGCAGCTACCCTTACACAGCAAGGGCAGGAGCAGATGGGCACCGTCCTGCCCCCGGGGCTGTGCCGACCTGCCGTTTGTGCTAATGCGATCTACAGGAGCCTTGTCATGGGCTGCGGCACTGATGGCTCTATGCTCATCGATGCTGCTGAAACACATGTGCCAGGGGATGGGAGTAGAGCCCCATGAAGACTCAGGGTCTCCTGTATGAGTGAGGTTGCAGGGGTCCAGTGATTTGGGGTGTGTCCTTTAAGTAGATGATGAATGGTTGCACCTTAGACCTCTGCCATTAATAGAGGGGCCCAGGTTTTGGTAATCACCCTGAGGAATCGATTGAGCCCATGGTCACACTGCCTTGGGTGGGCTGGGTTCCTACCATTGCCCCCCTGTGGCTGTCAGCACAGACACTGAAGTGCCCCAGGGAACCTGTCAATTCAAGACATTTTCCTCCCGGGCCCCATTAAGTAGCAGCAAACCTTGGCAAACAACTGTGTAGTAATTTGGGTTTTAGGTTTTAGAGACCATATATACCGAAGTTTGAAACCGAAGTTTGAAATAGCATTCCACGCACTTACCAGCAGGTTCGAAAGGCTGCCTGTTCCCAGCAGGGCTCAGAGCAGAAGCGTTTCTGCGGCAAGTCTAGGCTTGGAACAGGATGTCAACCAATGTGTTCCGTGTGATTTGCAGAGCCAACGGTTCTAGAAGCATTTATGCAGATAAGGACACTGTAAAGGTTCTGCTAAGCCCTAATGTGAGAGCAGCAATATAGACCCTTAGAGTCAAGCAAGGCCACACCTCTGTGGCAAAGAACTACCCTCCATGTGAAAAACAGCTTCTGGCATGCTTTGGGGTGTTAGCACAGACTGGCTGGAAACACCAGCTATATGAGGCCGGGTGTATGCACCTGTATGAGCTTGCTTCCATCAGGTCTGCAGAGTTGGAGGAAGGCACAGTTACAGTCCATTGTATGGAAATCATACATTGGGATCAGGCTGGAGCAGCTTCAGGATGCACAAGGAAGCTCCAGGTGGCCTGGACTTCCATGTCACCTACCTCCGTTGTATGGGTGCCTCTTCCTAACCTGCACCCATAGTCTGAGGGGTTCCCTTGGTAAGTGATGGAAGAGGAAGAAATTCCAGCCTGAAATACACACGTGAGCACAACAGGCTAATGCCAGCCAGACATGGGCTAGTGCCACAGCATGGCCCCTCTGGATAGCCGTAAGGTGCAGGAGATCCCCTAGCAGAAGAGCCCAAGTGTGACACTCAGTGCCCCCATTTATGGAATGTCCAGACTCCAAGGCCAGCACCCTGCATGTTGATCAAGGGCCCAGAAGGAGCAAGATCAGAAAAGTAAAAACAAGACATTCAGGGAAGAGGCATATTGGTGGCCCTGCAAAAGAGGGTCTGATACTTGAAGACCTTTGTTTCTTCCATTAATATACACGGGAAAGCATTGCCTGCAACAGAAGCAGCATGTAGCCAGATGGCGCTCTGTAAGTGGGTCCGGCCAGTCCGCGTCCTCAGCTGGTCCACTGCTGACACCCCTGTGAGCAGAGCGTCCAGAAGAGGGGTGAAAGGTGTGCATGATCCCAAGAGTACAGCCCCCCTCACACCCAATCTAGTGCCTGCCAGCAGCAAAGACCAGCACTGAGTTTCTGGCATGGCACCATACTTCGGGGAGACCAGCCAGTCTGGGGGAGCAGACCCATGACCCCAAAGTATTCTATGTAGGAAGAGAGAGTGACCCGTCCTATTGAAGCAGACATATGCTTTAGCCTGGGTCTTCCCTCCTGGTCCCTGCTGTCTTCCAGACGCCCCATTTCGATGGCTTGCAGAGCTCCTGAACTATCGACGTGCTGGCCATGGAAGATGAAAGACTCTTGGACAGTGCTGCCCTCAAGAGGTGGGGTCCACACTCCTCCTTGAACCTGGGTGGGCTCCTGGACCCGTCAACTATGACAGGATGAAGCCATGCTGGCTTCCAGGCGAGGCTCTGGGTGCCCTCATATTCTGTTCTCTTGGGACGCTTGCTCTGCGGGAAGCCACCAATGCACAGGAAATCCAGCCACCCCGGGACTCCCATGAGGAAGCGCAGCATAGCCCCACAGAGACTCTGAGTGGGAAGAGAGAAACCCCACAGCCCCAGATACTCCAGCCATGTTGGCCACTGAAGAAGGCCTCTGAGGGCTCCAGCCTCAGCTACCTAGGAGGGGCCAGAGAGAGAACACGAGCCATCATGATAAGTCATGGTTTTAAGCCGCTAAGTTTTTAGGTGGTTTGTTGCGCTGTATTAAGCAATCAAGCAGTGTCTTATGCAAGATTGTTTTGCACTAAGAGACCTAGTTCCAGGTAGAGAAGGTGGGAAAATTAGCACGTGACCATGGGATTCACTGGTGTTACCACTGCCCAGAGCAGCTTACCTAGTGAGAATGATGGAAAGGCTTGTTGACAGCTCAGTAAGATGCCAGCTGTGGGCCAGCACCTTGCAGGATTCAGACATGGTTCTTCAACACACGGGATTTGTGCTGAAACAACGGTCACTAAGTGGATCTGAGTCCCCAGTGGTCAAACCCAGGGGTGCCAGGAACAGAAGCCAGTCTGGTGCCTCACCATTGTCCTCGGCCAGCCACCTGCCTGGGGGTGTCCTGTAGCCTCAGTCTTGGGCTCTGCCGGACCAGGAGTCCTGATTGCTGCCTGGGAGGGGCTGCTGCCTGTCTCCATTCCTCTGCAAGCCACGGCCACCATTTGGACACTTGGGCTTTTTATGCCCATGGACAGGCAAGCAAAGAATGGACTGATACCAGCAGGGGTGGTCAAGCGTGAGTACCACGAACAGCTGGGTTCATGGGGCCCAGGAGGAAAATGCCTCAAATGGACAGATTCACTGGGGCACTTCAGTGTCCGTGCCGAGTGACAACTGTAAGTGGGCAATTGTAGCAACCGCTGCCCACAAAAGGCAAGATAACTGAGGGCCCGATTCCTCAGGGCAAACTATTCAGATGAGCTGAAGTTCACCGAGGGGACGGGTCCAGAATGGGGCTGGAGGAAGGAGGAGAGCCTCAGTGGCAGCCGCGGGGCCGGCCGCAGCGGCAGGAGCCAGAGCTCGGTCTGGTAGCCCTCTTCATAACTTTCCAGTGGGTTGCCACTAGGCATCATCTTAAGGGATTGTTGTTGCCCTGCCCTTGCAGGAAACCAGCAAGGACACGGTTCTCAGGTGCCATGCAGTGGGCTGAGCGGGGGTGGGTCTGGTCACTGGTCACTTGAGATTCAGGCGACTGCCTGGCATCTGGCCCATTCTGCAGGCACAGAGCTGGGCTGCTCTTGCTATCACGGCAGCTGCTGCACGTCACTGTGCCCCTGGGGCTGCTGGCAGTGCCTCGTGTCACGTGTGCATATGCCCGGAAGCTCCTGCTTTTCTGGGGCTCTTGCCGCCTCTGTGGGGTGTGATGCCATAAACACGTGCACAGACACATCACACAAAGGCACTCCTGTGCACAAGCACACACGTGTGCCACACCCTCACACGGTCTCACAGCCTGAAGAGCATTAATAAGGGGATCTAAGGGGGCGACCCTGGCTGGCTCCCCACATCGGGAGGCAGCACAGGCTAGGGGGCCTTTTAGCCCTGACTGTGGGGTGCTAGCAAGAACAGCTTACATAATCCGTCCCTTCTAGGTAAAAGTGAGGTTTTCAACAATCAGAGAAAATAAGTGCCCTTTAAGAGAAATGGGGATGTGCTCTGAATACCGGTATTTGGGCTGATTTAATGTCATGCGACCTTATTGCCAAAAATGCTGATTTATCACCTATAGCAGTTCTCATGTTTGCTTATTCTTAAACGTGGAAACATTTTTTCCTAATCTGTTAAAAAAGGCCTTCCAAATACAAAGTTTCGTTGAGTTCAGAACCCATTTGTTAAAAACATATGCATGCAAGTCTTCCCAGTCGGTTTGCAGGAACGTGATGGGTGAGGGAGGACAGAAGTTTACCAGCTGAATCTTACCAAAACTGTTCACATAACGGATGGCTGACTGAAAACAGCATGATTTTGTAAGCACATCTCAGGGGGCAGCATCGTAAAACATTTACACATTTTTCAGAGGTGCTCTTTTTAACTGTGACAGCCAAGTATTGAGACAGGACCGTCTTAGATTAGATCCTTGAAATCGCAATTTCACAATGTGCCAAACCAAAGTGTTAGAAGTAAGAGAGCGTGTTCGTTCACGCTAGCCTCCCTAAATAGATTATAATTATTACCTTTAAATTAGTAATGATGTTAAATTGAGTGCAAAATGTCTTTAATAATAAATTAGCATTTTGAAACATTGCTTATTTCATTTTATCTCATCCTTTCTCATTTTCATGTAGGTTTTGTAGCATATTTAATATTCTAGTACAATTAACTACATACATAGTCTGTTACCGGTTGGTGGGCACGTGGTGACCGCTACCTAACGGTTGCTGTTCTTTTAAAGATGAACTGTAGGCGTTGGCCAATATTTCACATTGTCTGACCACGGCCAGCGTTCACTGCTGGCTGTGGAGAGGAGGGAGCTTGCCAGGTAAGCAGAAGATCGTATCCCTGCCCACGTGCTCTTCCAGAACATGCTGCTCCCCCATGAGAGGGGAGCCCTGTGTCCCCTCCCCTGGCCCAGCGGAGCCGTGTGGGCACTCAGTCCAGACAGCGGAGGACACAACGCTGCAGGAAGGCCAGGCCAGGCTCAGGGGCAGCTCAGCTTTTTGCCCGGCTCCATTCCCTGCCAATCACCCTGCAGCCTGGAGGCCCGAGTAGGAGGCTCAGAGAGGGAGAGGGAAGTGTGGGACAACAAGAGTCCCCTGGAGCCCAGCTGCCACGTCCTCCCAGGCCGGGCTCCAGACAGGCTTGAGGTGCTCGGTGGGTCCCCAGCCACCATCTGAGAGCAAGTGAGCCAGGCCGCTTGGCAGACCTGGAAGTGGAGGGGAAGTTTCTGGACGTAGGGTCTCTGCCTGGCCAAACAGAAGTTCACTGTGTCTCAGGCATCCCGCTGGGAAGCACGTCTGGCCACTGCACATGACGTATCAGCCGCCCAAAGCCTCCGGGCCCCGATTCCTGGAACCTGTAACTGTGACCTTACCTGGAAAAGGCTTTGTGGGTGGGATTAAGTTAAACATTTTGAGAAGAGAGTCTCCTAGATGCTCAGGATGGACCCAAAACATGATCTCAAGCGTCCTTGACGCCCTGCAAAAACTGCAGGAGGGGAGACCCAGACAGGAGGGGGCCGCCGACCGTGCAGGCGGAGGCCGGGGTGCTGCGGCCAGGGCCAGGGGAGCCTCGCGCCTGCAGGTGATGGAAGGTCCTCCACACCGGACTCAGCCCGGTGCTGCGGACTTTGACCTCCTGGCCTCCAGAGGTGGGAGAGAGTAACTCTGCTATAGGCCACTGCCCACGGGACTCGGCTACGGCGGCCCCAGTAGGTGAGGCGGCTACCTGGAGCAGGGCGGTGGGCAGCCAGGAGGGGAGACTTGCCGGCCGCCCCACAGAGTGGGACATGCCTGCACTGGGTCTGTCTGCTGGGGCCTTGCTCAACAGGCCTGTTTGTGACGAACGTGGAAATGCTGTGTTCCTCCTTGGATACCAGCCCGTGCCAGTCCCCGGGATCCTGTGTTACCTGCGCTTTGTCTGCGGCTCACAGGTGTCGGCACTGGGGGACTCACCCTGAGGAAGCAGGCCCCCTGGGGCACAGAGCCCCCAGGTTTGTGGACCCTGCCGGACCTCAGGGGAGGAGACCAGCCCCAAGCTGCCGGGTCCTCGTCCACCACAGCCTCGCTCCCTCATGAACCACACGCACACCTACTAGGGCTCTGGCTCAGAAACGGGGGCCCTCACACACCTGTGCGGAGACCCCCAGGGAGCCCAGCCCAGCCAGGCCCCTTTAGCAGATGGGGGAACTAGATGTCCAGGCGAAGGTGACCTGCTGAGACCACACAGCCAGGAGGACAGGGAGGCGGGGTCTGGTCACTTTGTCCAAGACATTTTGCAATGCACAGACGTGAAATTTCCTGAAACTGAAGCTCGCTCTAAGTGCAATTAGAAATTTAACAATGTTTTAATTGACCATTTAATTCAAAATTTTAATTTAAATGTAATTTAAACCTCTAATTTTTCTGAAATGCGCTTTGTGATGTTCTGTGTCCTTAAATACAATTTGACATGCAAACAAAACTGCCGCCTAAGACCGTGTGGGAACAGTTACGGAGGAGAGGAGGTGGTGTGGAGGCCCTGGGGCGAGAAGTGACAGGTGGCACACTGCAGCAGAGAATGGGTGCCCTTCCCCCGGCAGCCTGGGAGGGCCAGGTGGGCACTGTTACTGGCAGGGGTTGGTTTTGCAGTAGGGCCACCAGGGGCAAGGGGCCCTGTCATCCTCTGAGCTGGAGGGGGTGCCTGGCCTCTCCTCGCCTGGAGTGACACCCTGCAAGCCTGGGAGGAGGCGGGGGAGGTGGCCCAGGGTGCTGGGAGGGGTGGGGTTTATAGACAGGGTCTATGTGGGGTTACAGGAAGTGCCAGGTCCGTGTGCTCTGCAGTGTCTGCTGTCACTCACACTACCTACTGCAACCTTGGGACACGGGCGGCCCTCATCTCGGGGCATTCACAGGAGCAATGTGGCGGTAGGAGAGGGCTGCACGGGCCATGAGGCTTTGGCCCTGACAGATTCATGAACGTTTGCACAGAGGGAGGGTGAGGCGGAGTGCTGTCTGTGTGTTGGTGTTTCGGCTTGCGTGGCAGGGTGATGTGCCCACAGAATGTGTGCCCGCACGGATGCCCGCTCAGTGTGGCCGCATGCCTGTGGAGCGGGCACTGCCGACACTCACAACCTGCCCCCACCGCCGGGGCCCGAGGAGCCGCCCTCACACTGCTCCTCCCCGTGACGTGTGTGTTCCACGGCCCCTTCCCCTGAGGAACACAATGTGTCGGGCATTCACGTTGCCGCATGTGGCTGCAATTTGTTCTTTCCGTTACCACGTACAGCTCCACACGTGGAATATAAGACCACTATCTATTCATCCACACTACAGCTGGTGGACATTTGGGTGGTTTCCCACATTTAAATATTTCAGATAAAGCACCACAAGTACCTTGGCACCTGCCTCTGGCAAATGAGGGCAGACCCAGGGGCTAGACGACCAGGACGGGGCTGGTGGGTGGGAACAACTTTGAAGGCCGGCCCAGAGATTTTCCAAGGTGGTGGTGCCACGCCTGCCCCAGCCTGGTGGGTGGGCCCCGGCCACTTATTGCTGTTTCAGCCCCTTGGCATCTCAGTCTCAAATTGTAGCTGTGCTGGTGGGCACTGGGGCCCTGCTGAGACTTGACGTGCCCTCTGAGGGCAGGTGAGGCCTTCCGCCTCCTGCGTCTGCTGTCCATCTGGATTCCCTCTTTTGGGAAGTGGCGTGCACCGTGCCTCGTGCTTTCCTGTCGTGTTGTCTGGGGTGGCCTCTCGGTCTGAGGGCTTCATACCCCTTGGGTTATGTGTGCTGTGCATACCATCCTCCCCTCTATGAGTGGCTTTCCATTTGATGGCACAGCCGCACACAGAGCCCCTTTTGGAGAAGCCCCTGGACTTCTCATGAGCAAAGGGAAGCCTGGTCACCGCGTTGAGCCCCGACTGGGGAGGTCAGACTGTCTGGTCTGAGATGGAAGGACATGGGAGCTTGCAGACCGAGCTGAAGCAGACTGAACAGGCACAGGACTTGAGGTCCCTCAAGGCCATAGATCACTTATCACTGAGATATTTTGCAGGAACTTAGACACCCCCACCAGACGGGCCACCTGCTGACCACAGGCATCCAGACCCCAGCCCGGGTGGAGCAGAAGACTGATGACTAGTGCTCCTGAAACCATGCGCTGTCATGTCACCACTGACCATCAGGAGAGGAACATGGGCCGATCACACACCCTGCAGCCCTTTCCCATAACTGCCTTTAAAACCCTGCTTGTAATGCAACAGGGAGTTTGGGACCCTGGACATTAGCCACAGTTCTTCTTGCTGGGCGCCCGGCAGGAAAAGCCCACCTTCTTTCACTGCATCCAAATGTCAGTGTTCGGCTTTCCTGCGTGTCTGGCAAGCGGACCCAGGTTTGTTTGGTTTGATAACAATGGTGACTTTTAAATCAAAAAGATATTCATCTAAATATAGTCCAATCTATCCATCTCTGCCTTTAGAGCTAGCAGTCCATGTACCTAAGGCCATAAGCACATGTCCTCATGTCATGTCATGCTGTCCCAGGAGCGTAAACAGAACACCTGATGACTGTGTAAGAGACTTTCAGTCCCTGGAACTGGTTTTCGCAGGTGCTGTAAAATAGGGGTTTATTTGCCAACTTTTGCTGGATAACAACACCCCTGAAGACCTAGATGTTTAAAACATCACCCATGTATTTGGCTCACAGATGTGGGCTTGGCCCATCCATTCTGGGCTGGGCCGGCCTGTTGATCTCCACCTGAGGTCTTGTCCACACGCCTGTACCTGGGGGGGGGCTGGCCGCTGGGTGGGTGGTCAGCAGTGCCCCCCTCACATTCTAGGGGGAGGTCCATCAGCAGGGGACACATGCCTCTCCTCATCCAGGGAGGATGGAGGTGGCCACTGGGTTCCCCAGAACAAGACAGAAAGCCCAAGAAGAAGGTGCTTTCAGGTCTCCGCAGGGGTCCCATCGCCCAGGTAGGTCTCCAGCTGAGGCCAGAATCTGAGGGCAGACATCTGAAGATACACAGAAACGGGGCATGGAGACAGGGAGGGAGGAACCCAAGGCTGTGTTTGCAATCCACCTGCTGGTTCCAAGCCACTCCTGTCCCGGCATGCGTAGATCATGCTTAGCCCCTCCTGGGACCATGGTCTCATTCAGCCGTGGCCTCCACGTCCTGACCCTCTCGATTCAAAGACCAAAGAACTGAAGAGCCAGTGTCTGCCCCAAGCCCACACGTCAGTCTGTCTGGGACAGCTCCCTGTGCTTCAGTGGCCCACGCCCCCCAGAGCTCTGGGGGTTCTGTCGTCTGGCTGAGGGTCCAGCCGCATTATCTCCACCTGTAGGAGGGTCTTGGACTTACCCTTGATCTCACTGACCCTGCGGCCAACTGCAGTTTGAGGATGTTTGAGACCTTCAAGCTGTAGAACCCAGCAAGCCCTGCCTTCCTAGGTCCCTCCCACGTTTGCTTGTAAACCAAGCAGCAGTGCTGATGGAGGAGACCTGGTGGGGATGTGTCAGCCCTCTGCCCTGGGCCCTCTGACACACGGGCCTGCCAGCCTGCATACCGAATGTTAGTAAAGGCTAGTTTTTTTCTCATGGTCGAAAATTAGATATAGAAAAGAAACTGCTATTTTCACGCTCAAGTCCTCAGGAGTGGGACCTGGCTCTCTGCCTTTCCCACATCCCACAGCAGATGGTCCAGGCCAGCGCTGAAGAGGTGCCCTCTGGGGACAGCCATGGGGACGGTGGACAGAGCTGTGGCCCCAGCCTGGGACGCCACCCTGCGCCCCAGAGCCCCCAGGTTTCATGCTGATGTATATCCTACCTTCGCCCTAGGATGTTCTGGGAGATGGTCTCTGTGAGGCTGAGGCTGAGTCATTTCTGGACTTCTTTAAAATTCAGTGTTCTTGGCATGACATGTTTTCAGCTAATAGCTGTCTGAGAAGAGCTGCTATGTCTTCCTCATCTACGTAAACTTCCGACTTGTATCCCCGCTACTGGAGACAGACTTGTTCAGCCACCGCCCCCTCACACGCCGATGCATCGTCCTGCCCCAGACGCTCCGACAGCACACGTGGGGCCCTCTGCCAGGCGCCGTCCTCTCCCTAACCTGCTCGGTGACGCGTGTGTTCATGTTCTCCCCACTCGCCGTTTCTCAGCTTCAGCTTCTCACCCCCAGGCCCTAGACAAGAGCTGCCCAGCCCTCAGAGAGCACGGTCAGCACCTCGAACCGCTCTGGAGAGCAGCGCAGAGAGGCAGCCCGTGGGCAAGTTCTTGGAGAAGGAGTGGTACAGTCTCCACGCAGCCAAAGGGGAAGCAGAGATGCCCCTGGAGAATGCGGAGGCGGGGATACAACAGAGCAGGAGCCAAATAAGAGGGCAGGTGCGCCGTCAAGGAGATCAGCAAGTCGAACCTCAGCTCTTTGGAATGAAGAATAAAATGGACAAGGAGAAAGGGGGAAAAGTCACAAATTTCTGTTGCACTCAGAAGTGGAAATATGGACGTCCCTGCAGATCCCAGGGCCCTTAGAAGCTGAAGACCGACACCAACCAGGACGGTTCCCTTGGGAGACACAACTCACTGAAACTGACACATGCAGCTATGAAAACCCTGGAAGGTCGTGTGTCTGTTACTGGGACTGAACCTGCAAGGGACTCGTCCCCACAAAGAGCACTCCAGGCATGAGAAGTCACCACCTAACTTTCCTTTGAGGAAAGACCAACACAGTCTTGCACGTGCCCCTGTGGACCACACACAAGTGAACACACCCAGCTCACTTATGGGGCAGCACAGCCCTGGTGCCAGAACCCACAGACCACACTCCTTGTGAACCTCACACGCATCTTAAACACGGTTGTAATGAGCCGAATTCAGTGATTAAGAGAAGCTCTGCCAGAAATGCAAGGTTGTATTAACCTCCAAAATCACCTGATGTGGACAGAATAAAGAAGAAAACCACATGATCAACTCGATAGGTGCAGGGGAAAAAATGATAAAATTCCATCTGTTTATGATTAAAAACAAAGCTATCAGCAAACTGGAAATAGAAGGTTCGCAGCCTGAAACGGCCACCTCAGAAACCCTGCAGGTGACACCGCGTCAGCAGTGGGACCCGCACACACGGTCCCCCAAATGGGAGGCACAGATGCTTCCACCAGAGGTGCTGTGATGGTGATGCCGTGGGAGAGCAGGAACCGTGCCCTTGGGCCACGCATCACGCACACTTGCTTGAGACACACCACCTGAAGGGACAGCCTGAAAACACAAGCACTCCTCAAAATCCAAACAGACATCCATCTGTGAGAATGACATGGAGCGCAGTCAGGGCCCCAGGTTGCAGCCTGCACAGACAGCTCCGGGGAGACAGGCTGAGCTGCTGGGGGGCACCTGGCATCTCGGCACTGGAACAGCACTCACCGCAAATTAAGCAGAACATGGGGATTTTCTTGAAATTGCAAAGACAGCAGCAGTGTGGGCTTTCATTTCTCCCCGAGATGTTAATAATGGAGAGGGGTCGTGATGTTCAGTTTGGAATATTTTAAAATTGTTAGCATTTTGTAAATAGATTCCCTTTAATTGACCTCTCATTGCTTTCCCCCATCAGCTTTATTGAAGCATATCTGCCATATAGTAAACTGCACATATCAAAGTGCACACGTGGGGCCCTCTGCACACGCACACTCACGGAACCGTCTCCGCCTCGACACATCAAGGAGCTCCGTCACCCGCCTCCTGCCCCTGCTGGACCCCCCGCATCACCTGTGTGCCGACCCAGCTCTTTGCTTGCTGTCTGTATAGGTGAGCTTTCACTTTCTGGAATTTTATATAAGGGAATCATACTGTACATATACTTTTAACTCTGACTTCTTACAGGCAGCGTACTTAATTGGAGAACCGTCTGTGCGCTGCAGCCGCCAGCACGCCTTCCTTCATCTCGCTGAATAGTAGCCCGTCAAACGGACATACCACGACCTGGTCGTCTAGTCATCTGCCAGCGAATGTTTGGGTTGTTTCCAGTTTGGGCCTATTATGAATACATTTGCTAAGAATGTCCTTGCACAAGTCTCTTTTCCTGGAAACATGCTTTTAATTGGGAGTGGAGTAGCTGGGTCATAGGGTAGGTGTGTGTTTGACTTTCTAAGAGATTGTTTTCCCAAGTGATGCTCCGTTTCACATGCCAACCAGCGACCTATGGAGGTTCCCATTTCTCTGCGCTCAGGCCCACTTGACACGGTCCATCTGTCCACGGCAGCCGTGCACGCCTGAGTGTGGTGGGACCACACCGCGGCTTTACTTGGCACTCTCCACAAGGCAGGACGTTGGCAGTCTCCGCTCCAACCTCTGGTTAGCTACTTTGGAAAAACATGACTGGTGAAATTCCAAATGCAAAACAGAATGGGGAGTAAGATTCATTTGGGGAGGAGCTGGGCCTTGCAGCTGCTCCGGCCCTCTCAGCTCAGAGACTCCAGGCATCAAAGCTGGAGTGTCCAGCTAGAGTCCCTGGGTGCAGCGGTGCCCCTCCTGGCTGGCCAGCCACTGCTGCCAAAGCCCAGTGAGCAAAAAAAGGGAAGGAGACATTTCTGGGTGGGCATTTCCCGGGCTTCACTGTGGGGGCATAGGGCCAGCTGGGGCGGGGACCCCTGGAGGAGCTGTGCAGGGGGCATCCCTGGTGGGGTGGGGAGCCTGGACCCTCCTCTGGAGCTGCGTGCCCTCTCCCAGGACCTGGGTACAGGGGCGAGCTGGCTCTGCCCCAGAGAAACCCCAGTCCAGGGCTGGTGGGGAAGAGGCTGGGCACATGGCATGCAGCTTTGAACTCCCACCCACAAAACAATGTGATCCTGGAGGCATTTCCTCATCAAAAGTGACCCAGCATGGAGGTTGATGCAATCATCTCCTCTTGAACACTGGTGGAAACTCCTGCCTCTCTGTCTGCCGCTTCGCAGCCATGTGGAAAGCGTCTGGTTCTTGAGGCTGCTGGCCAGGTGCCCCTGCCCCGGAGGGAGGCCCTTCTGGAGGGTTTTAGGTCCTTTCCTTAGGATCCACATACTTAACTGTGCAGTGCGAAGGAGATCAGCTGCTCCCCACGAGGTCTTCACAGAGGGTGCTGGTCTGCAATCCCGGCTCAGCCAGGGTCTGGGAGCAGCAGGGTGCAGGGAGACCCAGGAACAGGGGTTCGGAGGCAAGGATGGGGCAGAGCCAGCCCCTCCTCAGCAGACGGCTCCAGACGGCTGGGCACTGGCCTGAGGCTGACTGGGGCGCAGGCCGACGGGCTGTGTGTCCATCCAGCTGAGTGGCTGTCCTCCTGCCGGCAAGCCCACACTCAGCGTCGGGACGAGGAGGCCCCCCAGCCAGTGCCTTTCCCCGCCTGTGTGACAGGTGGCTGGGAAGGTGGTTCCATGGAGCAGGTCAGCTCCGGCCAGAGTGGGCTGCTGCAAATTAGAGCCCCACTTGGGCCAGTGAGGAGGAAGTGGAGATGGGGTCTCCCAGAGGACAGTGCAGGGGATGCACAGCTTGCCTACAGTCCTGGGCAGGGTGGTGGCCTGCCATGCGGAGCAAGGCTGAGCCTGGCCTCGGGGATGGAGGAAGAGGCGAGAATCAACACCCACGCACCCCCGCCCGGGGGGCCCCTTGGTGATGCCCTCCGCCTCCGGCAGCCATCCCAGGCGGGAGCCTGGCACAGTGCTGGCGGCGTGCACTCTGTCTGCCATGCTGGTGTGGCTACCAGCGGCCCCACAGCCAATGACATGGGGCCCCCTGCTGTGGAGGGGCCCCAGTTGTCCTGGCTGGAGTGGCTTTGCACTACCTGCCACTCAGGCATCTCCTCACTCACCATCTGTGGACTTTGGACACCCATTTCCTAACCATGTTCCACCCATGTTTGATTCTGCCCCATGGGCTCAGGAGGTGAGGCTCAGTATACAAGGGCCCATTTATCCAGAACCAGTGGGCTCCAGGATTGTGAGATGCATTTAGGGGGCATCCCTGGACAGCAGATGTTGAGAGGGGGTCTTGGAACCAGGAGGGGAATGCACACCACTCAGAGCCTCTGACTGCAGGCTGAGGGGCGCCTTCCCAGCGATACAAGGGCATCCTCTGGGTCAGGTGGGGGCCTGTAGAAGGGGTGATGCCAGGGTCACGGGGCAAGGTCCTGGCCTCACCGTCTGCACCCTCTCCCTGTGTGCTGGAGGCTGGAGCAGGGCAAGCCTAGTGGGAGGCAGAGATGGGCCGCAGGGCCCCTGTGGCCCTCCCACATCATGCGGCCTCTCTGAAGCTCCTCCGAAGTGCTGGCTGTTCCTTAAGCACTAAGCTGCAACGTGGCACATGTGATCTCGTTCTATGTCAAAATACCACTTATGGTGGCATGTCGGTGAGCAAACAAGCCCCGCCCTGCCCCGCAGCTCAGCGCTCCAGGCAGACCACCAGACAGGGTCCCAGTTTGAGAATCAAAATACCCACCATTCTGTCTTCCAAAATGTGTTCTTTTCCCCCTAGTTGGGATTTTTTTTCCATATAGAACCACAAATTATGACATGGGCCTGATATCAAACCAATCCATGACGTGTCCTTGAAAGGCAGACACATCTGTGCTTCAGGACACCCCCTCTTACCAGTATTCTCAGATGCATATTTTCAAGGTTCACCTTGCAAGCCCTGGATGCATTTCATGAGTGTCTGGCCGCAGGTGGCAGCATGGCAGCTGTGGAGCCCCAAGGAGGCACAGGTGGGCTACGGCATCCCCCTGAGGACCTCTCGCCAGGCCAGCACCCACCCAGCTGAAATTAATTAATGTCCAGGAAACAAGTCGTCTCTCGTCCAAAGGTCTGCATTCCTCGCTGGCGCTATGGAGAGGGGGCTCTTCCAGGCCCATGTCTGCACCTCAAGGTCTTATTTGCTTTTGTTTTCTGTATTTCATGGGCCTCAGAGAACCTGCAGGAGTGTCCTTGTCAGCCACCTGAACCTCCTTTTGGGGCAGGAGAAGGTGGCATCCACCTGAATCAGACTGATCTGTCCTGTCAGGCAGAAGCTAGTGGTTAGGCTTTTGTGTTTTTAAAGCATTTCACAAAAAGTGAAGCTGAAATGGGACATTTGTGGAGTATGGAAGGAGAACCCAGAGAGAGGAGACAGTGAGGGTGCCAGCCCCTGACCCTCTGCTTGTGGGTTCCTACCATGTCCAGGGTGAGCAGGACATGCCTCTGTCTCCAGGTCTGCAACAAAGACTCCAGCCTGTGCCTGCCCAGAGGCCCTGCCAGCAGAGGGAGTCTCCCTAAATTGGGGTCACTGCTGCTACCTGGCTCTGAGTGTCTGCCGGGGACCCTGGGCCCCAGGAGCCTGGTGGGGTAAAGTGCCCTGAGCTGTGTGGACTTCCTCCTCAGGCCTGGGGTGGGGGAGCAGTCGGATGGGAGCCATAATGCCCACCCAGCACTGTCCCCTCTGCTCAGAAGGCTCTGGGGCTAGATCTCCAGGAGCCGAGTGGGCACACTGATGCCGCTCCAGCAGCTCCACCAGGGAAGCTGGAGCAGGAGGACACATCAGATCACACGCAGAGGCACACCCGCCCACATGTGTGCACACACACACACGGACACACAGACACGCATGCACACACACACGGACACACAGACACACATGCACACACACACACACATGGACACACAGACATGTGTGCACACAGACATACAGACACATGGACAAAGGCAGCTTCAGGCAGGAGGAAGATGACCTCAGAGGGAAGCTTAGGGTCAAGGAAGGGAATAAGCAGAAGACAGAGCCGCAGAAGACAGAGCCGCAGACGACGGTGACCCCTGGGCTTAAAGAGCAAGTGAGTTAGAACAGTGTGGAGGGTGGGGTTGGTGCGGATCTGAGAAGCCCTGAGTCCCCTGTGTCTGCAAAGAGGTGACAGGACTGGTTTGCAGCAGATGTTAGCAAGTCACACACGGTAACCAGAACTAACCCAGTGTTCGGGCCGAAGGCAATGGAAGCAGATACTCCATTAAAGACCCAGCTCGCCAGAGTGGGCGCAGTGGGCACGGCCTGAATGCAAGGCGGGAGAAGCTGGGCACAGAGGGAGAGAGGCCAGGTGGCGCAGCCCCACAGAGGCAGGCATGCCATGCTAACACAGAGGAGTCAAGCGTGAGGACATGGCCACCCGGGGTGCAGGGCCGGGCCGGGAGCCTCCGCCAACAGTCAAAGCGAGAAAGTCCAAGTCCACAGTCCAGGCAGAAACAGAAGCTCTCTGCGCAGCTGACAGGATGGCAGGCAGCAAGCCAGCATGGACCAGGGGCTGGGACAGGCAGCTGCTGCAAGGACACCCGGGACGCTGCTCCCCAGCCCCATGCAGAAGCAGCCGGCATGCCGGGCCCACCCAGTGCAGCCCCGTGAGCTGGGCGGCCGTGTGGCCAGATCCCCCAGGATTGAGTTACACCTGTGCTCTTGGGACAACCCTGTGTGATCACAGCTGTTATTGTGGAACATTGTCAGGTTCACGAAGCTACGTTTTAAACTTTAGATGTTTGCACTCCGGCTCACTGGCCAAAGGCCAACGATTTCCTCTTGCTGTCGGTTACGACCCGTGTGTGCTGAAGCCCCAGAGTGACTTCTAGGCATTATCTACAGATGGCCACAAATGTGTGCAAGGTTGATTTAAACATGGATGGAAAGGAACATGGCTCCTTGTGTGGCTTTTTCAAGCCCTACAGCAAGGAACACCTCTGTGCGTGTGCACGCCTGTGTGTGTGTGCAAGTATTTCTCTGGAACGAATACGGAGCAGCAGGCCCAGTGGGAGGTGAACACGTGTGCACTGGGGTCTCTGCCCAGACATCAGCCAGTGGGAGCTCTGGGAGAGGGGAGGACCTGGACTCCCCAAGGGGAGCAGTGGAGGCTGCGGCGGTGAGCACTTCAGGGTCAGGCCCCACTAGATGCCCCAGGACAGGGAGAGCCCAAGCGGGTCAGCGCCCTGGGGTATGCAGGGAAGACGCTGGGTACAGGCTGAGTGGAGGGCGACACAGGCTCCCCGCCCACCAGCCAGTTGCCCACCATGCCTAACCGGAGACCTGGGGTTGGAAGAAGGCAGAGTGGGTCACCTGAGACCCCACGGAGGGAAATGGGCAGCAGACTCCAGGGGGAAGGGAGGGAGCTCTATTCGAATGGGCCGTTTGCATACAGAGAGCTGATTCCAGGTCTTCCTCAACGTGAGCAGCTGACCCCACTCTCTCCTGGTGCTCAGGACTCCACACCCCTGCCTCCTCCTGCCCTGCGAGGTTGGCTGCCCAGGGCTGGGCCTCAGACCCTCTGTCCAGTCCACCTACATGCTCCCTGGGGTCCTGGGCCTCTCGGCTCTCATCACGGAGCGACTGGGGCAGCCTGTTGCCTGCCCAGCCCTGAGGACCCTCTCTTGGACCCCAGCTGATGTGGAAGGCCAGCAGACAGCACCCAGGCGGCGCGGCCCCACAGCCTTGCCCGCATGGCCAACGGCAAGCCTGCAGCCCCCTTGCGCCCACGCCCCCTGCCACGCCCACATCTAAGTGTCCACCATCTCGCCCCGTGCTCTGCCCTTGCCAGTGAACTCACCTCCCCCCCTGATCCAAGCCCCCATCATGGTTTCTGGATCATCCCAAGAACCTCCCAAAGGGACACCTGCTTTGCTGTTCCCACCCTCACCCTACAGCCACCCTCATACCGCCAGGAAGACCCTTCTGAAAACTTGAACCAGACGACCCCTCTGCTCAGATCCTGACTTCTCCCAATTCCCTGAGTCAGAGCCCACGACCTCCCTGGTGCCCCGGTGCCTGGCTCCCATGCCGCTCCCGTCACACAGGCCTGCCCTGCAGCCCTCCCTGCCCTGGGCGGCAGCTGGGGGGTCTCCACCAGCTCCCCAAGCACAGGAAGCGCCCAGCGGGTTGTGGCAAAGGACCAGACGGGGCCCACCTGCTGTAGGCCCTCTGCTGGGGCACCTTGGCCTAGGCCCTGACTGGCTGCAATCTCCCACCCCCACCTGGCCCAGAGAAGGTGTGCTCACCCTTCTGTGGCTTCTGTGGGCTGGCATGGTCCTGTGCTGTGGCAACTGCGGGCAGCCTGAGTGGGTCCCCCTGCTGCCCAGTGGTAAGGGAGGGGACTTTGGAGGGCGTGGTCTGCAGCCAGGGCAGCAGATAGAGTCAGCGCCAATGAGACAGCCGTGTGCCGGGGCTGCCCTCCTCAGGCCTCCTCACAGAGCCCTTAGTGAAGGACCCTGAAGAGGGAGGTTGCTGGCCCAGCCCCAAGGTCAGGGGACAGCAGACGCTGCTGTGGACTGGGGAGCTCAGGCTCTGTCCCCCAGTGCTGCAGCCCCACCACTCCAGCCCTGAGCCCCAGCCACCCTCGTGAGCCCTTTTCTGCCCCAGGGCTCCCCGGGGTTACCTCTACCCCTCTGACCAGAGCCTTCTTCTCAGAGGCCTAGGTACGTTCCTGGGCACAGAGCCTCCTGGGCTGTCCTGCGTCCAGCTGAGCTGGGCTGTGAATATTTGATCAGGCCACACACACATGCCAGCCTGCATTTGCAGCCAGGGGTGACAAGCGGAAAGAGAGCAGCGTCATCTCAACACCAATCTGCCAGCTTCCACTGGAAGGGTTGGGGGCCTGGGGCTCCCATGGGAGCGGGAGAGGGGCCTCTGTCCATGAACACCAGAAGGTGACATCTGTGGGGAGGGTGGGCAGCACCTCTGGAGGTTCGGGAGGGCTGCCCCATGGTGCTCTGCACAGCCCTACCCTTTGCAGGGCCCTTGAGCAGCAGGTACGGTTGGGTGTCCTGTTCCCCTGCCCCCTGCCCTCTCGTGAGCAGGACACTCAGTCCCCTGGAGGGGAGGGTCCCACACGAGTCAGCAACCAGCCTCAGGTGCCTGTGAAATGGGCAACTGCCCCATGGGAACATCCACTCAGACTCCCAGCAGTGGCTGCTTCTCCAGGGCAGGAGACATCCCATCTCCTGATGAGGAAGGTGGAGGTGGAATGGGAACATTTTTCCAGAAAACCCTCCGCACTGCTTTTCTCTGGAGACAGCCTGTCCCAGCCCCCTGCCTAAACATCTTGACAAGCATCCCTTACATTTGTAAATCACTGCTGAGCTGGCCAAAGGCAGGGGAGGCTGTGGGAATCCAGAAGCAGCTAGAAAGAGTTCACGGGGGTCAGTGAGCCCTTGTGAGCTGGAGACCCTAGCTGGGGAGGGGAAGCCTGCAGCCTGGGCAAGGAGGGGGACCCAGACGGAGACGCCGCGCAACACTGGGTCTCCAGAAGAAACACACAGCCAGAGGGAAAGCCCTGGCTGCCGGAAGGATCCGCTTTGGGCGCTCTGGGAGCAGGGCCAGCAGTCACGTTACCCCAAGGAGACCCAAGAAGCCAGACAGAAATGTGGTTCGCCTGGCCCGGGGTGGAGGGAGCCTGATTGTACACCAGAAAATCAAAGGAGGCACTGCAAACAGATGAACAAGAGACTATCAAAACTGAGGGGAAAAAACTTATGTGAAAAAAATTAAAGAAATACAAAACGGAAAAATTTAATTGAAAACTGGGTGACTAGATTAAGCAAGTCAGATGCAGGTCATACAAAGAAGCAAGCCAGGGATGTATTTTCACCTGGATGCAGCACAGAAAGCCCAGGAGGATGGGGACGACCTCACTGGTCGGCGTCCTGCGCGCTGTCCGGAGGGGGCTCTGTGGGAAGGGGCGGGTGGACGGAGGCTCAGGTGAGAGGGAAGAGATCCGGGGTGAAGAGACACCGTTTATCAGATTCTAATGGTCCAGTGGGCTCGGCAGGCACATCTAGATATATCAGGTCGAAATTGGAAGATTTCAGACATGAAGACATTACAAAAGCACCTGAAGAGAAGAAAGAGTGAGAAGTTAAATGGCCATTGGCCTGGCATCTCCACAGCAAAACGGAAGCCCTGGGATGGTGACTTTCTAAGGCCCAAGAGACAATAACTTTCAACTCAAAATTGTTCATCCTGTGAAATCACCTTTGAAGAGTGAGGGTAAAACAGAAACATTTGTAGGTAAACAAGAACTAAGGCCTCCTCTTCTAGCCAAGGCAGAATAAATGGGTCCATCTGCTGTCCCACCTTAAACGACTAGGAAGAAGGGCAAAATCTGAACAAGACATTGGGCAGCAGGCAGAGCTGGAAGGTGATCCCGGGAGACAGAGAACAGTGAGGGGCCCCTCAGGTGCCCTGCTCTTGGTCTGGCAGAGCTGAGAGTGTGGGGAGGCCAAAGGCCCGGAATATGCAGGGCTGAGGGCCGGAGAAGAGGGGGGCAGGGGAGGGGGCTGCAGGGAGTCCTCAGGGTCTGGACTGAGTGCTGACCCGTGCACACATGTAAAGAACACCCTGCGGTCCCAGAGAGCCACTGGGAAGTGGTGGGCAGAGCAAACCCAGAGCTCACGGGAGGCTGGGATCACCCTTGTCCCTGCAGCCAGGGACAAAGACCTGGTTCACAGGGCGTCAGTGGGACCATCGGGAGGGTCCCCTCAGTAGTGGGGCCAAGTCAGCCCCACGCGAATGAAGCTTGAAGCACAGGCCTCACACGAACTCCAACAAAACCCAAGAGCATCTAAAATGATACAAAAAATTCAGCGCCCAACGATGTAAACCTCACAATGTCTGATATTCAATTGAAAATTACCTCACATAGAAGCAGGGCAATATGATCCATAACCAATCGCAATCAAAGAAACAGAACCGGGAAACCACAGCTGATAGAACTGGCGCACAACAACATTACAGCAGTTACTGCAACCAGGCTCCAGGTGTTCAAGGAGGCAAAGTATGAGTGCGCAGAGGAGACCTAAAGCAGACCCGGTCCAAGTTCTGAGATGAGACTTAAACTGGCTACCTAGAGACATGGTAAAAACCCATCTAATTGGTCTAAAAGAGTTGTTTTAATTAATATAAACATTTGGCAACATTCCTTTCTCTGTGCGGCACATACCCTAAATCAGGTGAAATCTGATACTAACATCTCTCACAACCAGCTTATATCTCTAGCTGGTATTTATCCCCTTTAGGGTATAACTGGTTTGTTATTTATTCATGCAGTTTCCACTTTAGGGATGGAGTTGGGAGGAGGAAACACCATTTCATGCATCAGCTTGTGGGCAGTTTATCTCCCCGGCATGACCGGCCGAGGGGTGCACGTGTCCCTTTCCTTGAGACAACAGTGCCTGGACTGTGCTCTAGGTGCCGTCGTGGCCAGCAGCTCCAGGGCCTCCGGATTCCACCTGGACAGGCATGGGGGGCGGGGGCTGGGCCAGGGCTGCATCCCCCACTGCCTGCCTCTCAGGTGGCCCTGGCTGGTTCTCCCCAGAGGAACGCAGCAGGAGACACGGCGTCACGTGGCTGAGGCCGTAAGAACAGCTACCCGTCCTGTGGCCCACCTTCCCCTCCTCCAGCTGATACAGAAAGAATGGGAGCCCCGGTTCTCTGCATGGAGGGTGGTGACCCGCCAGCCAGGAGCCTGTCTGGGCCACAGGGGCAGAGAACCTCTGCCCATTTGGTGTCTGTTAGTGACACTCCCCGCCTGCCCAGATCCCGTGTGCGGGGGTCTTGCCCCAGCTCCCAGCCGCTGCCAGATAGGTGCTGGTTGACGCTGAAGCCAAGTATTGTTTGACTCGCTGCTCTCATCCTGATGGCCATCCGGAGGGTGTGGACGTGTTGGGGTCTGGACCAAGGTCCAGAACAGGGCTGCTGGCTTCTGTGGTGCGGCACCAGCAGTGCAGGCTCCCGCGCGTCCTGGCTGGCCTTCCCTCCTGGGACGAAGCCCCACCGTCCCTGTTGAAGACGATGCTCCCGAGGTCCAGGAGTTTGCACGAGTGGCTGAGTGAGGGGCCGGCTGACCCTGCTATGGAGGAAGGCCAGGGGCTCTGGGGGGGGTTGTCCCTCTCGCTCACCCCACCCCACCCCACCCCAAGCCCTTCAATCCAGGAGCTGCAGTCCAGGGCGGAGGTAACGGGACGGTGGTGACCCGGCCATGCCCACCCTGATGGTGGGGGATGGTTGGAGCAGACATTTAGCGTTTAGGAGACCTGCGAGGCGAGCGGTCTGGGCTCAGACTCAAGGCTGAGCGGGAGGGAAGGAGGCGCAGGGGGCAGGGAACCACCAAACGGCGTGGTCGTCCCTCTGTGTTTGTGTCCTGAGCGCCCCTCACCCGGACACGGTCAGACTGGATCAGGGCCGCAGTGACCTCACTAACCACCTCTTTAAAGAACCATCTCCACGTCCCACCACGTTCTGAGTTTCTGTGGGTTAGTACTTCAACACGTGAAACTGGGGGACCAGGTGAGCCTGTAACAGCCCCTAAGGCTGAGGCTGGGATCAGGGCTGCAGAGAGGGACCCTCATCCCCACCCCAGCCCTGCTGTCCCACTGGCCATGCTCCCCACAGAGGGAAGCTGTGGGCCGGTGTGGGGGTTTCCAGAGTGTCAGACACTCTGGCCTCAGGGCCACCAAACACTCGCAGGAGGGGCTAGAAGGTTTTCAGCAGCTCAACCGGCCCCAAAGTCTCTCCCCGGGGCTCAAGACGGAGAACCTGCCGGGAGCTACGAGCCTTGCTCTCGAGGCCCACGCGTTCACAGATGGCATCTTCGCCCTCTGGGACGGGGTGGGGGTGCTGCACCCTGGTTCCAGGTGCTCAGAGGTCTGGGGGGGCAAGTGCCTCTGCCCCCAGCCCTGCCCCAGCCCCGGAGCGGGCGCACTGGCTTCTCAGAGCCCGTCCTGGGCTTCAGGGCCGACCTGCTCCCTCCAGCCCCCGCTCGGCCAGCCTGGATCCACAGCAATGTTTTAATTACTTTTAAAATTGGAAGAAAAACAAATTATTTTTAGCTCAAAGAAAATGTTTTCATATATAATATTAACATGCTGGTCTTCATAGCAACACAAGAGTAACAGAATTTTTATTACTTTTTATGAAGGGGGTGCCCAGCAAGGCTGGGACACCTTGGCCCTGGGAGGTCAGGGAACCGCCAACTGTCCACGGCACCTTGAGATATTTGGGGGCATGGGCCATGGGGTTTCCAGAGTGTTTGCTGGCAGGGCCCTCACCCCTCAGTCCCAGGTTGCTGGTGCTTGGCTGAGACGAAAGTCATGTGAACTGAGTTTCTCCGATTCCTGCTGAGTGAAGTTCAGAGAAAGCTTTCGGATGGTGAGAAGCCCCCTGGGGCCCGGCCGCAGCTGCCCCTGCCTGCCTGCAAAAAGGTGCACATCACCCCTGTCCCGGGGGAGGGGGTGCAGCCGGCAGGGTCCGGAGCCAGTAGGTGGGGTGCACGGGCTCCCCCACTCCCGGGGTGGTGGGGGCGAGGGGGCACGGGACTGCTGGTCAGCACCCACGCTGACCCTCCCAGGGCTGACCAACAGAGATGAGGGCAGCAGACATTCCTATAATTCGGGGTAGGTCAGTGCACCCCAAAGGGCTGGCAGACCTCAGCAAGCATAAGCAGCCCTAGCTGTGGCGGGAGGCACTGGGGAGGCACCCTGAGACCCCACACGGGTCCTGCTGACCACCATGGCGAGGGCAGAGTCCCGCCCGCCCGCCCTGAGGCAGCTGGGCAGAGGCGGTGTGGGCCTGCCGTGTCCCCTCCTCTGGAGACCCGGGTGAGGTGGGAACACCGGTGTCTACCCTCTGCTCACAGAGCTCTTCTCCTCTGACACTCCTGACACCAAAAGTCTGGTGCTTCCTCACACCAGGCAACCCTGCCACCCAGCCGGCGTCCCACAGCCCAGCTCCACCCCAGCCCGTGTACCTGGAGACAGCGTCTGGCCCCAGGGAGGCTGTCCCTGCCCCACATGGGTCTGGGGCGTCTTGCCAATGGGTTTCCGCCCCCGGGCAAGCTCACTATGGATTCAGTGGGACCAAGGAATGATATGTTCTTGGGGCAAAAGGGTTATACCCAACTTTATCCCCCCAGTGGCAGGTCAGTCACTAGAATCCTGTCTGCATGCAGCAAGCTGGTCTCCGCCTCTGGGCCTCTCCGCCCCCGCAGCAGTGTCAGTCTGTCCTCGGCGCTGCCACCACTCCAGCCTCTGCTCTCCTGCAGCCAGGAGGTCAGTGCGGGCCCTGATCCAATCTGACCGTGTCGCCCAGAGCACCGGGTGGAGCTCTTCATGTAGAGTCAATAGCAATGTATTGCCCACACTTGTGTGGTGAGCTAGCCAACCAGGGCCAGGTGAGAATCCTGGCCGCAGGAACTGCCCTCCCTCCCCAGGTGTCCGTGTGCCTCAGACACCCCACTGTAGGTCAGGGTCCCAGGGCCCTCGTCGGTTAGATCAGTGTGCCGAGTGGCCCACAGGGCTCAGAGACACAGTTACTGGTTTATTAAATAATAAAGGATGCGATGAAAGACCCAGGTGAACAGCCAGGTGAAGAGGCCCACCTGTATGTGGACGCACTCACCCACCTGAAGCCCCCGAACCCTGTGCTCATGGGGTTTTACCGAGGCTCCCTCATGCGGGCAGGGTCACCATCAAGTCCAACTCCAGCCCCTTCCCTTCCAGACAGCCGTCTGGGGCGGGGGGTGCTTCTAATCAGGCTTGTCCTTTTTGGGGACCAGCCGCACCCAGGAGCCCAGAGCCGCTGCGTTAGAACAAAGGAGTGTCACCCAGGGCATTCCAGGGCTTCAGGGGCCCTGTGCCGGGAACGGGAGGGGGCAGGGGCGCCGAGACCAGTACAGGGGAGCTCCACTACCCCCCACCGGCTGGCCACACACATCCTTTGCCAGGTGGGATTCTCAAGGCACTGCCTCCAATGCCAGCCCCTGGCCAGCCCCAGGGGGGCACAAGGGTGTCTCATCCCCAGGAAGGCTGACCAGCCCTGGCAGGGGACACCGAGGGACCCAGGGTCCCCACCATGTGTCCCATCAGTGCTGCTGCTCTGATTGTAAGAAAACAAATCTGCAGCCTACGCCCATGGAAACCGGGAGGTTTCCTCTGCATTTCAGAGTCCGGCTGGGCGGCAGCGCCGTGAACCAGTCCCCAGACCCCGCAGTCCCCCAGAGAACGCCCCCAGACCCTGGTGGCTATGGCCCTTTCCTCTTGGGCAGTCATAGCTGAATCAATGCACGAGTGGCCACTGCTTCCCCGGGCTGGGGGTGGCCTGGGGTCTCCAGGAAGGGGGAAGCTTTCTTGTTGTCTATAGCAGGAGGACAGAAACAAGGGACGAGAGGACACTGGGACTCGTGAAGCTGGAGAGTCCAGCCAACTTCTGTTTCCAACAAATGGAGGACGAGGAGAGGTGTAATTAGCTAATGGACCCAGGAGAGGAGTGTGCTAATGCAGCCTGAGGATTAAGGGCGATGGCACCTCGGTGCTGGAAATATAAATCAGCCACAAGGACTTCGGTCGATCCTGGAGAAGCCCAGTGATGACCCCCAGTCCCCTCAGCAGGCCCAGCCGCAGGGCTGACCTGGTCTCAGGGCACACCAAGGGGTGGGTCACAGGAGGTAGCCAGGTTGCTGGCCGCCAGGCCTGGAAGTCTGGCCAGGGAGGGCCACGGAAGAAACA
Organism: Phataginus tricuspis; assembly: GCA_029783875.1. NCBI lineage: Eukaryota > Metazoa > Chordata > Mammalia > Pholidota > Manidae > Phataginus > Phataginus tricuspis. The sequence continues at coordinate 103,625,991 of JAQQAC010008350.1, read as the reverse complement.
TTCCCTCCTCCACCACGGGTCCCATCCTTTCCAGCTGCACATCTGAGTGGAGGACAAAGCCCAGCAGATAATCAGGCCCCTCTGCACAGCGTGGAGAATTGTCCCGCATGCTTGGCAGGGCGGGGGCGGGGCGGCCAGAGGATTCACTCCAGCCCCAAACACGCTCAGGGCGATGTCAGCGCCATGCCTCACACAAGCCCGGCAGAGCCGAGCCAACCCAGATGAGCCCTGCGAGCCGCTAAGAGGCTGGGGCAGGGGCACAGGCACTAGGGCTTCTCCGTGGAGCCTCAGGCGACAGGCAAAGGGAGCCTGCACCCTGGGGCGGGGTCTGTCCCAGAGCAGCAGCTTCCGTGGGTACGCAGAGCAGGATCCCCCTCTAGGGACCTCTGTGTGGGGGTTCACCAGGGTGTCACGTGCTGAGCAGGAGCAACGGGGTGTCTGCTTGCCTGGGGGAGCATTGAGGTCAGGCCCTGGAGGCTGCAGATGGGGTCTCTCTCCAGGTGGGGATGTCTGAGTCATGCTGGCACTTTCCACACAGGGAGGGAGGGGTGCACCTCCGGCACGAGGATTCCCCCTGTTCACAGGTCCCAGGAGTCAGAACCAGACCCTGGTTCCCCTGCACACCCGGGGCAGGCCTGGCACACAGGATGGCTGGGGGGGCCTGCGGGTAGGCAGCTGGGGACAGAACCTGGGCCTGCACTGTCAGCCCTGCCCACTCCAGGCTCATCCACTTTGCAGTGAAGGAAACGGAATGGGCGGGTGCCAGGCCTTGCTAACGAGCCCCAGGCTCCTCCGCCGTGCAGTGGGTGCCGGGCCAGGCTGCGCTGGCTCAGGGGTCTCTCAGAGACGGGTTCTCCCTGAGCCAGAGGGAGAGAGGCCCTCCCAGCACAGAGCGCCCGCAGGGCAGGGCGGCTTACAGCGGTTCTGCTTACATCAGCCCGGGACTAGAGCAGCCAGCTGGAGGCCACATGGGGACACGGGGCCCCCCCAGGAAGGAGACTGGCTCCCCCCATGTAGGGGAGGTGATGGGGCAGAGGGGCAGGGAGCTGACAGGAGATGGCTGTTCCTTGCTCTGGATGTGTCCACTGTACACCTGTCTGACTTGATGTGACCGCCTAGGGCCTGTGGTTTCAGTGTGGTCTAATTAACCTCTTATGCATATTTACATACATTCTGTGAGCCAAACTTCCCTCTTGTTGCCTCCTGCGGGCAACTCGTGATCCTGTCTTTCCACTACGTGTCACTTGTAAACAGATCCCCAGCTGCCCATGCAGGTAAATGCCAGTGGCGCTGGGCAAATGTATTTGGGAAGTGTGTTAAGGAAGGTGAACCTTCTGGCCCCTGGACCTAACTGTGCACACATGCCAGGTTGCCGGCCAGGACAGGGAAGTGCCTGGCATTTCCACACGTCAGCAGAGATGCTTCTCTCTGGAGCAGTCACACCTGGGGGCCGCATGAGACCACTGGGGTCCTTCCCTGTTCTCTTTTAGAAACGACTGCTCAGTGGTGTAAAGAATGCAGAGCCATCCCCCATTCTGCCCCAGCTGGGAGGGTCTGAGCAACTCCCGGGGTCCTTGAGCCCTGCTCCCAACTATGCCAATCACCTCTCACCACCCTGCAAGGCCTCACCAAGGCCGGGTCCAACCTGGGATGCCTCCTCTGGGGACCAGGCTTTGCCCAAGTGGCACCGAGGAGCAGCCCTGAATCTGGGCTCTGTGGAGGGGAAATGCCAGCAGGAACTGCATGGACATCTTTCTGGGGTGGCCACTGTGCCCAACAGGCCCTAACTTACCTGACTTGAGAACCCCATCCCAATGTGGGTGTCCACTGCCATCCCTGGACACCAGCTGCCCTGCAGGATGCCCCGGGGGATGGGTTCTGGCCCGGGAGAGACCACCTGGCCCATGTGCGCCATCCCCAGGACTTGGCATCCTTTCTCAAAGGGTGTGCATGCAGGAGCGCCCCGTGTGCCCACTCTGAGAGGGGAGCATGCAGCCGGCCCAGCTCTGAGCCAGACGGAACAGAACCTTTGCAGGGACTGAGTTGCTCACACAGAAGCTGCTGTGGCTGCAAGTTGTCTCAGACACATGAGGGTGGAGGGTGATGGGTGAGGTGCTATGGGGTGTGGGCTCTGGGTGTGGGGAGCAGACTGGACACGGTAGGGGGCTCTGGGGATGTGACAGGGGAGGGGGTGGTGAGGGCTGGAGAGGCTGACCCCCCGTCCATCCTGGCTGCGGTCTGCATGAGGGCAGAGCCCGCCCGGGGCCGTCCTGATCAAGGTGGTGCCCCGTTTCTGCGTGGGAGGCACAAAGGAGCAGATCAGGGACTTCCCACGCCCTCACCCCACAGGAACTTGGGGTGGACACAGCAGCTTGACTTCCCACACACTCGGCCTCCTGCAGGAACGTCATCCAAACCCCAGTGGACACGCAGGGCCAGTGTGGACGTCCTGCAGGGCCGCATCCCTGGGAAAGCTGAAGAGGTGCCTGTGGGGTGCCTTTGGAGCAGCCAGTGGGGACCAGGGGATACACTCTCCCCACGCTCCCCGGCTTATAGTCTGCACCTGCTGTATGTGACCTGCTGAGAGGAGAAGACAGCCTCTCTGCCTCCAGAGCTACGTACATGTATCCACCAGGCCACAAGCACTTATGGAAACTCCTGGCCACTCCACAGACCCAGGTCGCAGCCCACTGCCTAGCCATCCTCAGGCTCAGAGCCCAGAACCAGGACAAGGCAGCTGGTGGCTTCTCTTTCCCAGCAAAAGGAAGTTCGAGCCCATGGCTGTCACCCCTGCTCTCAGACAGTCACAGCAGGGACCGTGCAGCTGGTATAAATCAACATGTCACAACAAACACAGGCTGGGCCTGCAGAGCCTGCACTGATGGGAGCTGAAATGGCCCCGGGGCCACGCACAGACCCTGTCCAGCTGCCCCCAGGAGGACTCTGGCTGCTGCCCCGACCGCCCCTCGCATCTGCCTCTTGGACAAGTTGTTGGACCTGCGGCCCGGAGCACAGCCAGAGCCACGCTGTGGGAAGGCCCCTTGTCCAGGCGGAGGGGCCACAGGTGCAGGCTGTTTGGGGCCTGGAAGACTGCCCTGAGACAGGGTCAGGCCTAGGGCAGGGTCACCCTGGGGCAGGGGCAGGGCCTGGGGGGCAGGTCTGGGGCAGGGGCAGGCCAGGGATTCCCACCTTATTTCTTTCACCTCTGGGTCCTGGAAGAAACAGTGGGTGGGGCCCTGAGCTCTATCATGGCCTGTGACAGCCACTGGTCACTGCACATAGGGGAGGCCAATGGGGAGACACGGAGGAGGAGGGGAAGCCCCTGCGGGCCATCCCGAGGCCTCATCAGCCTGGCACTCAGAGAGGACCCACCCCCAAAGTGCCCTGCTGCAGGAAACAACAGCGAGAGCCACTCAGGGTCGTCCCTGCAGGGGAGGAGGAGGCACAGGCTGCAGAGACCAGGAGGGAAAGGGGGTGGGGTGGGGGTGCGGGGGTGCCCCAGGGAAATCAAGATGCACACGCAGAGGCCTGTGGGAGGCCCGCCCGCCAGGTGCATGGCGCTCACCCAGATGCAGGGGAAAAGTAAAACGGGGAATGAGACACAGCCCCACATGAGGAAGGATGGTAGATGTTTTTGAGGAATAAACAAAAGCAATTTAAATGGAGGGAAAAACAATCAAAGACGCACCTGAAAATATTTCATGGGGCTGAGAAAGGATTTGTTGATGCAGTCTGAATGTATGCTGTGTTGGTTTAAAGAATCAAAGCAAAAAAAAAACACCGACATGCGGGGACGGCATTTGGACTACAGGAGCTCTGAAAGCATCTTGCGTGGGTCCAGTGAGGAGGGAAAGCTGAGGTGGGCCAGAGCTCGTGGCTCTGTGCAGAGGGCCCTCCTCCTGGCCAGTCCCCAGCAGGCTGGATAACTAGCCCCCCTTATCCAGGCGAGTTTCCCTCGGCACGCAGAGGTGAAGGTGCCTCCTGCCTCGGTGTCGGGGGAGGATGAGGCGAGTCAGCTCCTGGGAAGAGCTGGCACGGGGCCTCCCACACGGCAGAGGCTCCCGACCAGTCACTGCACTGGGGCAGGTTCTTCGTGCCGGGCAGGTTACGGTTCCTTGTGTGAAGGAACCCAAACAAAATCAACTCTGAAATCAAATCAGAATCAGTGGGGAAACACAAGCGCTCAGCTTTCCTCTATTCTGAAAACCACTGCCCGGTGCCCTGCAGGTTCTGGAAAGAGAATGCCACTCCATCTGGCTTAAACAAGAGCTTGTTGTGAATACTGACTCTAACTAGAGAATTCAAGGACATGTAGGCTTCAGGTGTGGTGTGACCAGGTTTCTCTCATGATGTCAAGGTAGCTGCCGGCTCCATCCCTCACACCCACCAACTGGAAGACCGGGAGCACTGCTCTCCCAGGCTTCGGATGCAGACCCGGAAGCTGTGCAAGGCCCTCCTGGCCTGGGGTTGGTGGGGAGGGCGACCCTGACTCGGCTCATCAGAGCACCACCCTCGCTAGGGTGAGCATCCCTAACAAGGGACATGCTGGGGAGAGTGGATCCAAACTCAGGGTAGTTCCCAAATGGTGGGGACGGCAGCTGGGCCAGCAGACCCAGACTCCCAGCAGTGCAGCCCCTCCCCAGATGAGACTGTTGATGCGGATACAATGAGAGTTCCTGGGGCCACGATTCTCACCTGGCCCTGGTTGACTAGCTCACTGCACACCTGTGAGCAATACATGGCTGTTGCCTTTATATAAAGAGCTCCGCCCAGTGCTCTGCGCATGGCACGGTGGCATGGCTGCAAGGCTGCAGGAGAGCAGAGCCGAGGCTGGAGCAGTGGCAGCGTCGAGGACAGAGGCCCAGCGGATGGCTGTGCGGGACGACTGTGCAGGACGACTGTGTGGGCAGAGGAGCCCAGAGGCAGAGACCGGCTTGCTGCATGCAGACTCGCTCTGAGTGAACAGGATTTTAGTGACTGATCTGCCACCTGGAAATAGAGTTGGGTATAACCCTATCACCCCAAGAACGTTTTGCTGTCAATTTCTTTGGTCACATTGAATCTATAGCAAACTTGCCTGGGGCTGAAACCCATTGGCAAGACAGTTGGGCTTTTGCGGCTAGGGGTGGGCCTGGCTTCCTCCAATTCAACACGCTCAGCTCTGTCCTCTCCCAGAACCAGGCACTGTTCCTCACCCCAGAGCTCAGGTTAGGTTCCTGCCTGTGCTGAAAACAGCCCCTGGTGCCGCTTCGCTCTGGTGTGCTGAAATAGCTGAACTTTGACTTTTGACGTTGACAGGACAGTTCATGCTAGGAAACATTTTACTGATTTTCTCTGTAAGTGGCACTGCAGGGACTCACATAAGACATCCTTGCTTGTGTCTTTGCTGCCCTTTGCCACCTTTACATTGCAGGAAATAAGCTGTCCTTTCTTTTTTAACCTTATAAAAGCATCAAATCACAGTCCAAAGAGCATAGAACATTCTGGAAAGGAACCCTCAATTCAGGGAAGAGAAGGTGGGGGCCCAGAGAACATGTCTGTCTCAAAGTTGGGGTAATAGAGCTGACCTTACCCAAATATGCGCCGTCTGAGCACAGAGCCAGGCATGCACCTGCTCTCCATGTTTTTCCAGTGGAAGTGAAGAGAGCAGGGCTAAATCCTACAGAGGGTACATCTTCTGGGCATGCTGCACATTCGCTTCAGCGGAAATGAGGCAGGCACGGCCCTCTGATCATGTGCTCAGCCGATTGGCTGACCCAGGCTCCAGCCGGCGCTGGTTCCCAGGTCGCTGCGGAATACAGGTCAGGTCTTCCAATGAAGGGCTGTCCAGGGGACGCTCGTCAGGTCTTGCCTTGGCAGCTGCGTGAACCTGGCAAGCAGAGCGAGAGAGGCCCATTTGCAAATTAAAGACGTGATGAAGGAAAGTCTCTGGAAATTTCCATGTGAGCTCTGGGGACCAAACCTGGTCACTCCCCACCAGGACAGCAATGCAGGTTGTGCTCCTGCCAAGAGGCTCCTAGCACAGTGTTGTTGGTAAACCCGAATGTGAGTTGAGAAGACGTTTGCCTTAAAAATCACGACCTGCTCCCTCCAGGCTGTGGGCTGTCAACGGGAATGGATGAGATGCAGCTGGGCCCCATGTCACAGCTTCTCTTGGTGTGCACCACTCTTACGTTATTATTTGTGTTTGCAGAATGGGCATTTTCAAAGACATTTATCATTTTAAAATTCATAAAGAACACTGACACAGTTGTGAGGTAAATGCAAGATGCAGTGCTGTGGTCCATGGTCCCCCACCGCGCCCTTGCCTGAACCCCCGAGGCCCCAGGTCCTTGCTGCTGTTTGCCCGGCGGCCCTGGTGGGGACACAGACACACTGGGCGTGCTAGATGGACGCTCTGTCCTGTGCACACTTGTGATTATCAGGAAGACCCCCAGCCATGCACATGTCCCCCGAAGGCCCTTCTCGCCCCTCGTGATCTCCTGCCCCTGGGCAGCTGTCGGCCCTCCTCCTGTCACTGCGGCATCAGAGCTGCATACAAACGGGCTCATCGGTGTGTGCCTCCCGGTCTGGCTTCCCAACGGGACAGAACAGGGCTCTGACTCTCCTTCCCTCTGTGAGGCACCATGTCTACACCCACCTGCAGGCCTTCCAGTCAGTCCTGTTTGTCAACCACAAAGGAAGCCGCTCTGAACGCCCTCCTGCTGCTCTGGGTCATACAAAGGGGCGCCTGGAACTTCAGGGACATGCCGCCTGTTTCCCAGAGCGGCCATGTGCATCCTGCACCCATGACTCGTGGGAAGTCCAGGGGCCGGCCTCTCCAGCTTAGCCCCCTGGTGGGTGTGCAGGGCTCTCCTTGGGGTTTTAATTGTTGTATCCCCAATGAATAAAGATACTTGTTCAAGGGCTTAGTTGCACAGGTAAAATCTTTGCTGTTTTCTTCCTAATATAATTTTTTCTTAAAAAAGAAAACAACTTTGTGTTTATAACCGTTCTGGGTTTACAGGGAAATTGTGTTTACAGGGAAAAGAAAATATAAATATTTTCCATGCAGCCATGCCCAGTTTCCCCTTTATAAACACCTGACACTAGTCGGCTACGCTTGACACAATTAGTGAACCCATGTGGACATATTTGCAGTACACTGAAGCCCACGCTTTACTCAAACACGAGTAGTTCCATTCTGTCCATTTCCTGTCCAGGGTCCCACTGGACGTCTAATAGTCAGGTTCCTGCAGGCTCCTCTTGCTTGTGACAGTTCCTCTGACTTCCCTCGGCTTTGATGACCCTGACGGTGCTGAGGGGTGCCAGGCAGGCATCTGCAGGCTGTCCCCGGCTGCCGCGGCCCAGGGACTTCCCATGACCGGGCTGGGTTGGGCTCATTGGGGGAGACCACGGAGGGTTTTGACAAATGCATAATGTTCTGTATCTGCCTTCACAGTTTCTGGAACAGTTTAACCAGAAAATACCCAGTGCTTCACCCACTCAACCTCCAGGGCCCCTTGCAAACTTCTCGCAGTCACAAACCTTTTTACCACCATAACAGTTTCACCCTTTCCAGAAGGAATCGCACAGTAGGTAGCCTTTCTGAACTGAGTCCTTTCCCTGAGCAATATGCATTTAACAGTCATCAGGAATGCTTTTCTGTATCTACTGAGATGACCATAAGGTTTCTCTTTATTTTTGTCTGTCCTTGGGGTGAATCACATTGATTTCCGAGTTAAACCACCCTTGCCTTCCTGGGATAAACCTCACTAGGTCATGATGAATTTTCCTTTTTATATGCTGTTGGGCACAGTTTGCTAACATTTACTTGAGAATTTTTGCATCTACATTCAGCCAAGGAGAGAGTAGGGTGACATATTGGTGCCGAAAGATCCCTGCAGCCCAGGATTCTGCCTATGGAGGATAACCGTTACCCTCAGGAGGGGAGAAGAAACAAAGACTTCCTCAGACAAGTAAGAACAGAGGGAATTAATTACCAGCAGACATGCTCTTCAGGGAAAAGGAAACCATCAAGTCAGAAACGTGGATCTACATAGAGAGGTGAAGAGTGTTTAAGACGAAAGGAGGTGAAATAAAATCTGTTCCCTATTATTCTTAATTGATGGAAACTGTAACTGTTTAAAGCATTAACGATGACATGTTCGGGGCGATTATCACTTGAGTCCTCTGTCAGTTTGTCCTTTCAGCTCTTGACACAGGGCATTGGTGCCTCCGTCTGTGATTGTGGGTTTGTCTCCTTGTGGTTCCAGCAGTTCTGGTTTTGTCATTAGGCTGGCTAAGTCCTCTGGATGGCTGCTCTCTCACTATGAAATAATCCTTTTTCTCGCATAGAGTTCTGTGCTTGAATGTGAACAGCCCCCAGCTGTCTTTTAAGTCGCTTTATAATGGAATACCTTCCGCATCCTCTCACTTTCTCGTCACATATAATGCGTGTTTCCCGGTGGAAGCATCCAGGTGGGTCACACTTCTTATCCAGTCTTACGTTCTGAACGTTTGGGTCGTTAGCTCATGAATGATTATTAATATGGGTAGGTTTAAAACTATCATCTTGCTCTTTGTCTTAAATGTGTCTCATCTGATTTTTCTCTTATTTTGCCTTCTTTTGCAGTAATAGAGGCTCTGATTCCATTTATGTTCTTTGCTGGCTTATAAGCAGTAACTCTTTAACCCCAAGGCGTCCTTCCCCGTCCTGGGGGCCTTCTGCCCCCGGCACCCTGTCCATGGGGTCACTGACTTTTACGCTGACATCCCCTTGACTTGGAATTTGCTTTGCTGAGCCTGCTTTACTCTTGTTCCAAGCGGGCTGCCTGTACCGGGGACTGAGGGAACAGCCTCCTACCCGCCCTGGACTCCACAGCTCCAGGGTGGCCGGGGCTCCCAGCTCCCCACCCCTCCTAACTGCAGCCGCTCTTCCTCAGAGAAAAAATAACTCGACAAGCGCAGTTTTCCGAGAGATGAGCTTTCCAGTCAGTTTTCCAATTCGTAAAACATGCTTATTGTATTCTGATTAACATTATGTTGCCTGTATAGATCCATCGCGGGGAAAAGCACCCAGCCACGGGGTCTTCCCAGTCAGACGTGGGGCACATCTTCCCACTTCCTTAACTGTCCATCTGGAAAGTTTATTGTACCCCATATGTGTGCTCTGTGCAGTTCTTGTTAAGTGTATTTCTCACTATCTTACACTCTTCCTTATACATGTGTGTGTGTGTGTGTGTGTGTGTGTGTGTGTGTGCAGCATGTATATATAGATATATTGGACCAGCCACCTTATTTAATTCTAACACTTTTGGTGCTGCCTTTGGCTCTCGTGGGTCATCTGAGTCCTCAGCCAATCGTAAACAAGTAACTCCAGTGTGGGCCCGGGGGCTGTGAGACTCTCCCTGTGTTCGCGTCCTGCCACACATGGAGACCCCTCACTCCCTTCTGCTCACCCACCCAAGGGAGGTGCAGCTCCCAGGAACAGGACAGATGCGGGACCTGCAGACATTGCCGCTGAGCTCACCCAAGTCCCTTTCCTCTCACGTGCCTGTGGTCACCCCCTCCTGCCTCCCCAGCTCTCCTGGTGCACAGCTGGTAGGGAGACCCAGAGCTGGACTGTGAAGCAGCTGGCATGGCCCGAGCCTCAAGGGAGTGTGGAAGCTCTCTCAGAGCAGCGCTGCCCACAGAGTTCTCTGTGATGACGGACCTGGTCCATGTTTGCACTGGTCACATGCAGTGACTGGGCACCTGGAACAGCCACCACATGGCAGGGTGGGGTCCACATCCGAGCAGATGGAGAGGCATGTTGCTTGGGTTGACAGCGGGGTCACCAGGGTCACAGAGACCCCAGGGCCAGAGGAGAAGACACTGGGCACCAGAGGAGAAGACACTGGGCACCAGAGACCTGCACCCGCTCAGCCATTCTCTGCTGTTTGAATCGCTGCCGTGGACAGTTATTGCCCAAGTCAGAGAGAGAGGAAGTCCACAGTGACTCCCCCAGGCCCCTGTCCCAAGGCCAAGGGCGTCCTGACTTGCCAGACCCACTGAGGGCATGTGGCGGGGCCTCTGGGGCACCCTGCCCCCGGCCTATTCATGCTCCCCAGCAGTGCGTACCCAGGGATGCTGAAGGCCCCCGTGACTCTCCCTGGTTCTCCGAGAGCCCGTGCCTCCTGCCAACACTGCTTTCCCGGGACAGAGCCCAGAACCACGGGCAGAGAGTAATGGGACCCCTCCCCTGGCCCCACAGCTGGCTCCCTCGGCCCCCTCTCTGCCCAGAACACACTGAGCAGAGTGTGACCACTGCCAGCCCCCTCTGGAAGGAAGCCATGCCACAGTGGCCACTCCATAGAGACCAGCAACGCCTTTGTAGCGAGGAGCACCACGGGCGAAGGCCCCACGCAACCCCACCCAACCCACACCAGGGTCTCAGAAGGGACTGATGACGCCACCTTCTGTCTGGACGAGGCCCTGACCTGTGGCCGGGCTCACAGGCCTCAGCCTGCCATTGACCTGATGCTGTGGCTGTGGGCCCATCCAGGGCAGGGGTGCCGGGCCTGCAAAGCCAGCCTGCCATCAGGAGGTGAATGGTGCCCTGCACTGGCGCCAGGGAAGCGCAAGAGGAAATGGTGCCAGGCCTTGGCCTCCAGGGTGCGTGCCCCAATAAACAGCCATCACCTTCCCTGTCTGGGTCCCAGGTCCTGGGAGAAGAGTGCCCAGGATGGTGGAGGGGGAGGCTGAGCTAGGCGGGTACCAGCTGCGATGGCCACATTATGCCCAGAGAAGCCCAGTGTGCCCTCCCCACCCCGGGACAGGTGTGGGCCGCATGCACAGAGGACACTCCCTCCATTCTGGGGTGCATGGTGCCCCCGCCTCCTCGCTTGCTGGGTGGACCCCTGAGGGCTCTCTGCGTGACACCCCCCTTCCCCCCCCCTTGGGTCCTCAGGGGATCCCAGCACAGTGAAACTGCCAGGGCAAGCCCTTCCCACCTCTCGGGGCAGTGTTAATGTGCTCAGCACATTGCCAGCCGCTGGAGGCCCGGGGCTCGGCTGAAGCCCCTGCCCTCCTGGCTGGGCAGACTGGCCGGAAGCTCTCAGATCTCTTGGCCAGCATGGGGGTCACCCACTCACTGACCACAAGGACCAGGTGGGGGCAAGGGTGTGGCCATCGCATGAAGTGTGAAGACTGGCTGGTGATTCTAGAAGCTTAGCCCTGAAAACATCCCAGACAGGGGGCCTCGTGGTGGGTCCTCCAGGAAGGGACCCTGTGTCCTCCGGCAGCAAGGCCCTCCTCTGCGGCCAGAAGGCCCCACTCCTCCCTGGCTCCCAGGATGGAGGCAGGGCTGCAGGCAGTGGTGCCCGGCTGCAGCTGTGCTCCGAGGCGGCAGTCTGGGTTGCTAGGGCTCCTCCTTGTCACCCGCGGATCGGAGAATTCCCCCAGGGCTACGGCGGCAGAGGCGGAGAGGAGCGCTGGGGAGGCCTCTGGCCCCCTCCCAGGTGGGCGGTGCCTCCTCCGCTGGGTGGTCCACGCCATGCCAGCCCATTCCTACCTCCCACCCACCTGCCCCACATGAGTCGTGACCAAGGCCCCTGAGGGAGAAGCTTCACACAGCTTCCACCACAGCTGTGGCCTCCACTGGCCACACGGGGCAGGGCGGTCAGCCCTGAGGCCCTACAGCCAGCACCTGGTTCACCCACGGGGCCCAAGGCGGGCAGTGTGGCAGTTACACAGTGGAGCTGCGGGTGTGGAGCAGGGCCTGGAGGGAGCCTGGGGGGTCCTGGGGTTCCCTGCGGATGCACAGGGGAGGGGGCTGCAGAGGCGCCTCTTGGCATCATGGCCTTGGGATTCGGCCACCTGAGCCCCTTGTGCCCTGGACTGGGGCTCCAGCTCAAACCCTCTCTTCCTGACAGGACAGAGCAGCCAGGCCCAGGCTGGCCCTCCCTGTCACATGCCTGGTGAAGGCCCGGGTGCATGGCCAGTGCTCGGATCGCAGGGGGAGCTGAGCCTGGGGCAGGGGCGCTTGGTGCCAGGGCCCCTCCGAGGGGCTTGGGTGGGAAGAGGCTGTCCCAGCAGGAAAGAGAAGGTGCTGCATGCAGGCGGCCACGGTGCAGGGGCCTGCCGCCTACTGCAAGTCTCCCTCCGCTCTGATGGCACCAGTGGCTCTGAGAGGACCCGTACCCATCCCATGATGGACCTGGAACCAGGCAGCAGCAACTGTTCACAGCACTTTGCTGTGGCTGAGACACAGATCTGGGGACGCTGCACCCAAACCCAGGCCATTCCCGTGGGCTCGGGCCGGCGCTCCACCCAGCCACCAGCCACCAGGTGCTAGCAGCCCGCGTTGGCTTTAGTCTGCACAGTGTTTGGAAAGTAATTCAATTAGTTTTAATTAGTACAAATTTAATCAATTTTAATTAGTTTTAACTAACTTAAAAATTTTAATTAGTTAAAAATCAGAGTGTCCACAAAAAAATGTCAGATTTTAGGTTTTTCTTGAACACAAGGCCATGTCCAAGTTGGGGAGGAGGCGGTCAGCTGATTAGAGCAGAGGTCAGTGGAGCAGAACTGCAGGTGGGGCAGGGCAGTGCCAGTGCAGGGGGCCTGGCCCTGGTGCAGGTGGGGTGGACTTGGTGCAGGTGGGGTGGACTT
>JAQQAC010008350.1:103533550-103613348 GCA_029783875.1 Phataginus tricuspis | reverse complement strand
AGGTGGGGTGGCCCTGGTGCAGGTGGGGTGGACTTGGTGCAGGTGGGCCCAGGTGGGGCGGCCCTGGTGCAGGTGGGTGGCCTGATGAAGGTGGGGCAGGCCTGGTTCCCTGGCACTATGCACCCTTCCCCCACTGCATCGTTCCTGCTGTCCCTATAACTGGGGTGCCTGCGGTCTTAGGTCCCCCAACATTCCATCTGGGGCTGGGCTGATGTGCTCCAATCATGCGGCACCACCAGAGCAGGCTGAGGGGGTGAGGGCCTAGCCAGTGGACTGCCTGCATGGAAGGAGCCTCTCTCCTCTGGGGCCGCCTGGCACGCTCGCCCCTCTCCAGGGGGCATGGCTGTGGCCTCACAGAACCTGTTGGTGGCCACCCTGACCCTTGGGCCCCCTTTTCCACCCCTCTGTCCCCCACCCCAGCTTCTTCATTCCTTGTGGCTCTGCCCCAGACGTGGGCTGCCCTCGGGCAGGGAGCTCCTGCCTGCTGGGGGCACTAGTCCCCTCCACTATGCACCCCTTCCCTGGGCCTCTCCGCCCGCCCCGCCCCACGGCCTCGCCCCTGACCTGGCCTTGCTGGCCCAGGGCGCACAGTGGCCCTGAGCACCAGTTAAAGAAGTGGTGCCACCTGCCATCTCAGGAGCCAGCATGCAGCCTGGTCCCAGGCAGACACCCTCACTCGCCCTCGGGGCCACAGCACTGCCTGCCCACAGCCCCGGCAGTGCTGAGGGCCGCGGCGGAGCAGCCTGGGCGGCACGGGGCCCCGAGCTGGAGAGCAGCGGGGGCAGGAAGGCTGGGGGCTTAGGGTCGCTGTGTGGCTCCGGGCTGTCTTGTCCGATCCCTCATCTCCCAGCAAAGCCTGTGTCCCACGTTCTCAGGTGGGTCACTCCTGCTCGTAGGTGTATTGCGGCGGCATCGTCTCCATGGAGTTTGGTGACCACCCACGGACCCCTCTGCCAGCAGAGTCCAGCCGGTGACCCCAAGGTCTGCAGCCCCCACGGTGAAGGAATCCTCAGCACCCCCAGGACAAGCCTGAATGCGAGCAGCTGCCGACCGTGTGGGGACCCCGCCCACTCTCCCCCCATACCCGGGGAGGGGCACCTGGGACCCTCGGTTCTCAGGGAATCCCTGTCAGTCTCTGGGCCACTTTCCCTGCCCTTAAGTGGAGCCCACCCTGATGTGCCGGCACCTGCCCCACCCGGCTGCCACAGGCCATGTCTGTATCTCCTTTCTTGTGGGGCCCTTGCTGCTCAAGGGGCTGGTGCCCCCACCCCCAGCAGCCCCTGACTTCCCCCACCCAGGGCACGGGCCATCTGCTGTCCTCCCCCCAGAGCCATGCGCCCTTCCCACCATCTCCACCTGCCCACCCCCCAGCCACATCCCAGACAGTCAGGGTGGGCCCCCCGGTGCCTGCATCCTGTGTCTTAGGCTCCCTAGTGCAGCCACCTGTGTGGATGCCCGCAGAGCTGGGAGCTGATGCTGGAACCGCCTGCCACCTTGTGGCTGTGTCCACAGCATGGGCCCAGGGCCACAACGTCCCATTCAGAAAATGCAAAGTGAGTTCCATAGCCTTAAGCACAGGATGATACTACTTAAAATGGTAGGGTACATTTTGGGAACATAAAACCATGGAATATCCCCCAAACCTGAACTCAGGACAGGGGCTCCTTCTGGGGAGAAGAGGAGAGGTGGGTCAGAGAGGGCTGGCTCCCTTGGGTTTCTTTTAAAAAAATGGAAACAAGGCATAATATAAGGGTTTGATAAATTTGGGTTATAGATTAAAACGTGAAATGAAATTAAGTAGGAAAAAATCCCAACGCAAATGTTTTTTTTTTGTTGTTCACCTGTCAGTTTGTCAGTAACAGAAATGGTGTGACAGTAGCCTGGCAGCATGACTCACAGCAGCCAGAAGGGGGCGCAGGCCATGCTGGGGCAGATGAAGGACAGCAGGGCTTCCTCCCCTTCAGAAGGCAGGGATCCCAGCACCTGCACGGGGGCACGGACCTGAGGACACGCTTCTCAGGGACGTAAGCCAGGCCCAGGGGGCGATGCTGCACGGGTCCTCCAAGCTGAGAGCCCTGGAGCCGTGGGGCGCAGAGACGCGAAGTGGGGGGGGTTAGGGCTTCATGCGCTTAATGCCCCGGAGCTGTGCACTTAGATGGGATTAGAATGGTACATTTTATGTTTGTCACAATAGAAACAATATATAAGGCCTGGTGTGACAGTGACCTGGCCCTGCCATTGGGGGTGGAGGTGGAGACACAGGCGCTAAGCCAGGGAGTGGCCCAGCTGTTGCCCCTTTGGGCTCTACCCTGGGGACACCTGTGTGGGTTGGCAGGCGAATCAGGCCTCAGATATGCTCAGTACAACCTGATTGAGGACTGAGTCACCTGGGCGGATCATAAGTGTGTAGCGTCTCCCGTCCCCCAGGAGGCAGGATGAACTGGGCACCACGGAAGGAGCAGATGACAGCCCTCACTGGCCACAGGTGTGCAGCGCCCCACTTCCCGAGGCCCCGCTGCCCTCCAGCCACATGACTCCCGTGGGGCCTGCTCCCGGCGTCCTGAGCAGTTTGCAGGGGTCAGACCTGTGATTTGCCCACAGCCATGTGCCTTTTGGTGCTGCGAATATGGGTCAAATTTGGGAGAATCTCTCTGCTTGGTTTCCCTGGGAGGAGGAGCTATCGTCCTAAAACTGCTGTAAAGATGAACACAGAGCAGTTGTGTTTTGTGAGGTGCCCCCGTCACCTAAAGGCAGGAGCAGGGCGAGAGAGGGCAAACGCTTCGGTGTCCACAGCCAGGATGTGCTCAGCCCAGGCCCAGCCTCAGGGACAGCAGGGGACCCCGCACACCTCAGCTAGGGGCCCAAGGAATGGTGCCTGAGCTCCGGCCCAGGCACACTCTGCCTCCAGGCACACCCTCCTCTCCTGGCGAGGGGCGGACTTCAGGGTCCCTCCACCCCAGATGCTCAGGACCTCTTCACCCAGGGGGCCGGTCTCCTCCCATCTGGTGACTGCTGGGCCAGGGCCCTCGGCCGAACTCCAAGTGCGCATCCTGTCCTCCCCAGTCACATTCCCAGGGCAGCGACGACCCACCCTGTGCCCGGGCAGGCCCCCGAGTGTCCCCAGGCAGCTGCAGGCAGAGCCACACTGCCCCCCAGTGTCAGGCTCTTGCCAACGCGGGTCCATTCTGGTTCCTGACAGCAGACAGCCAACTCAGAGCGCAGGGGCCCAAACACAGTCGCCTTCGGGCCGTCTTTGAGCCACTTCTGCTCATCTGTTCAGAGTGTGCCCCTCTATTGGGCTCTGGGTCCTGGAGAGGGGACAGCCTCAGGTCCTCATGCATCCCAGGGCCAGGAGGGGACAACAGGTGACCTGCAGATCAAAGAAAGTGTGGTGACCCAGACTATGAGCCTGGGAGCAGGGGACGGGGAAGGGAGGGGCGGAGGAGGCGGGGAGAGGGCGTTTCCCTGGGCCTCCAGCCGCCACCAGGTGCCTCTAAGGATTCCTCTCTAAACAGCACTGCTTCCATTCCCCACAGTGAATTCCTCGGTTTAATTTGACTACACTGAGGTGTGACTTAACCCAAAGGCACATTCCTGAATTTTTAGCACAGTCTGTTGATGACTTAGACAAGAATATGCTTGTCTGCCGCTCAGCATTGAGAAGGGCCTCTGTCTCCACCTCTGTCGCCCTGCCTGCCCCAGGGCCTCCCAGCCCAGTGGAGCCTGCTACCCGGTACCACCCAGCCCCATGGAGGTGGCGTGAGGGTCTCATGGGGCCTAAGAGCCCTCTTTCCCCAGGGTGTGGAAGCTTTGAAAAAGGTGGCAAGAACAGTGGTGGGGCCCCGGCCCCTGTCACCGAGGTGGCTCCCGGCCTCTGGCTGGTCCGACATGGTCTGGAAGGTAGATGGCCAGCATCCAGCCCCAGAGGTCTGGGGAGAGCCCAGAAATGTATGTGCGCTACAGATTCTCAACAAAGGCATCCTAATCAGTTGGAGAAAGAGTCTTTGCAACAAATGTGTAGAAACAGTGATGTACGTACATCCCATTCACAAACGCTAATTTCAAATGGATGCGGGACCTAACCCTTAAAGTGAAAAGTGTGAGACTCCTAGCCCTTGTCCCTCACAGCTGCCGCTGGCTTCACACGGCATTACATTTAAATTAGGTGAAGCTAAGAATTCAGTTCCCAGCCGTATTTGCAGTGTCCCGCATGCCACCACACTGGATGCACAGGTATGAAAAGGCTGCTGGGCACCGCCT
This sequence comes from Phataginus tricuspis, assembly GCA_029783875.1. Taxonomy (NCBI): domain Eukaryota; kingdom Metazoa; phylum Chordata; class Mammalia; order Pholidota; family Manidae; genus Phataginus; species Phataginus tricuspis. The sequence goes on along the minus strand of JAQQAC010008350.1, from coordinate 103,609,088 downwards.
GTAGGGATGGAAATATTCCCCCGACCTTGGCAAGTATTTCTCAGGAACAGCAGGCAGTATTCATGGAAAAAAAAATGGATAGAATGGGTTTGGTAGAAGTTAAATCTGCTTTTCCAAAGTACCATTAAACAAGCCAAAAGATAAGCCACATATAGGAGGAAATGTCCATATTCTGTGTAGCTAATACAAGACTTGCATCCAGAATATGTGAATTCCCTTTACAGCTCACTAAAAAGAAGAAAAATGGCCCACTTTTTTAAGTACGCAAAAGATTGAATAGCCCCATAACAAAGATACACGAATGAGCGATGCTCAGGGGAGGACGTGGCCACTTGGCATCCAGGGGTTGGATGGAGAGTCGCTCCCACCGGGAAGGCAAAGTCCGTCAGAAGAGCGGCCAATCCTGAGTGTTGTCAAGGAGGCGCATGCGCGGGGAGTCTACCTGGGGAAGCCGGGCACCTGGGTGGGCAGCTCCTTAGGAGAAGGGGAAGCTAGGGCCACGCAGAAACTCGCACTCAGATGTCTGTAGCACTTTTATGTATAATTGCTAAAACGGGCAATACCCAAAGGCCCTCTGGGGAATGAAGGAGGTGCATCCATGGAATGGAAGTCCTCAGGAAACAAGGACAGAACTGCTGAGTGAACCCCCGAGTCCCTCCCGCAAGCTCCCCGGGCCCAGCAGGAAGCAGCTCCTGGCTGACGGAGGCTGGGCCCCGGGGTGGCCGGGAGGGTGGGGGTCTCTCTGGGTGAGTGGGTGTGTGAAGTGAAGGATGTGTTGTCGGAAAGTACGGACCACAGGCAGCCGGTGCAATTTGTTGCATGTGAATTGCATCTCAGTAAAACTGATTTTTTAAAAGCCTGCACTACTCTAAGTGGGTCAAGGCCAAGGGCAGGTTGGGAGCACGGAGCCCCCCCACCACTCCGTATCCCTCCCCTACGTCCTGGGAGTCCGGCCTCGGCTGGTTGCGGGGGCATAGGCATCACATTGGAGAAGAGAGCTGTGAAGCAGGGGGTCCAGGAACGAGGGGCCAAGAGGAGGTGAAGCCATTGGGTTGCCCCTGGCCTCGGCCACGGGTCAGACGCAGCGCCCGCGGCCTCGTTGCGAGAAGCGGGCTGGCGCGCTACGGCCGGGATGCACTCGTGGCCACCCAGGTCCCCACGCGTCTTCACACACACCGCCTCCCGTGAGGACCCCTCCCTCTGTCCCCAGCCCCGGCGGCCGCCAGGCGGCGCCCTTTCATGAGTGGCAGCCAGGAACCTGGGCCTGCGTTCCCCCTGGCGCCTCGGATCCTGCTGTCAAAACCGCTGCTGCGTAACAGAGATTTTCCAGATGTGGAGGCTGGATTGTTGTTGGAACTTCCTTGGCGATTCTGTCTCATTTCTTTTTATTAATGAACTTTAACATTTATTTTGCCACGTTTCAAAAACCACACAGGTCCTCTGACGCAGAACGGGAAGAGGCCGACTGGCCAGAGGGACCTCCGCGTGAACTGTCTTCCCGGGCCTCGCCCCGCCCGCATCTGCGCAGCTCTCGGGCCCCCAGCGCTCAGGGCGCAGGTGCTCCCCGGGACGCAGGCGTGGTCTCCCCCCAGCAGGGCCCGGGCTCCTCCACTCACCTCCTGGCCCTGCAGCCCTCGCCGCGGACCCCCGCTGTGGATGTCTCCTTCAATGGCTTCGTGGTCAAATTGCCCAGAGCATTCTCTCTCTGACGTGTTTTTTTTCTTTTGAGGAACTATCTTTTGGCTTAAAAAGTCAAGCTTTATTTGTTTCCAGTTAGTGAATTTTTGCTTTTCTCCCCATTACTTCATTCTTTTTTTTACTTTCTTTCGTTCATGGTGTTGATCTTTGTTCTAATATCTGCACTAACTGCTAGGTTTCTTAATTTTAATAATAAAACCAAGAAATTAAAAAATCCTTCTACAGTGGATTCTCCCCTGAGGGCTTTTGGTGGGCCCCCCAGGTGTCTGCAAGTCCCCCAGGGGTCTGTCTGTGACCCACACGTGCAGCCAGCGGTCTGTAAACAGGATCCGTGTTAGTTCTGATTTTCTCTTTGGCCCATGTTTCGCGAGGAAGGATGACAGGAGATCGCCTACTGGCCAGGTTTGATTGCACCATTTTTTTTCATTAATATTTAGTTTTATAGAGTTAAGATCTAAGAATGTAGCATAAGTGATTTTTCATTTTTTGAGATTGTTTTCAGCTTTGATTTGCTACTTGGTTTTGGATCATCTTTTAAACTTCCTCATGAGATTTTAGAAAAATGTATTCTCTTTATGTATTCTGCGTTATGTATAAAAAAATGTTAAAATAATTCAAATGAGTAAATTTGAAGATCTAATTGCCAGTATTCAACAGTACGTGAATAGAGAAGCATCCCATCCAACAAGAGGAAGGGAGCTCCTAGGAGTGTTAAAAACGGAAGGTTTTTGTAGGAACGGCTGGGACAAGGCAGTTAAAGGAGGGTTTATTTAAGGCAAGGTGACCTTCCCATAGCAGGGAGAGAGCATATCAGGCAGATGACCTTTCACCTTATTGGGCAGATTAGTGCCGACCAGAAAATGCCAGACTGACTTAAAATTCCACTCCTGAGAGAGGCTGAAACTGCGATTAGGAAGGTATTAAGTCTTGGTGGTGCTTGACAGAAAGAGCTGCTTTTGAAGCCTGTTGTTTCTTTTTAACAATAAAATAGAAATTGCTTACAGTGGGATTAATGTCTTTAATACCATCACTGTGTACTTCCTGTGATCTGTCCAGTTTTGCCACGAGAGTGGAAGCCCCCTCCGTGTCTGTGTGTGGCCATGTTCTCCTTGCATAGCTGAGACTTTATTTCCATACTTCAGCGCAATACTGTGACTAGCAGAACTCCAGTGTGTGTTTCTGCAATGCAGTCTGCTTTCCCTTCCGTTTCTGTTTCTACCTTGAATTCTACTTTCTCTGGCATTAAGCCTGTGCAGCACCCACTCTTGCTGGGCCACCTGAGATGCAGTCCTGCACACGCGCTTTCTGCTGGGGTCTGCCCCTTATCTTGCTTTTTTCCACGAAGGCAGTGCACCTCCACAAGGCAGCCATGGTGGGCACAGTGGCTTCCCTAGGGAGGGGGAATGACACATGGGAGGAGCTGAGGCCCGGATGACAAGTCTGACTGCCCGGTCAGCCTCTGGACAGCATTTCCTGACCCTGGTTAGAACCAGAGCACCCTGTGCAGCCTCAAGGCCTGAGTCCAAGTTGGTGGACCAGTGCTGGGGGTGTCCCAGGAGGAGCAGTCAGTGCCAGGACATCACAGGCAAAGGTCACCGAACCAGCCACCCTGAGTGGCTTCTCTCAGCCACCCACCCACCTGTGGCAGCGGTGGGGCCAGGCATTCTCTAAGCCTTGTGGACTGCACCACCCTCCCTTCCCCAAGTTCAGAGGGGAGGTCTGTTGGCTCACATCCTTCTTAACGTTTTTTTCTCCTTTAAGTTATAAGGCTGACAATGCTCTGGCTGTGATCTTGCTGTGTAACTGTGATATGTCACCACTGGGTGAGATTGGGTGAAGGTACACGGGCTCTCTCTGTGTTGTTTCTTATAACCGAATGTGGATCTACAATTACCTCAAAACAGAACAACTGCATTAAAAGAATGAAAAGGCTGATAGGTCATATAATTAAATAAATAGCTACCTAGGAGTTAAAAAGTTAGAATACCAGTGGAAAGTGTTTTACTCTGCATTGTTACTGTATCCAGGGAAACCATGCTCATATACAACAGTTTTGTGGAACGTAATAAAGGAGACCTCATTTGAAATGGATGGGGAGGCCAGTGGGGAACCTCACATTCCCGCAGCAATCAGCCACTTTTGTCTGCAGCAGAAGGAGGGAAGCTTTTCTCTACCCTGGCAACAGCCCAGCCAATGAGAAGCCACCACAGCCCAACCAATGAAAAGCGCTCCCTCCACGCCCTTGCTCTCCTCCAATGGGCTTCGTTCTCAGCAGCCCTTCCCCCTTTTCCTTTCTGAAGTGGCCGCCTCTGCCTTCTTCTTCTGCTTGCGGGTTTGTTTGTCCTGAACTGCAATTCTGATGCCATTCCCAGATAAACCCATTTTGCTGTTAACAAATTGGCTGTTCTATTTTCAAGACTGACAGGTTAAATTCTCAAGACTTTTACTGGCTGGCCGTCCGGACTCCTTCACCTTCCTCTCAGCCACCTTTCACTGCCTGCTGTGTGACAAACACCCCGAGTTCAGCAGCAGGCAGCAAAAGCATTCTTTCCCAGCCACATATCCGAGGGCGGCCCGGGCCTGTCCTGTTCAGGTGGGCCCTGGGTGCAGGGAGGTCCTGCTTCTCCTAAGGACCATCTCATCCTCCTTGGACCAGCAGCCACCAGGCCATCTTTTCAGACAGAGCGGTGGCGGCCTGCCACGGGGAGTGGCATCGGCCGGGAGACTGCGGGTGCTCACACCAGGCCCCTGGGACTGCTCATCTGGGACCTGCTGTTTGCATCCTGGGTGTGGATCCCACCGAGAGGCCGCCAGGACCCTTGGGCATGCTTCCCCGTCTGCTCTGTCCAGCCAGACCTCAGGTCATTCCTTCGCCTTTGTGCACCCACCCCACAATCTGCTTTTCCACCGCCGGGAGGGGTGAAGCTGGGGTCCTGCCACCAAGGGCAGCCCCTCCTGCATTCCGCTGGTGGGCAGTGGGCTTTGGCCCCGGGCCTGTCTGGGAGAATGGCCGCTGTCCTGCGGGTCCTGCGCATCCCGTATCAGCCCACACCTGCCGGGCTGTGCGCTCTGCTGCTTGCAACGGCTTCCCTCCCCACTGTAGTTTCTGGGAGCCTGGGGGTGCGTGGCCCTGGGACACTGGCCTCCCCCGAGCTTCCTGCTTCTCTGCAGGGAGCTTGGCTGCTTCGCCGTCGGTGGGAGGGTGTACTGGGGGAGTCTAGGGAGGCACCAACCGGATCCAGGCACTGGGCCCTTGTGTAGTGGGGTGCTTGCTGTGACCCCAGGGGCAGGCGTTTTAGCCTTGCTGGCGTCCTGAGGCGGCCGCCAGACCAAATGTGGGTCAGGGTGCGCCGCACCGCGGGGCTGTGTGGGGGCGGGGAACTCCGTCCTGCCTGGCTCAGCGGCCAGCACCCCTGGCTGGAGCTTTCGGGTCACACAGGAAAAGGAATGTTTTCAACAGAGCCAAAGAAAAGCACAAGAACTTCTTGCTGGGTTGGCAGGGGGCAGGAGACCGGCCCTCGTCCAAGGGGCGGTCACAGCTGACAAGGGGGCGTGCGGTGCCTTCCTCCCGGACTTCGGGAGCTGTGACCAGGGCTGCGCACCGAGTCGGTAGGCGCGAGGGGACTGGGAGAGGTGGTCCACTGAGGGCCGGGGGCCGGGGTCGTCTAGGGGGTCTGTGGCGGGTGGAGGCAATGAGGGGGTGGTCCAGTGAGGCCTCTGCGGGGGTCAGAGGGCCGCTCTCGTGGGGGCTGCGGCCGGCAGGGTGGGCGCACCGGGGGGCCAAGCCCGCGTCCCTAGACGGCCGTGTGGCCCGGGGTGGGCGGGGCGCGGAGCGGCGGCCCCAGGTGCCGACGCGTGCGCTCTGTCCTCGCGGGCTCGGGGCGGGGCCGGGGGCGGGGCCGGGGCGGGGCCTGGCCTGGTCTACGCTGTCGCGGGGACGAGCGGCGGCCGCAGCCCAGGGACTCGGTGCGGGCCGGGGCTCGGGGTGAGTGCAGGGGGGTGGACTGGGGGCTGGGCGCCGGGCGCACCCGCTCCCCGCCGCGGCGGCCTCCCCTCCCCTCGTGGGGTCCGGGAGCTCGCCCGCCCTCCGCGGCTCTTCTCCCTCGGCCCGGGCGCGCTCGCAACCCCTGGGGCGCGCCCGATCACTTCGCCACCTGTCGGGCGGCCGAGAGCGGCGCCCCGGCCTTCTTCCCGTCTTCCCGCGGTCCGGTCCCCCCGAGCCGCAGAACACGTGCCGCCGCGCACGTGTCCCCACGGCGGGAAGGGAAGGCCGGCCCCGGCCCCGGCGCTGTCGGCCTCCAGCCGGAACTCCGCAGGAGCAGAACGACTTCCTAGAGGACTTCCCTGCGGAAGCGGCTTGGAGCAGAGCCTGCGGGAGGCTGTCTTGGGGCCCGGACTGGGCGCCTGCCGTCCTTTTCCCAGTGGTCCCTTCCTACATCTGTACAAGTGGGAAAGTTCCCAGGCGTCCCCGACCCTAAGGCTTGTCCTAGAGACCCAGGGGCGTGGCCCGGGCACACACCGTGTGTATTCCTTCCTCACCATTTAGGTGCCCAGCCTGCTGGTCAGAGTGCAGGTCAGATAGTCCAGAATCTAGAAATTGTTTTCTAGGCTGCCCGAGTGCAGGTGGGTAAAGTCCTTGGAGCCGCCTGCTGGGTGCCTTGCAGAAAAGTGACCAGGCGCCTCTCCCCAGAAAGGAGACTGGAGGGCCCCCTGCAACCCAGTTGAATCAGCAGAACCAGGACTCACCGGCCCAGCAGAACTGCCTCCTGGTGCCGGTCTGGGAGCCCAGTCCCCCGCAGGCGAGTCCCCAGATCACGGCTCACTTGGCCGTCTTGGCCTGGAAGGCGTTGCTGGGCCATTGCACCCTCCTGCATTGGCTTTCTTTCAGGCGGGGCTTTGGTGGACTTTAATAACCTTAGATATTAATTATCAGTGCTGGGCAAAGATGACCAACACTCCAGGACGTTTTACATTGGTGTGTGTGTTGTCTATTGCAGTGGGGTTAATTTCATTCTTTGGAGCACAGAACTCTGTCCTCTGATATGGGGGCGTGAGTGCAAGGGTCTTCTTTTTTTCTAAAAGGTGTTTGAAAAATGTAATGAGCTTCCCCGGTTAACCTGGTTAACACAAAACGAGAGGGGGGTTTGCTTCTATTTTGATCTTGTGTCTGCAGCCTTCCTAGGAGGTGGCCCCCTTCCCCCATCCCAGACTGTCTGTGCCTTCGAAGGCTGATGTGTGGGGCCTTGGTCCTCCGCCTTGACCCTCCGGGCAGGCTGGTACCTCCTATGCCCTGAAGAGGCCTGAAGTCACACAGGCTTGGGCTGGGATCGGGACACTTGGGGTCCAGGCCAGACCTGCCACCCACTTGCCGGAGCTTGGGCACCTCGTTTGCCTTCTGCTCAGTTTCCACAGCTGCGTCCTTCAACTTTACCATCCTGGAGTGTGAGGCTGAACGGTCCTGTGCACCTAGAGTAGCCTGTGCGATCGGGATGGAGGACTCTGAGTCAGCTGTGGCAGCCGGCCTCTTAGTGCTGGTGAAGGCAGGTGACCCTTCTGGACTAGGGCTGGGACTCCTGTTTGCTCAGTCTGCACAGGTCTTTGAACCCCAGCTCCAGTACACGTGGCCTGTCCCCCTAGACACGCTGAGCTGCCTCTGCCCTGGGCCCGAGTCCACTGTGCCGCAGACATGCGTTAGTCCTGTGGTGCTCAACATCTGCCCAGAGTGGCCAGTGCTAAAAACGGATTGGAAGGACCCTGGAATTTTGGCTCTGCTCCATGTGGCAGCCGTGCTCCTGGGGTGGAGCCAGGCTTCTCCTCATGGCCCTGTTCTGCCAGGCTCACTTCCCAGTCATCCTGTCGTCCAGCCCGTGGGCACTGGAGCTGGCAACCCTCCACCTGTTTCAGAAGTTTTTGAAGTGTGTGTGCAGCAGTGCTGAGCTAGGTGTGGGAAATCCACAAAGTGGACACACATCTCATGTCCCCAAGGAGTCCCTGCAGTCAAATGGACGGTGTCGCTCTGGCCCCGCTGCGGCCTGAGTGCCGGTTCAGCCCTGCCCAGTCTTTCTGTGAGGCCAGTGGGCAGCATTTCAGCCTGCGAGGGTACTCGAGGGCCAGCACTGTTGCACTGCCCCCACCCCTGGCCTGGAGGTGTCCTGCCCCCCGCGCTCTGCCTGGGTGCGCCTGCAGTGGGGCCTCTTGGGAATCCAGGAGACGCTTATGAAGGGGGTGCCAGGACTCCACCCCCACCCTGGTGTTGGAGGAGGGCTTATATCCGTGGGAGGCGTGGGCGTTTGAACACTCAGGACAAATGTCTGAAGGAGAAATGGAAGTGGCTGTTTTGCAGGGTGTTTGTGGGTCCGGTGTGCTTCTCGGCCTCTTCACTTTGTCCACTCTCCTGGCATGGAGCAGGGTGAGGCTGGGCTTGGGGGTCTCTGTGCAGGTCGTGGGGCAGTGGATGTGTGCTTAGGACAGGGGGCAGCCTGGCCCAGGTGGGCATCTCCATCCATGTCCTTGGAGAGCGGGTCCCAGGCTTAGAAGCGCAGGGAGCTGAGTCCCACTTTCTGGGGGTGTCCTGGTGAGAAGGCACACATCCCGCAGAGACCCTGCTAGTCCTGTGGGATGCTCCCCTGGCTCCGCGAGCATGTCCATGGAACCGGCAGGTGGAAGGCTGGTGCAAGCCCAGAGCAAATAAGAGCGTGGTTCCCAGATGTGAGACTCGAGCACCCCAGCTCAGTGTGGGCTGTGGGGACATGGGGTGCTTTGTGCCGGGGCCAGTGCTCCCCTCCCAGGAGTTCAGGAGCCTGGGCTGTGCCCCGCTGGCTGGGAGTGGCCCCTCCCTCATCCCATCCCAGCTGTTACCAGCCCGGGAGGAAGGGAGGGACCCTGGTATTTATCACCCAGCAGTTTGGACCCTGGACAGTGCCATGTCCCCATATTGCAGGGATAGAGCTGGGGGTGGCCTGTGAGGTCAGGTGCTGATGGTATCAGCCCTGAGGGTGGGCCGGGCTGGAAGAGGCCAGACCCTGCGGGTTTCTCCCCGAGGCTGCGGTGTGAGTGCGGCCAGCAGAGCGTTCTCGTCGTTCCTACCCCCCCACCGCTCGGCCGTCTCCTGGGGGGTGGCTGCTTGCCCAGCCGCCCCTCGGGAGGGAGGCTGGGCCACCTTGTGCCGTGGCCCTGGAGCTGAGGTGGGGCGGTGCGGCATGGGAGCTCTGGATGTGGACGTGGGGCTGTTCTCCAGACCAACAGGAATCCTGAGGCCACGTGCCCCAGGCGTGCCTCATCCCCTGCCCGGCAAGCCTGCCCATGTGTGAATGCCGAGTCCTGGGCTTATGGGCTAATGCCGAGTTAGTGCCCCAGACCCTGAGAGAGCTGCACAGGGAGGCCCAGAGCCTAGGTTTCTGACGGGCTCTCACTGTGGGGTTTGGAAGCCCCTGTGGATGTGGAACCGAGAAGCATGCCAGGCACTGGTGTCTCAGGCTCCCACCACTGCCCTGGGATTTGGGGGACACCAGGTGGGGCCCTTCCTGTCGCTTCTGGCGATAACACCTTTTGGAACAGGAGGGCAGGCACTGGGGTTCCTGGGCCCCAGGAAGTGGGCAGGGTGGACCAGCCCCTGGGAACCAGGGCGCTTTGAGGTCTTGGCTGCTTGCCCACACTGGGGTCTCGGCTGGGGAGAAGTGTGCAGTTGCTCTCCTGGCCCAGGAGTGGGGAGGTGAGTGTGAGAGGTGTGCTCCCACTGGTGGGTGTCTGGGGCACTTACTCCAAGCATGGGTGGCTCAGCCTGTGGGCCACCCTGTGGCCAAGAGCTGTCTGCCTGCGGAAAGGTCCTGCTCTTTCCAGCTGTTGTCAAGCTACCCGGGGCTTAAGAAATCGGATTCCAGTCTCCACAGCTCTTTCCCAGGGTTGGGGATGGGGAGGGCAAGTTCCACTCTGTCCCTGGAGAATGCTGGGGGCTGTCCCAGTCACTCCTAAGGCCACTATTGCCCCCGTGGTCCCCTCCCTTTGAAACTCTGGAGTTCTGCAGCTGCCCCTCACCCCTACCCTGCCCTTCCCTGTAGCCCCCAAACAAGCACCTCAGCCTGGCTTCATGAGAGGACCTCGTTTTCCCTGAGTCAGATCAGCACGGGACTCCGAGGCGGAAGCAGAGCGCCGGCCAGTTTCTGCTGCCAAGGCCCAGGGCCGGGGAGTATGACCAGAAGCCCCACGTGAGGCTGCGCTCTGCCCTCGGGGGTCCCCGGTGCCTCATGCTGGTCCCAGAGGAGTGTGGGGCACTCCCTGTTGGGTGGTCTCTGAGCCTCACACCAGCTGGAATGCAGGGGACCACGTGCTGGCAATCTGGGCAGCTTTTCCTCAGGGTCTCGGGGCCCCCAAAGCTGGTCCCATGTCTTTGGAACTTTCTGTGCCTTCTGCTTGGGCATTGGAGAGGATTTTCCCCCAAATCCAGACCCTCCTCAGGCAGCCCACCGGACAGGCAGGGCAGTAAGGGGCAGGGACCCGTCCCGACAGCTTGCAGCCCAGCTGCACTCTGCACCCCGGGCAGCCCTACCCAGCCTTGGCCTCGGGAGGGAAGCCCTCTGCTTTCCCTGGACTGCTCAGCCTGGCCCCTTCTTCACCCTGACCTGGTTCAGTGGCTGCTCACTTTTTGACTCACTTCAAAAGGAGCTTCCTATGTGGGATGTGGTGATGAAGTGAAGGCAAAGGAACCGTGTGCGGTTAGGGAGGTGGGAGTCCCCGCCTCTCTGTTAGAAAGGCCCCGAGTGGGTGGAGGTGGGGGTGCTGGCCCCTTGCGCCAAGCAGGCTTCTCACTAACTGATCGATGTCACATGTGGGAACATGGGCCGGACGGGACCCACCAGAGGTCCCCTCACGGAGAAGGGCCCGTTGTCCGAAAGCGCTGTCAGGCGTGCCTGGCCCAGCCGGCGGCCCGCGCTCCCGGCTGCTGCTCCTTAGGAGAGTCTCCTGGCGCTGCGGCCCTGAGGCCCCCTGGCCCCTCTTGGCCCTTCCCGTCCCCGTGCCGTGCCCACTGAAGACGCCCGCTTCACCACCAGCAGCTTTAGCGTGAATCCCATCTCCTGCACCTGTCTTGGCTTGGGGTCGCACAGCAGCCATTGGGGTGGCCGTCTGGGCTGCAGTTCGTGCTCCCAGCCACCTTTGCTGACCACCTGTGCCATGGGATGTGTGTGCCTGGCCTCCCCCCAGGTCCTTTTCCACCCATACCCTCTGGGCATCGTGGGGCCAGGAGGCACCACAGTGGCTCTAGCTGGGTGGTGTGCCTGGGCACCGTGACACCAGGCACCAGAACAGGCTGTCCTCGAGACTTCTCCCAGGGAGGGACACAGGCCCAACCCAGCAGCCACAGCCACTGGCTGGGAGCACTTGGAAGGAGCCTGGGGTGCCCGGGATGCTGGGTTTCAAACTCTGTTTAGCTTTAGTTAATCAGCACTGAAGGAGCTCTACGCGGCTGGCAGTGATGGGGTGGGACTGCACAGCCCCAGTGTGGCAGCTGGCCAGCTGAACCTGGTGCCCGGGTGGTCACTGGCGCCAGGTGCTCTCAGGCCCAGGGCCCGTGGGCCCTGCCTGTGGACATGGCGTCATGACAGTGTGAGACAGGGACGCGCCCTCCCCGCCGAGGCTGGGGAGGTGTTGCTGAGCAGCCCTCTCGGCCCGACCTTGCAGGGGCAGTGTCTCCTCCTGGCCCTGGGCAGCATGGTGCCCGCCACTCAGGCGGCGGAGGAGCAGAAGCCCGCAGAGCCAGGGCCGGACCCGGAGCTCGAGTCCTGGAGGTGTCTGGTGTTCTACCTCTGCTTCTACGGCTTCATGGCGCAGATGCGGCCGGGGGAGAGCTTCATCACGCCCTACCTCCTGGGTCCTGACAAGAACTTCACACGGAAGCAGGTAGAACGGGGTGGGGGTTGGGTGGGCGCAGACGGGGTGCGTGGTGGTAGGGTCCTGCCCCGACCTGGGGCCCAGTTAGGGAGGCGAAGCCCACAGGGGTCCCAGGGAGAGTGTGGGAGTGCCCTGTCCTCTGTTCCCCTGGTTGGGGAGCCTGCCACCTGCTGGGCTGGCTTCTAGGAGAGGCGTAGCACCGTATGGAAGGAATTTTCTTTTTTCTCAGCAACAAGGACAGAGGAGCTGTTGAAACCTGACTAGTAAGCTTGTGCCCAGCGTGGTCCTGGCTCACACTGAGAAGGGGGCATGAGCTACATCCCCTGGGGTTTCGTTCCCCATAAAAAAAAAAGAGCTCAGAGGCCGCCGGTTTGTGAATCGTGTGACTGGGGCTCCCACCTCTGCTCAGTGGCTCCCTGGCCCAGTCTTGTCCATCCCTTCCAGCATGGAGGCTGGACCCTGCACCACATGTCACTGTGGCTGACCCTGCGGGGTCCCACTGTGCCACATGACTTCTTCAGGAGGCCCCTGCCGCTTGCCGACCCTAGAGTTGTTTAAGTCACATGCAGTCACCTTGCAGGTCAGGCTGTCCCCTCAAACCAGCCATCTTGGAGAAACAGAAATGCCCTTGTGCTGCCCACAGGGGCTTGGAGCCCTATGTGTGTGTGACCAGAGCCGGTCACTGCCCAGGTGGCACTGGGGCCTTCAGGTTTGCCCTCTGTATCCCCAGGCCCTCCAAGGTCTCCTCTGAGTGACTGTCCCCCTCTTCCCTTGCTCACCTGTCAGCCATGGGGTTCTCCTCCCTTAGAAACTGCCCTGTTCTAGAAGGGGGCCATCCTGGGCCACTGTGGTGACCCACGGGTATAAGCATGCATGAGGAGCCCCTGGAAGTACCGAGGCGCCTCTATGGCAGAGCAGCCGGGAGCCCCACCCGGCTGCCCTCTCAGGCTCCGCGTCAGCTGCCGGGCCGGCCAGGTGCCGGAGCCACATCCTGTGGGCCTGGCATCTAGGACAGCCCGTGCGGGCCCCCTGACATGCTGGCTGGGGGCAGCTGTCCTTGGGGGCCTGGGGCTGGCCTCCCTTCATGTCTCTTTGCGTGGCCTGCCTCTCATGTCCCTCTTGCCAACACCCGAGCAGCACTGCTGAGTCTCTGCCCATCTGATGGGCACGGAGGTGCCTTCTGCGGGATCTGTGTCTCCTTGGTGTCTGCCTGCTGCGGGCGCCTTGCGTGGCCAGCTCCCCTTGTCCTCGGGGCTAGCTTCTGGCGGCTAGGCAGAGTCCCATGCTATGGCTCCGCCCGCCCGTGTGTCAGGTTCTTCCTGGGTGACTGGCCACCTCACTCTGCAGCACCTGGTGACCTTTCATGCTGCAGTTCCAGTTTAGTCCAGCCAGATGTCCCTTTGTGGGAGGAGGCACCCTGTGTGCCCTCCCTGCTCTGGTTCATGAAGTGCCGTCGGGAGGGGCAGAGGCTTGCTTTGTATCTGAGCTGCTGGGTGAGGCCGGCAGCCCCCACCCCAGTGGAGCCCCTGCCCACACCCATCGCTGTCACTGGTGGGGTCACCGGGCAGCCTCCAGGATGGGCCTGTCCTGTCCTTGCCCTCTTGTCAGGCTGGGCTAAGCACCTATCCAGGTGTGGCCCCTTGATGCCTCCTCTTAGATTTAGGGTCACCTGTGGCCTGCCTGTGCCTGCCTGCTCCCCCACCCCACTGGTCCCTCCTGCTGGCCCTACGGCCCTGGCCCCATCCCAGCATGTCCTGGCTGCCTTGGGGCCTGGCCGGGCGTGCCCCTTCAGTGAAGCCACTTGAATCTAGAAATGGGCACAGCCCCCAGCCCCGTGGGCACACAGACGTGGTGGGACTGCTGTTCTCGTGCCAGTGCTGGGCTGCACGACAGATGCTGCCTGCCTCAGCTTTGTGGGCACCCACTTGCCCTGCACCTTCCACATGCGGCGGGTCAGTCTCCTCTGGCGCTGCTGGTCTGCCCAGTCCTAGGAGAGCAGGGCAGGGATGCTGAGTGAGGGGCCAGTGGGTGGGATGGGGAGAGGCAGGGCCAGCTGGTTTCCCCCAGGCTCGGGCCCCTTGACTCCTCGGGCTCTGACAGCGAGCCCCTCCAGCTGAGCAAGCCACATGCCAAGAGGTCCCATCAAGCAGGGCTTTTTGATGTTCCCAGGTTTTTCTGTAAACATGAGCCTCCGTGGCTCTCTGTGAACACGTGGTTACTCAGCAATCCCTGGGAACTGAGGAGCACTGAGAGTGTCCCTGTGAGTCCCAGGGGGTTAGCTGTGAGGGCCGCAGGCGCCTGGGGCGAGCCCGCTGAGGTGTGTGGGCCCACCCAGCCTCCCGGCAGGGGGTGAGTGGCGAGCTCGACATGCCGCCGTGTGCTCACCCGGGGCTGGACTCGGCCCTCCATTTCCATCTGCAAAGAAGGGCCTTGGTGACCGCGGGCGTTACGGGGCTGAGGGCTCCCTGGACTGGCTGGGGAAGAGCGCTGCGTGTTGGCAGGCAGGCAGGTCCGAGTCTGGGGTGGCGCCCAGCAAGGCCTGAGCTCGCCTGGTGCCTGCGCTGGTGGGTCTGAGCCACGCCCGAGGCCCCAGTGAGGGGCTGCCCGCTGAAACCCACCAGGGCCTTGGGAGAGGCTACCAGCGTGGTGCCTGCCCTGTCTGTCCTGGGAAGGGGGCAGGCCAGAGACCTGGGCTCTCGGGCTGGGCCTCCTCCTGAGGTGAGCCCAGGAGGCGCCTCTCCGGTCAGCCAATGGCACATCTGGCTGTTGCCCTGAGCGGGTCTGCAACCCTGGGGGAGCACAGGGCCAGCAAAGGCCAGGGGTTCTGGCTCCCCCTGGATGAGCCCCCCAGGTCTGCCTGAGGCAGGTGGTGGGGGCCTGTGGTCCAGGCCCCCATGGGGGGGATGGCACAGAGGGAGGGTGGGGGGCTTCCCTCCCAGCGTCCCTCCACTGGGGACCCAGGGGCGAGGGCAGGATGCCTGGCCGTCTGTGCCTTCCTTCCCAGCTTCCTCCGCATCGTGGGAACGGTCTGCTAGCTGTCTCGCTGCCCCTCCCTTCCTCCCTTGCTCCCCGGAGGGAGGCAGGGCGCAGCGGGTGTGAACTGGCCACAGCTCTATTTTCCACGTTGTTAGGTTTAGGGAGAAACCGAATCATGTTCTAACGTCATTAAAAACAGCCTAGATGAGCATGTCCTGAGTGGATCTTCCTGTGCGTGAGAAGCGCACCTGTGGGCCCGCGCCAGGGCAGAGCGCGGTTCGGGATCAGCCGCCGCTGGCGAGGCGATTTCGGTGGGTCCGGGGGGCGGGGTCACAGCCCGCTGTCGCGCAGGTCACCAACGAGATCACGCCGGTGCTGTCCTACTCCTACCTGGCCGTGCTGGTGCCCGTCTTCCTGCTCACCGACTCCCTGTGCTACAAGCCGGTGCTCGTGCTGCAGGGCCTGAGCTACATCGCCGTGTGGCTGCTGCTCCTGTGGGGCTCCACGGTGCTGCACATGCAGTTCATGGAGCTCTTCTACAGCATCGCCATGGCCGCCCGCATCGCCTACTCCTCCTACATCTTCGTGCTGGCGCGGCCCGCCCACTACCAGCGCATGGCCAGCTGCTCGCGCGCGGCCGTGCTGCTGGGCGTCTTCACCAGCGGGGTGCTGGGCCAGCTGCTGGTCTCGGTGGCCCGGCTCTCCTTCTCCGCGCTCAACCACGTCTCGCTGGCCTTCCTCGCCTTCAGCCTGGCCCTGGCCCTCTTCCTCAGGCGCCCGAAGCGCAGCCTCTTCTTCAACAGCAGTGCGCGCGGGCCCGGCGCCGCGTCACCCTCCGAGCTGCACCAGATGAACCCGCTCCCGGGCCTGCGTGCTGGCGGGAAGCGGGTTGCGGCGCTGCGGGCGGCCGTGTGGGACTCGGTGCTCGTGCGCATGCTGCGGGAGCTGGTGCACAGCCTGCGGCGGCCGCAGCTGCGCCTCTGGTCCCTGTGGTGGGTCTCCAGCTCGGCGGGCTACTACCTCATCGTCTACTATGCGCACATCCTCTGGAGCGTGGTCAACCCCACCGAGGACGCCGCCGCGGTCTACAACGGCGGGGCCGACGCCGCCTCCACCCTGCTGAGTACGTCGCGCCTTTGCGCCACCCACCCCGTACGCCGCCTCCGCCCTGCTGGGCACGGCCCGCCCCGGCCCCTGCCTCGCACTCCGCACCTCCACCCTGCTCAGTACGTCGCGCCCATGCGCCCCCCCGCCGCCCACCCACCCGCCCCATAGGCCGCCTCCGCCCTGCTGGGCACGTCCCGCCCCGGCCCCTGTCGCCCGCGCCACGCCTCCACCCCGCTCAGTATGTCCAGCACCCCCGCGCCCCGCCTCCCAGTCCCGGAACGCACTGGTGGCTGTCTCCCCAGGTGCCATCACCTCCTTTGCCGCGGGCTTCGTGAAGATCCGCTGGGCCCTGTGGGCAAAGCTGGTCATCGCGGCCGTGACGGCGGTGCAGGCTGCGCTGGTCTTCCTCATGTACCGCACGGACAGCATCTGGCTGTGCTACGTCACTTTCGTGCTCTTCCGTGGCTCCTACCAGTTCCTGGTGCCCATCGCCACGTGAGTCGGCCAGCAGGGTGGATGCACAAGGCCACTGGGTGGCCAGAGCAGAGGGTGCGAGCCGGGCAGCATGGAGAGGTCTGGTGGTGGTCGCCTTGTGGGGGTGAGCCCTGCATGCACTTGGTCAGGGACTGGACCTGCTCCCCGACCCACAGCGAGGAGCCAGCCCCCGGGCAGAGCCTCCTCGGGTGTCCTGCCCAGCCCTTCTGCTGAGGCTGCTTGGTGTCCACAGGACACGGACTGGCCCTCATGAAATTCTTCCTCTAGGTCCCCTGCCTGTTTCCAAGGCCCAGACACCGCTGTGGTTCTCTGGGGTGTCCTGAGCCCGAGAACTCTGTGGCCCTATGTGGGGTGCCCTGAGGCCTCTCTTGTCCTCTCCTCCCACAGCTGGTCATGGCTGCCTGTGGCCAAGAAGTGACCAGGTGTCCCAGCTCACCCTCTCCCCAGAGCTCTCCTGAAGCCCTCATGTCCCTCACACCCCTGGGTCCCTACCTAAGACCCTCTGTGCACCCCTTGAACCGGCTTTTCAGGAACTGGGACATGCACACTGCGCCCCCTCGTGCCCTGTGTGTTCACGCCACATGAGGGAGCCTGCCATGCGGCGTGCACACCCAGCGTGGGCCCGTCACCCCCGGGGCGCCTCCAGGCCTGGCCTTCCCATCACGCCCACATCAGAACTTCGGTCTCCACCATGTCTTGAGCAGGCTCAGTGACCTCAGCCTCCTGCTGCTCTGCCAGTCCCCGTGGCGTGCTGGCTGACCCCCACGGCCCCTCACGGAGCTCCCACACACATCCTGGGGGAGGTCTGACCGCTGCCCTTCCCCTCCTGTCCCGACGGCCGAGTGCTGCCAGGCGCCTGGCTCACTGCTGGCCCCACAGAAGTGGTTTCCACTAAGACACCCTTCCTGACCGTGTGGCAGGGCTGCCTTCCCCACAGCATGGACATGTGTCCTCCACGCTGCCCTGCCCTCCAGCCCTCTCAGCCTGTCCATGCCTGCCAAGCATGTGCTGTGGCCAGGCGATCGTGCCCTGTCCCTGTGGGCGCCTGCTGTGCTCGCTGCATCTGTTCTGAGGCCACCTGGATGCTTAGCTGTGAGACCAGGCAGGCCAGGTCCTGGGCGTGGGGCGTCCTCGCTGGCCTGGTGTGAACTACGCCACGTGGCTCCACGTCCTGGCTCCTTGCAGAGCCCTGCGGGTCTGTCAGAAATGCAGACACCATGGGTTCCCTTGGTGATGAGTGACAGGCCGCATGGCTGGTCCCCAGCTGGCGGGAGTGCCGTCCCCGGTGTTCTGTGACAGCCCTAGGCCCACTAGCTCTCAGCTACATCTTTCTTTGCAAATTCTGATAATTTTCCTGGAAGGGGACTGCCCAGGTCAAAGGACATGTGCTTTAGGAAGGGGTGTCGGCAGATACTGGGCGGGCAAGCATGGCCCCTGCTGGGGTGGAGGGGCCCATGGGCCCCCGCCCGTGATGACAGTGCCACGCCTCCTGCAGGGTGTCAGTGGCCAGTTAACACCCATGGGCCCTTTCTGCATATGCCGCCCCTGTGCCTCACCTTCAGCCCCACTTGGGGACTTTGGGACGCGCCACTGGCACACGTGTGGACGGCGTGGTGCCCGGCCTGTGCCAGGGGCTCTGGCCCCCCAAGAGCCAAGCTGTTGCCTGGCCCTTTCCTGTCCCTGCCGTGTGGCTGTCACTGTGTTTCTTGCTCTTACCACCCCAGCGTGGCAGAGCCCCTAGGCCTCTGTCTTGCTCTTTAAAGGCTTCTTGGGTATTTTTGTCTGTTCTTCAGAACTTTAGGCTGCTTCTTGTCCAGTTGTCATTTATTTTTTAAGGGCACTTTGGGGATTTTAAATGGAAGGATGTTCAGATGTTAGCTTCGTGGCAGAGGACTGGGAGCCCTAAACACGAGTTCCCCTGCTTTCCTGGTTTCTTCACTGTTCTTTCCCCAGTTTGTTGAATTGTTTAATGATGAACAACTTGAATTGGGGATTTTGCTCGTGATGCTCTGCTCGTTCTCGCAAGGGTGGATTTTGTGAGGATTCGCTGTGGAAATGCGTATGTGGTCCCCGAGTCGCTGGGAGATTTTTTAAGTGTCCCGAGGTTGCATTTGGCTCTTTGTTTTGAATCCACATTATGAGTCGTTTCTGGGGGAGTGGTGGGGCCCGTCCCCCATGGGCTTGGCCGCTCCTCGGGCCACACGACTGTCGCTGGTGGCTGCTGGCTGCCTGGGGAGCGGCCGCTCTGAGCGGGTTTCCCCTTTGCCTTCGTGGGTGCCTCTCATCCCCTGGCTCAGTCTGATCTGGCCTGCTTTCCATTAAGTTTCCAGATTGCATCTTCTCTTTCTAAAGAGCTCTGTGCCCTGGTCTTCGGAGTCAACACATTCCTGGCCACCGCTCTCAAGACCATCATCACCCTCGTTGTTTCTGACAAGCGGGGCCTAGGCCTCCCTGTCCGTTCCCAGGTGAGCCCCATCTCAGCTCACCTGCCAGTCTCTGCCACAAGCCCCTTCCTTGGGGGGTCCTGGCTGGGGCCTCCTGGTGCCCCCCATCGAGGGCCCAGGCCACAGATCCACAGGACAGGGGCATGCACAGGGTGGGCTGGGCATCTCCTGCTGGCGTGCTGGACTGAGCTGGAGCAGGAGCAGCCAGTGAGAAGCCAGAGAGGGGAGGGGGTTCAGCCTCGACCTGGCCACCCAGTGCAGGCCTGTGCTGCCCCAGGGCCCAGGTCGGGGCCATAAACGCCACCTGCATCCAGGCAGGGCATAGCACCCTCCGGTCAGGCCTGAGGGTCTCTGAGGCCAGGCTGAGTGCAGGTCGCCCGAGGAGCCCTCTCCAGCCCTGGGCGTCCCCAGCCAGCTGACGTCATGGCCAGGATGGAGGCTTGGTCAGGAGCTGTCTCTGTGCCATCACAGCTTACCACCTTGGTCCATGTGTCTTCCATACCAGGACAGGTGGAGCTGGCACTGGTGCATGCTGGCCCCTCAGTGCCTCCTACATCCAACCCTGTGCCGGTGCCCCTGACTCTGGGAAGAGCTTGAGAATTCCTGTCCACCATGAGGTTGGGGACACTCATGCGGGACTGTCCATGTGGGTTGTGGGGTGCACATGCGGTCACTCCTGTGGCCTCAGTTAAGGCAGGCCCCTCTGGGCAGCCAGAAGGAGGCTGAGGAGGCCCACTGGTGGGACGTCTGCTGCCGTTCAGTGTGCACCCCATCCAGCCTGCACTGTGCAAGCCGTGGCCTGCAGACATGCAGCCTCCATCTGCTCAGAGCCCAGACTGCTGTGGGGCTTGGGGGGCTCCACAGAGAAGCCCGACCCTCTTTCTTCGTGTTGGGGCCTGTGAGTGATATCCCTGCCTGTGGTTGACCTGGAGGGATTTGGCTTCCCCTTCTGGCCTCCTGACTCCACCTTAGTGGGGTTCCCTTTGTTAATTTTCACATGCCCCTCTTCTGATTAAGATTTCTCTCTGAAAGACTCTCTGATCAATAGTCAGGTTTAATTCAGGGGCCTTTTGTCCCTTGGTGCCGGGAAGAACCTTTTCTGGGAGTCATGCCCCACATGGGAGGGAAGTTGTACAGACTGAGACCTACTGAGCTCACATCCCACAAAGAGGGGATCTGGGGGAGCTCCAGGGCCCTCCTTCAGGATCCTGAGCACCGGGGTCACCCTCCAATGGGCATGTGGTTTTACAGAGCTTCAGCAGGGTGACCTTACAGAATCGGAAGGAATATGACATTACAAATTCTGTGATGGAACCGAGGACTGAGAGGAGGCAGCTGAAAATATTTATCAGCACTTATCCTAACTGAGGGCAGACAGTTCTCCCCGTGGGGTACACCCGGGGTCATGTACACCCCTGAAGTCCCTGCTTAAGGGGTCACAAGAGCAGGCCCTGAGCTCTGAGACCCACCGAGACAGGACCCGGGGCCTCTGGGGACGTGCTGTGCAGGCAGACACAGAGCGGCCGCTGATGATGTATGTCTTGCAAACACCAAAACATAAATGCATGTGTTTTACATTTTCAAACAGTATTGTTATCTCAGAGAACTGTTATCAGTTATACACCCTGTACAGTTGCAAATGCAGAGTCATGAATTCAGTTAATAGTTCAGATGAAAGACAGACTTCTGTGAATTCTGAACCTTCTAATGTTTCAGAAAAGGCTCACGGGATCATGGAGAGACTGTTTCCGAAAGGCCAACCTCAAGAAGAGGCTTCCCCTTTTGCAAGGGCTTGGGAGATTCAGATGAGGGTGTTTTCTGTCCATGAAAGAGATGGATGCTGACGGGACACAGGCCTGGCCCCGAGGCCTCAGGGAAGCTGCCTCGTCAGGTGTCACTTGCTCCGGTCCTGGGAGATCTTTATTTTCAGGTCACCAGATGGAGTGCTTTATTGGATGTGTGACGTGAATCTGAGTCTGTTCCCTGCAGTTCATTGGCACAAGGGGTAGTTAATCCTTCCTGATGAGGGCTTTTCCCCAAGGCTAGAGAGCCTGAGCTGTGGGTCTAGGAGGCAGGGCCATCTGCACTGGGCGTCCTGTGACATCTCAAGGATTGAGAATCTGAGTTCCAGAGGCGTGGATCTGAGATTTAGTAGGACTGACAGCAATGCTTTTGACCAAGGTACTTAGTGGGCTGGGGTGGGGTGGCGGGGTCTCTACAATGCCAGTTGAGTCTTTTTTTTTTTTTTTTACAATTTATTTTATTTTAGTATCATTAACCTACAATTACATGAGCAATATTGTGATGATTAAACTACCCGCTTCATCAGGTCCCCCCCACCAACCCTATTACAGTCACTGTCCATCAGCGTAGTGAGATGAGAATCACTACTTGTCTTCTCTGAGCTGTACAGTCCCCCCCGTGCCCCCCCACCCTATGTCTGCCAATCATAATGCCCCTTTTTCCCCCTTATCCCTCCCTTCCCACCCATCTTCCCCAGTCCCTTTCCCTTTGGTAACTATTAGTCCGTTCTTGGGTTCTGTGAGTCTGCTGCTGTTTTGTTCCTTCAGTTTTTTTGTTTTTTTTTTTGTTCTTTGTTGTTATACTCCACATATGAGTGAGATCATTTGGTACTTGTCTTTTTCGGCCTGGCTTATTTCACTGAGCATAATACCCTCCAGCTCCATCCATGTTGTTGCAAATGGTAGGATTTGTTTTTTTTCTTATGGCTGCATAATATTCCATTGTGTATATGTACCACATCTTCTTAATCCATTCATCTACTGATGGGTACTTAGGTTGCTTCCATTTCTTGGCTATTGTAAATAGTGCTGCAATAAGCCAGTTGAGTCTTAATAGTGCCGTTAGAGCATATGGCCAGCCCTGAGGACCGAGGATGGCCTGCACAAGGAGAGGGCAAACCAGCCAGCTGGCACAGGCTGGTGAAGCACCTGACTGGTGTGTGGGCTTCCTGACTGCTGTGAAGTTCCAGAGGCTTCCGCAGATGGCAGTGGCCCTTCTAACAGAACTTGGGCCACAGAGGCAGCATTGGCCTGTCTAAGGGAAAGCCTCAGTCCAGAGAAAACAGAAAAGCCTTAACTAACTCTGTGAGGTGGGAAGCTGTCTGAAATTGATTTGCCAAACTTAAATGGCCATTGGGAGCATGTAAACAGGTTTCCCTGGATCGTGTTTTGGACGGTGGGACTAGTGAGATAGGTACAGTGCCTTCTGCCAATATCAGTTTACAATTTTGCCTGTAAGAAGGGTGGTTACAGATCCAATAGGAACAATGATCAGTGTCCCCAGACTCATCGATAGGGCCGCCAGGGATGGAATGAAAGAAAACATTTCAAAGTCTCATTTAATTTGCCTGGTTGGCTATTTTGATTACTACTGTCAAATTCTAGAATTACTTCCCACCTTTGGGAGAAATTCTAGCATGATATTTTTCTAAGAAATCTCAGTCCAGTAAATGAATGGGGGTGGAGGAACTAAGGAGAAAAGGGGGGTATTTCCCAAAGGGCCTAAACAAAAGGGGGTGGTTCAGATACAGGAACCTGTGGAAGTGTAGTAGAGACCCCACTGTTGGAGCTGTGGTGCCCCGACACCAGGCCGCTCTAGAGCAGAGGGCCGAGCACAGAGCGCGGCTCAGTGTCAGTGAGGACAGATAGGTCCTTCCCCGTCTGGAGAGTGGTTTCTCCGGGCTGGTTAGGAGGGGCGACTGGGCAGAGGCCCTGCAGGTCCTCGGAGTCCCATCACCGGGAACTAGAACACTGGGAGGGCTGGCTGAGGGCTGAGGGCGTCTGAAGTGCATGGACTTGTGATAGTCTCTTTTCCAGTCTTCTGGCTCTTTGCAGTAATAGCTGACACTAGATTTTCAGCCAGAGTTGAAAGTTAACAGATTTTTGTGGTCTTTTAGGTGACTCCTGAGGGTGCGTGCAAGCTGGTTTGCCAACTAACTGAATCTGGAATGGTTACAGTTTCCCATTCCATCCTGGTCCTTCTAAGGGAAGGGGAAAGATCCCCGTTCAGCCTTGACTTGGGGTTGGTGGTAATAGCCACGAACAGGTTCATGAGGTTTGTGTGCCAGCCTGACCGACAGGCTTAGGAAAGCCTACTGCAATCCCTTTGTGGGGGCTTCCAGTGAGAGTTCTAGCATTTTGCTAGAGGTTAGGGGTCTGTTTCTCCAAATCCCTTTCAGGATGTTCCCATTGGGCCAGTTTCACCCAGTGCTTGGCCTGGCCGTCAGTGACAAGCAGTGGATTCACTCATATAAATTTGAGAAACCAGGCTGGTAAATTTGAATAACTGTGTTAAGCTCCTCAGCAGACTCATGGGGTCCTTAGTCACTTCAGGGGCTTCACCTTTGGCCGGCAGCTCAGCCTTAGTCCAGGGAAAACAGGATCTTTGCATCCTCGGAAGACTTAGCTGTAAAAGGACAGATTTTAGTTGGCTTACAAGAGGAGGTCGCTGAGAGAGATCTGGGTCGGGAGTGAGTGGAGGAGGGGGCTGCAGAGGGGACGGGGAGCGTGGTGCCGGAGGTGGGCCTGAGCTCAAGGCACTGCCCTGGGTCTGCACACAAAGAAGACGGGGAGGGGGAAGGAGAGGCCTCAGAAGCCGTCGTTCCTTTTTCCTTTTGCTTTAGTCATTAGTTAGCCTCAGTTAGTCTAAACATTTTATTTGGCAGAGAAGCAATTTTACATTCTTGATAATGTTTGGAAGCCTCAGAATACCAATTAAAACATGTGCCATTCAGTTTGGACAGTTTTAGAGCCATGGATGTTCAGTTTTATAAGTTTGGAGAGATTAAAAAGTTCCCCAGAATGGCCATTGGTGCTCTAAGTCACGTGTGGCTAAGTCGGTCCATTTAGTCAGCTGTGTGCGCGAGGAGGGACCATAACATTCAAACATGAAACTGGCTAGGGTGGCAGAAGGGCAGCACCTTCATTTGATAACTGAGATCCCATCTCTAAGAGGTTTTTCTCTAGAGTTAAGGGAAAAATTCCTAAACAACAGAGTTTCCATGTGAAGAGTCTGGATCTGAGAAGGGATCGGACCGAAGGCCAAACGAGTACTCTCGGGAAGGAGAAGGCCTTAAAGCAGGTCCCGAATAAAACCTCAGGAGCTCAAACACAGTCAGTGGGGCTCGAAATGCAGGAGGAAACTTGCCGTCCGGCTCCCAGGTCAGCAGGAGCAGTGGGCAGTGGTGCCTGATAGCTCACCAGCCTGAGAGCTGTTGGGGATCTCCTCTGGACCCCGCTTCTGACACCAAGTGTTAGTCCTAAAATAAAGCTGCCAGTTATTTTACCAGGAAAATGGGTTCATTCGGGAACAACGGAGAGCAGCAACTCTGCCATGCCAACTCCGGAAAAACCACAGGTTGGTCCAGCAAACGAAGCAGAGGGACGTTACTTCGGGAGAGGGAGGAAGGCGCTGGAGGGGCTGTTTTCAGGGAAAGTCCTGGAGAAAAGCAGGAGTCCAGGAGCCATGGCTCCTCCCTGGCTGAGTTGCAGGGGTGGCGGGAGGAGGAGATGCCGAGCGCATCCTTCCCTGCGGGGGCCTGGAAGCCACCATTCCTTCCTGTGGAGGCCGTTTTGTTGGGTCTGTACTGACCCTGCTCCCCGCACTGAGTGACGGGGCTCCCCCTTCCAGCCTCCCTGCTCCACCGCAGCAGGGTTTGGTTTCCCTTTATCATTTTTCACAGAGGTGAGAACAGGGGCAGGTGTTTGGGCCCAGGGGGGGCAAAGCTGGAGCCTGGTGGGAACCATGGTGGGGCTTGTCTGTAGCTGGCTTGGATTTGCTTCTGTTTTTAAGTTAAGCCTTTTACTTTTGGATAACCGTACACCCGCCACAGCGCAAGAGGCTGTGCGCTTCCAGGCGCCCTGCTTCCATCTTCCCCACTGGGCACATCCGCAGTTCTGCGGTACCCTACCAGCGTGTTGACCTTCCACAGTCACGAGCAAGGAGGGCCCTTTCCCACAGTGCCCCCCAGGCTGCCATTTCATGGCCACACCATCTGACTGCTACCCAGTCTCCTTCCCAACCCCTGCCAGCCATTTCTGCAGCTTCCTTGTTGCAAGAGTCTGATTTAAGTGGAATTGTGGACCACATAGGCATTCAACCTGATGTCCTGGGGGCCCACCTAGAGCGCGCACATCACTAGTGCGTCCTGTCGCTGCTGGGCGCTGCTCTGGTGTGGACGGGCCTCAGCCTGCCGGCCCACTCGCTGTGAAGGACTCCGGGCTGTTCCCAGCTTCGGACTGTTCTGAATAAAACTGCTATACACATTTATTTGTAGGTTTTTGTGTGAATGTAGTTTCTGTTTCTCTGGGGTAAGTGCCCAAAAGTGTGGTTGCTTATGGTAGGTGTGTGTTTTCAAGAAGCTACCAAAGCGTTTCCCACGGTGGCTGCAGCCCTTACGTTCCCACTGACACATACAAGAGATCTGCGTTCTCTGCGTCCTCAGCAGCTTTTGGCGGTGCTGTGTGTTTTGTTTAGCCATTCTGATCAGGGTGAAGTCTCCTCGTAGCTTCGGTGTGCATCCCCTGGCGGCCAGTGATGTTTCCTTCCCTTGTGCCCACCTGCCCTCTGGGCGTCCTCCTCACCCGGAGGCCGCCCCCTCTTCTGCCCCCTTCCTAACAGGACGGTTTGTTGTTTTTACTCCTGACTTCAGCATCACCATGTATCCTGGACAGTGGTCCTTTGCGGGGCACACACATGGTCTGCGAGCATTGTCTTTGACGCCATAGTTTGTTCATCTTAACAGTTGTTTGCTGAGCAAAAGTTTTAGATTTTAATGTGGTCTCATTTATATATTTTTCCCTTTACGGATCTTGGTTTTGGTGCCAAATATAAGAACTCTTTGCCTAGGCCAGGTTCTGGGAGATTTTCCTCATTAAAAAAAATAGTTTTACATTGTCTGTGATCCATTTTGAGTTAATTTCTATAGTTGTGAGGTGTACATCCAGGCTCATTCTTTTGTCTATGCTAAGTCTTGAGATTGGGTAGACTGATCCTTCCAGCTTTTAAGTTTTTTTCAAAATCATTTCAGCTATAATAGTTTCTTTGCCTTTCCCTGTAAATTTTAGAGTAATCTCATCTGTATTTACAAAAGTTCTTGAGATTTTTGTTGGGAGGTATTTTTTTTGTTTCCTGGGGTTTGGCTAGGAGTTATGTGAAGCCTCTGTATCAGTTCGTGTACATTGATATCTTTACCGTGTTGAGTCTTCCAAACTATGAACATGGTGTGTCTCTCCATTTATTTAGAACTTCTTTGTAGTTTTTAAATACAAGTACAATACATGTTACTTTGAATTTCTACCTAAGTGCTTCAGTGTTTTTTTGTTTCTTTTTTGAGAAATTGTAAATTATATTGTATTTTTAATTTTGGTGTCTACATTCGTCTGCTAGGGCTGCCGTAACAAAATACCAGACTGGGTGGCTTAAACAACAGAAATTAATTTCTCACAGTTCTGGAGGCTAGAACTCTGAGATCAAGGTGTCACCAGAGCTCGCCCCTCCTGAGGCCTCTCCCTGGACCCTCTCCCTGTGTCCTCACATGGTCTTCCCTCGGTGAGTGTGCGTGCCTGGTGTGCGTCTTCCCTCTTACAAGGACTCCAGTCCTTTTGGACCGGGACACCACCCATGCACACTCATTTAGCCTTGATCACCTACTTAAAGGCCCCATCTCCAAATAGTCACATTAGGAGTTAGGGCTTCAACAAATTAATTTTGGGGTGGGGAGGACAGTTCATTCATAACAATATCCATTGTTTGTTGCTAGTATATAGAAATACAATCGATGCTTGGGTGTTGACCTTGTATAATCTTGCTGAGGTTATTTTTGAGTTCTAGGAGGTTTTCTCTTTTCTGTATGCCTTGTATTTCCATCTTCTGCCTTACTGCACTGGCTAGAACTTTATTATCTCTTAGCTTTTTTGAGGTTCTTGAGATGGGGACTTAGAGTAATGCTTTGAGACCTCTTTTCTGATATTCGCATTTAGTGCTGTACACTTTCTTCTCAGCACTGCTTTAGCTGCATCTTGTAGTTGCTCTGTTGTATTTTTATTTTTGTTCATTTCAATGCATTTTTTGATCTCCTTTGAGATTTTTGTCTCTAGCCTAGGGTTATTTTAGAATGTTTTTTACTTTCCAAGTGTTCTCAGATTTTCCTGTTATCTTTTTGTTACTGATTTCTATTTTGACCCTACTTTGTGATCAGAGCATACAACCTATATGGTTTAAATCCTTTCCAATTTGTTAAGGTTTGTTTTATGGCCTGTGGTGTGATCTAATCTTGTCACATATGCTCCATGGACATGTGAAAAAAATGTGAATTCTGTTGTCATTGGGTGGACTGTTCTATAAATACCAATTAGATTCTGTTACTGTTGGTGGTGATTTCTTCTCCAATCTTGTGGGTTTTCTGCCTTGTTGTCTTGTTGAGAGAGGGGTGTTGATGTTTTCATGTATAATTGTGGGTTTGTCTCTTTCAGTGCCCACATGTCTTTGCCCTGTGTGTCCACAGCTCCTTTGTTGCAAACACGTGTGGGGTTATGTGTCTTGGTGGATTGAGCCTTTCATCATTATATAATGTCCTTCTCTGCTTCCGGTTTTCTTTTCTCTATTATAGCCACTCTCGCTTTCCTTTGATTAATATTTGCATGATATGTTCTCTTGAATCTTTTTCTTTTAACTGACTATATTGTTATATTTGAAATGACAGTTCTTGTAGACAGCATATGATTGGGTCATGTTTTTTTAATCTACTCTGTCAATCTAATAATTGTTTTATTTAGACCATATATATTTAATGTAATTATTGATGCGTTATAGCCTAGGTCTGCCATTTTGTTGTTTTCCTTGTATTTTTTCTGCTTTTTATTTGTTTTCTTTTTTTGTGACTTCCTGTGGGTTGTTGGCACAGACATTAGAATTTCATTTTGGTTCATCTGTTGTGTTTTTGAGCACAAATCTAGTTACAGCGTTTTTGATGGTGGCTTTCTGCAGTAAATGATCAGTTGGAGTGAAATATAGAAATTTGCTGCTGTTAGGTCACTTTATCCTCCACTCTTTATAGTACAATTGTCTTAGGTACTATACACTATTAGAGCCACATGAGATAGGGTTATAATTTTGGTGTTGACTATTAAATACTTAGAAAATTTGATAGGAGAAGGAGAGTCTATTTTATTTACCTACAGTTTTATATTTTTCTTTATCGTTACCTTTCTGTTTAGAGAACCTCCTTTAGGCCATTCTCTAGGGCAGTTCTGCTGGTGACAGATTCTTCTCTTAAGTTTGTCCTTCCTCTCAGGCCTGATTTCCTTTTCATCCCTGAAGGACACTGTAACTGGACACAGGCCCCCTGCTTGACGGTTCTTCCATTCAGCATGTGAAAAGCGTGTCACTTCCTTGTGGCCCTCAGGGCTTCTGATGAAAAATCCACTAGCATTCTAATTGTTTTCCCACTAAGGAGTCACTTTTTTCTGGCTACTTTTAAGAGTTTTCCTTTTATTTTGTCTTTGGCTTTCAGAAGTTTGAATGGTGTTTGTCGGTCTGGTTTTCTTGGCTTTGTCCTGCTCGGGGTCCCTCAGCTTCCTGAGTCTGGGGGCAGGTCACGCCTCTGTCGAATCTGAGGGAGTGTTCAGACACCCCTTCCTGAGCACTCTTGCAGCCGCATCCTCTTACTTCTCTTACTTCTCGTGGGGCCCGCACGGCACGCTCACGTCTTTTGTTAGGTGGCCCCGCAGGGAATCAGGTTCTGCTTATGTTTTGTTTAATCTGTTTTCTCGTTGTTCAGATTTGGTCATTTTTACTGTTTTGTCTTCCAGTTCACTGATTGCTTTTCTCTGTCCCCTCTGTTCTGCTATTGAGACCATTCATGAGTTTTTACTTTGGTCATTATTTTTCAGTTCTAATTGCTTTATCTCTTCTGTTTTCTGAGCCTGTTTTTGTTGTTTTTTTAAAAATATTTTACAGCATTGTTTGTTATTGTTTGTTAATGCATTTTTATGGTGCTGCTTTAAAATCTTTCCCAGGTAATGCCACCCTCTGTGACGTCAGTGTCAGCTTCCGTTGATCTCATTCAGTTAGAGATCTGCAGTTCTGAGGATGCTCGGTGATGTTTTTAGTTGAAACCTTGACACATTAGGTATTATGGGACTGGATTTTACTTAATCTTTCTGTTTTAGCTGGCTTCTCCTGACACCGCTCTAGCAGGGGACGTTGGGGCATAGGCCTCATTACAGCAGGCCCCCTCTGTGGCCTCTAGTGACACTGCGAGGGGTGGGGGTAAAACTCCTGCCTGCAGGGATGGGGGTTTGAGTGAAAGTCCAGCCTCCCCGTGCGCCCGCCGTCTGCGGTGAACATTCCAGCTCCCCTCTGCACTGGGGCCCGGGGAGCTGGCGGGGCCCCGTATAGGGGGGGTGTGGTGGGTGGGGTCTGGTGGGGTGGGGCAGCTCCCGTCCCATCAGCAGCCTGTCCTGCTGGGCAGTTCCTCCTGGTCCTTTGGCCAGACGACAGCTTACACTGGGGCTTTTCTCCTGTATCTGGCCTTTCTGGGTTGCTGGCTTCTTCGGTTCCAAAGTCTGTGCAGCAAAAAGAAAAAGCAGCCCAGGCAACATGGCCACACTCCTCCCTGGGCTCCAAGGCCCCTGGTTGGCCTGCCCTCCGCCTCCCCGTCTCCTTATGGGTGCTCCGTGTGCAGCGCACAGGTGTCGCACTGGGGGAGGGATAGGGACAAGGCTCCGACTCCATCTTCCCGGAAGCATCCTCTGTGGCTCATTTCCCGGGTGAAGAGCGCTTGCCCACAGGCTGAGTGCCACCGGCAGAGCGGCTCCGGAGGCCAGCCCGCGGGGAGTGGAGCTGGCTCTGGGGGGCCCACGCCTGCTCGGCCAGTCCCCGAGACCTCCCTGGGTCTCCTGCCCGGCCAGGCTGCCCCTCGCACGCTGCTCACCCACCCGTCCTGCCCTCTCATTCCAGTTCCTCGTCTACTCCATGTACTTCCTGGTGCTGTTCGTCGCCTACTTCTTAGGGGCGATGCTGGTGATCCTGCAGCATTCCCGACGGGGCCGTCACCAGCCCCTGCCCATGGCCCAGGAGCTGAGGTGCCCTGCAGAGGAGACTGTGCAGGTGCTGAGCGTGAAGGATGGAGCCTTCAACAGCTTAGAGCCCGAGGCCCCATCCCTGGCCCCAGAGGACAGCATGCAGGCCACAGGGTGGGCCCCGCAGGAGCAGCGCCAGCAGCCTGAGGCCAAGTCCTGACGAGCCGGCCAAGTGGAAAGGCAGATTGCTGACGCCAGAGGCAGCCTGTGGGTTACCCGTCAACGTCCTCCCTGAGCCTGGGGCCTTAACATCTCAGAACCGACATGTCCTGGTATCCAAATCGTGTTCTGTTGGTGGAACCAGTGACGAATGGGGCCCTTACATGGTTGTCCTCATGACCCACACCTTGAGGGCCGCCTGCCTCGGCTTGCCCTGCAGCAGCCCTGGCCTGGCCCCGGCCCCAGTCTGCTGGGGGTTAGGTGGCGGTCTCCTGCCGCCACATGGCTCGCGTTGGGGTTTCACTTGCCCATCAGGCATCCCTGTCCTTGGCTGCCTTGGGAGGCAGCCTGCACCTGCCCCCAGGACTTGGCCCCATGGTGCCCTGAGCCCTGCACGGCAGGGATGAGGGCCGTGGCCCCTGACTTGGGCCAGACTGTGACATGTTCAGGTGCTGCATTTTAAACAGTACTCTGTCCGTTTTTTTTT
Source organism: Phataginus tricuspis (assembly GCA_029783875.1). Lineage (NCBI taxonomy): Eukaryota > Metazoa > Chordata > Mammalia > Pholidota > Manidae > Phataginus > Phataginus tricuspis. The sequence goes on along the minus strand of JAQQAC010008350.1, from coordinate 103,578,732 downwards.
AAACTGGCATAAATGAGACCCCTTGTCCGGCTCCTGTTTCTGTAGAAGCGGGTGTGGTGGGCCCCTGACTGCAGGTCTCCCCCTCCCAGGCCCGCACCCTTCCCCTGTCCCTGCAGGGGAGGCCTGACCCCATCTCCCGGTGATGGATGGCCACTCTGGCTGCCCAGAGGACTTGCCCTGCCCACCTGGGTGGCCACCTAGTGAAAGCCAGCTGTGTTCCCTGTGGCCTCAGCTGTCTGCTCCTCCCAGTTCATTAAATAAGCTGCGGGCCTGAGCGTGAGAGGCCCTGATTCTGGGCTGGCCCTGTCTAGTGTCCATCATCTGGATCCACTGTCCCCCCCAGCCGCAGGCAAGGACACATCTGGGCCTGTGCCTCCTGAGTTGGACACTGCACCTCCCTGATGCTCCGCCCTCATCCAGCACAGGGCAGCCAGGTGGCGTCCACACTGCGTAGGGTCCAAGGGAAGGCTGGCTGCTCGGAGCGAGCTCGGCATGCGTAGGGATGGTCAAGGAGGGGCTGCTGGGCCGGTTGTCCCAGGGTGGGTGCGTGGGGCATCGAAGGCACCTGAGGGTGGAAGAGCAGGGGTGCACAGGCCTTGGGACCAGACGCGTGGGACCTGGCCAGCTGCAGTAGCTGTGGAGAGAGCATGGGTGCTGGGCCTGGGAGCCCAGGGTGTACACCACCTACGCAGCCTGAAGAAGAGCCAGGGTACTGCTGGCCAGCTCCAGGGAGACCCCTGAGGGAGGAGGAAGGTAGGAAACTGGCAACCGTGTCACCCATGTGCACCCATGTACTTCCACGCACACCCACGTGTATCTGCGCACACCCACGTGTATCTACTCACACCCATGTATATCCACTCATGCGTGTGCACACCTGTCTATTCACTCACCCGTGCACATCCACGTATATTTGCTCACGCCTGTGCACACCCGCACACACCTGTGTATGTTCACTCACACCTGTGCACACCCCCACACCTGTGTATATCCACTCACCTGTGCACACCCACGTGTTTTCGCTCACACCTGTGCACACCCATGCGTATCTGCTCAGACGTGCCCACGCACACCTGTGCTCCCGGAGCAGGAACCACTGGCTGGGAGTCCAGATACAAGGCTCCCAAGGACTCACCATAAAGCTGCTTGGGAAGCACATGTCTGTGTGAAAGGCCACTTTTATCTGGTGCCTGCTTGGAGACTACATTCCACGCAGCAGGACCAGCCCCCGTGGCCCAGTCACAGCGGTCAGGTGGCAGACCTTGAGGCAGTCGGGCTCTGGCCGGCCACCTTGCCAGCACAGCCACCAGTGGGGATCCCTGCTCACTGCCCCTAACGTGCCCACATGTGCCTCAAAAGGTCCCCTTCAGTGCCTCCATGTGGCCTCATCTGCCCCTGGGTATAGCTCCGCAGGCCCTGTGCTGGCTGTGAGCGGTCTCAGCTGGGGCCACGCATGGCTGTGCCCTGTGCCTCCAGGTTTTCTGAGCTCCACATGCTGCAAAGGTAAACCTGGGGTGCTAGAGCCAGGCTCCGTGGGAGGCAGTTCTGGCCAGAGGCCTGGGGGCCCTGGGTTGGGCCCAGCTGGGTCCCAGGATGGGCTCTGGGGCAGCGCTGGGCAAGTGTCAGTGTTTGGAATCCTTGCCCAGGAAAAGGAGCCCTGGGGGTGGGGTCAGGGCCCTGGGACAGGACACTGACCTGACTTGGCTTGTGGGCCCCTCAAAACCCCCAGCATGAACTCGGCTGTGTCAAGCTGTACACTGGGTGTGACCCAGGGGTCACTTGGAAATCCAGCATGGGCCAGAGGCTTGAAAACGGGCCCACGTGGCAGGGCTGGCTCTGCCAGAATTGTGTGGGAGCATCAGGCAGGGTTGCTGCAAGAAGCTGAGGAGAGGCTGCCCTCCCCACCCATGGCCTGAGCCACCCTGCCTGCTGGCCACCTGGGCTGGGACGCCCACCTGCTGCCAGCATGGCCCCATCCAGGCCAAGGAGGGGGCGGCCCACGGGAGCAGCCTCCAGTGCCTCAGCGCAAACGGGACTGTTCCATGCACGGGGCAGGGTGTCAGGCAGGAAGCCGTCAGCCCCACCTGGGTGGCTAAGGACACACGTCCTCCCCAGGGCAGTGAGTTCTGGAGTCAGCCCTGCCCTGGTCTGAGTCAGCACCCCGGGTGGGGCAGAGCAGGCAGAGAAGGAGGCCTGAGGCCAAGCTTTCTGTTTTAAACTTTTTAAAAAATACACTCTTTGGCTTTATTTCTTGTGGGTTACACGAAATGTGAGCTATACAGGAAAGTGCCCAGCCAGGTCCCCTGCAAGGTGCTGGTGACGCACCCTGCTCTGCCCTGCCCTGGGGGCTTCTCTGCTCCCCCACCACCTGGTCTCCTCTCTGGCCACCTGTCCTTCTGTATGTCTTTCTGGGCCTACAGAGGCCTACTTGGAGGAGGAGGTCATGAAGCTGTTCTCTACGCAGAGGACGATGAGGGTGCTGTGGCAGCTCGTGGCTTTCTGCTCCAGCAGCCTGCCTGCCAGCAGTGAGGAGGCCTGGCCCGTGGTGCCTGTGGCCTCCGTCCGCCAGGTCTCACAGTAGCTCTGGGTCAGCCGGCGCCCGCTGGGGTCCGAGCCATGCCACATGCTCTTCTGGGGCCTGCAAGACCCATGGGCCATCAGTGTCCCTGGCCTGGCTCCTCCCAGGGCGGAGGCCGCCGCAGGCAGGGAAGGGCCCTTCGCGGAGGCAGGGAGGCTGGACGTGTGGCAGTGGGAGGGCAGGGACTCGGGTGGCATGGAGTCGAGCTGTCCCTGTCGCTGGGGCGCCACCTCCCAGATCACCCCATGCCATTGCTGCTGCTTTTGGGGGCACAGCCCGGGGAGCAGGGCCCCCAAGCTGCTGCACTCCCACCGGGGGTACCTACCAGGTGGGGTGCTGCAGGACGTCTCTGCCGTCAAAAGAGAAGATGCGGGCCCCGGGCTTCAACTGGCCCTGGGAGCCGGAGAACAAGGCCTCCCAGCTGGGAAACAGCACCTCGTCCTGCAGAGGGAAGGGATACGGGCAGGCTTACTGCATCTCTGCCCACATCCTGCAGAGAGACCAGTGGCCGGGTAGCCTCAGAAGACCCAAGTGTCTGAGGGACGGCCATGCTCACAGGACATCTCCCCTCAGCCCTGGGCCAAACTGCACACAGCCGGGGGCTGCACCAGAGCCCCCAGTAGGGGGTGCAGGGCTCAGGGTCCATGAGATCCATGGGGTGCCCCAGGGAGGCTGTGGTCCCTGGGTGCAGGATCCAGTGCCCACCTGCCCAGGGTCCCTTGCTCCAGCTCGGGGAGTCCCACACCCACAGGGCAGCCACACCCACCCTGAGGTTGACGATGGGCACACCCGTGCGGTCGGCACGGCGCACAATGCTGTAGAGGTCCTGCAGCCGTGAGGACAGGAAGGCCCGGAAGGTGCCAGCCAGCCCCACAGCACGCGCCTGCTGGAAGCACTGGAAGTCGGCCCCACGGATGCCCCGCATGCTGCCTGGCTGCGGGCTGTTGAGCGCGACCAGGTGGAGCTGCAGGAGAGCCATGTGTCAGGCACCACGTCCGTGGTCCCCAAGGTCATGGGCACCTGAACCTGGTCCACACAGACAAGTCCAGGTCTGAGCTCGGGCCGGCCTAGGAGGGCCGAGCATGTGGAATGCCTGCGCGACTGGTGCTGTGGGCCCTCCGCCCAGGGCAGCAGAGATGGTCCCGTGGGCTGGGGACCCAGTCAGCAACAGCCTGCCCCCAGAGTGGAAGAGGGTCAGCTTGGCCCCTCCAGGCCAGAGCAGCCGCCCTCCTCCATGCCATGCAAACCCGAGTGCCCAGGCTCTGCCAACTGCCTCCCTGGTAGAGGCTTCCCAGTGCCCAGCTTCTCCAGGACACAAGCAGGGACTGACCTAGGCCTGGAGAACCTCCCTGGCAGCTCTGAGGATGTGGATTCTCACCCAGGGCCTGGTGAGCTAAGGGGCCAGCGGGTCACTCACCACCGGCTGGAAGTCCTGGTGGGTGTGGGCAGGGGTGCCGGTGGGGCGTGCCGGCCGGAGGTGCGTGTAGGAGCCGTGGTGTGGGACTCTGGGGTAGGGCTGGAGGTCTGGCAAGCGTGGGATGCTGGCCCGGATGTCATCTGCCCGCCAGGGCCGCACTGTGGAGTGGGGGTGCTCCCGCCGGGGGTACGGGTCGGCCTCGTGGAGCTGCACTGTGGGGGGCTGCAGGGCGGCCACTTCATTGTCCTGCACGCAGAGGGGCAGGTGACCATGGGCAGTGAGGCCCTGCTGCCGCCTGGGCTCTCATCTCCTGCCGAGGCCGATTCCTGGCCGCCGGTCCTGGGGCACCCCCTCTGCTGCACCCCAGGCTGTGCTCCTTGCTGGGAGAAGGCTGCACTCCCAGACCCTGGGGTTGCCTGGAGTATTGGGGTGAAGCCAGGGTGGGGAAGCCCTGATGGCCTACTGACACATCAGTGGGATGGCCTCTGCTCAGCACCTCCCCCAGCTCTACACCGAGAAACTTGGGCCCCACTGGACCAGGAGGCCCTGTGCCTGACCACACGCCCAGGCCTCCAGGCCTCTCCCCGATGCAGCTCGGACATATGACCGCGACGCCTGTGGGCCATGTCTCAGCCCCTGAGCCTTTGCTCCACCCGCATCTTGGAGCAGCCATCCCCCCCGGTGAGATCCCAACGCTGGGCCACCCGATGCCTGACAGCCTACAGCAGCGAACACCTCCCGACACGGCACAGAACGCCTGTTACCATTCTCATCCCATCAGCAGGCCCTGTCCTGCTGCTCTGCCACCTGCACCCCTGCTGCAGGCAGAGCCCTGCCCCGTCGTGGGGGCGCTTTGCTGAATGAACTGGCGAAGGGGAGGAGGGGCTGAACGGACATGTCGGGGGGAGTCCAGGGCCTGGCGGGCCGTGGGGGCCGTGGGGGCCGTGGGGAAGCTGGTCTCTGTAAGCCCGGGTGCCGCTGCAGGTTCCAGAGGCTCAGGGCGCTGAGCTCCCGCCTGTAACTGGCGCCGTGACCCAAACGGGAGGGACCAAGGCTGGCGCTCGCATCTGCGCCAGTCGCAGCCATTCTGGAACCACTTCTACGTGCCGTGGCCTGCGTCATGACCTCTCCTCCCACTCGGAGCCTGTCCCGGGTTGCTCCGGAGTCGAGTCCCTGGGACTTGGTCCCTAGAGGCCCCACATAAATGCCAGGTTTGCTTTGCAGGCTGTTCCTTCTCGATTGACAGCTGGCTGAGCCTCACGGGCACAGGGGCTGGCATGTGACCCCGGCCAACCGCGTGACAGGCCTCGCCTGAGAGCCACGCGTTCTGAATGTCCTGCCGCAGTGGGAAGATGCGCATTCCAGCCCAGCCGGTCAGCCTCCCGGAAGGGCCACCGAGGACGGGAGGTGGAGGCTCAAACGAAATGTGAATGGTGGCCCCAGGGAGGGCGCCCCTGGTGGTCTGGGCAGCCCCCTCCCCAGCAGGGGTGGCCCGCGTCCCCCACGCTGGGCTCCAGGACCCGGAGGCACTGTGTTTCCGAAACGAGGCTGTGTACGGACCTCGCCTCCCACGCCCAAGTCCGCCCGCCCACCAGGCTCTAAGACTTGCCTCCAAACAAAAGGAAAGCGGGCTTACCGTCCCATGAGGGAGTGGCATCCGGGCCCCCAGCTGGAAGGAAACATGGGGTCACCCAGAGGCCCCCACGCAGACCCGGCCTCCCTCACCAGTGTCAGGCCCCCAGATCCAGGAGCCTTTCAGGGGCCTGGCACGTGACACATTCAATACATCCGTTTACTCTGGGCCCCTTTAAAGTGGGCCCCTTCCCTGCAAACCCGGAACTGCCCAACCATCAGCCTGCTGATTACAGATGGCGACGGCGGCCAGGCTGGAGCCCCTTCCCGGCAGACTCACCAGGACCTTCCGGAAGCCACCGCGGACCCGCACGTACAGCTCCTCCCTCTCAGCCACAAAGATGAGCCAGCCCTCAGGCACGTCGGGCACCTTGTCCAGCATGGTCTGGTACGTGGCCCAGACACGCACCTGCAGGAAGCCCGCCCGGAGGGGTCCCCATGCGCACAGAGGCCGCGTCCTTGGGGCGGCTGCACTTGGACATTCAGGGTGCTGATGGGGGCGGTCCTTGACTTAAGTGGATGCCTTTCTTAAGCAGGGTGTCCTTGTGAGTGTTCCGCTATGGCTGGGCAGTGGAGGCCACCCCGGGAGGAGGCGGTGGGGGGCCCAGCCCACCTGGGCCTCTGGGCCTCGTCCTCTCTGGCTGCCCTGGGCTCCCCATTTCCTCTTTGGACGAGTCTCAGGGCCTCTGTGTGCCTTCCTAGGGACAGCGCCGCCGTGGGGTCCACTGGGAGTCTTCTGAGGCAGCCCACCACCCGCAGGACTCCAAAGGGGAGGGTGGCCAGGTGGTGAGGGGTCTGGTGGGGCAGGGCCAGGGGATGCTTACCCCCGAGGAGGCACCCATGGTTCCAGGGGGGCCTGGGGGCCCCGGGGGGCCTGGAGGCCCAGGAACGCTGATAGCTGCCAGACAGAAAATGGAGGTGGGAACGAGGCCCTGGCTGGACAAGGCTGGAGCCCAGGCCCACCCCTCCACCGACTTACTCTGCCTGTAAGGGCCAGGAAAGGAAGGGGGTCCTGGGGGTCCTGGGGGTCCTGGGGGCCCAGGAGGCCCCTGGTGCCCCTCGTGGCTGATGCCGGGGGGCCCCTGAGGTCCAGGTGGGCCAGGCTGGCCCTGGATGCTCTCTCCCTTGGGACCCTAGGGTGGAAGACAGAACATGCGGCCTTGTGACCTACATCCGCCAGGTGGGGACACTGAAGTTTGAGGGCCAGGCTGTATCTGCCAAGAGACCCTGCCGGCTGGTTGGTGGCAGCCCAGGTCAGGGACCACCCTGGGAGGGCAGAGGAGGCACAGCCCCCAGCCTGCCACGCACCCTTTACAGGGGCAAGGACCAGGCCAGGGCGCCGAGCACAGCCCACATCCAGGCCCGGGGACTCCAGGGCCCAGACTCACCGGAACCCCAGGGTAGCCAGGGGGGCCGGGGGGGCCAGGCACACTGGAGCCGAAGAATCCGCTGTCGCCGGGCTCGCCCTTTCCTCCTTTCTGCCCCGCATCCCCTCGGTCACCCTTCTCGCCCTGTGGACAGGAATGTTGGTCTGCGTTTCTGGCGTGGGGCCAGGCGCTGACCTTCCTGAGCCCTCAGGCGGGTGGTCAGAGGCTGGAAGCTTCTGGACCCCGGACCCGGCAGGCCCCGCAGGACACCCCTTGCCAACCAAGTCCCTGGAAAGCCGAGCGGGGCTGGTGCCCCTGTGGGTGGGCAGAGGGATGTGCTCCGCAAGGCCCGGAGGGCGCCACCCACCTTCAGCTCCGCCTCCAGCCGCAGGAGGTCGAGCGGGAACGGCCCTGCAGGAGGGATCGGGTCTCAGTGAGTCAGTGTCTTGCCCGGCTCTTCCACGTGCCCATCCCCCCTGCCTTCCTGCATTTGGCCACACTTCCTGGGGTTTTGTGCAGGGATCTGCTGCATGCTTTGTGACTCGCTCCCAGTTCCCTGCCGGCTTTGGGGTGTCTTTCCCGTCTCACTGAGCTGTGATTGGCATGTGCATGCTGGGCAAGTTTAAGGGTGCAGCGTAGACCAACTTGCACTATCGTGATGACCACACAGTAGGTCAATACCCGTCACCTCATGGCTACAGAGACAAGGAGGAGCAGCTTTCTCCTGTGGCGAGAGCTTTGGGGACCGCCTCTTACCACCTCTGAGCGTGCACAGCGTTAACTGGGCCACCGCATCCCCATGACCTTACCTTACGGCTGCCCGGTTGTGCCTGGACACCTGCCACCCGACCCCACCTGTGATGACCACCGATCTGATCTCTTTTTCTAAATGGGGCCTTTCTAAAGTTTCGTTTTGTTTATGACTGCTCACTGACTTTTGTAAATTGCCCTTGTGACCTTGGTGAAGGTGCTGATGATTCTGACAGTTTATCTGGACATCCTTGAGGCCGTTGGCATTCAGAGACATGTTGTCTGTGACAATGGCAGGCTGTTTCTTTTCCCAAAGTGCACCCCATGCATCTCCTTTCCCTGCCTCCCGCCTGGCTGGGCCCTGCGCCTGCAGCAAGGGTCCTGGACAGCCTGCCTGGGCCAGGCTCCCCGAGGAGGGTGGCGGGGCTAAGCTCTCCCCAGCAGACCCCGGGACAGCCCTGGTTCCAGCATCACCCGGCGCCTCTGCTTCGTCAGCTCTGCAAGGGGGAGCTAGTATTACAGCCATTTCAAAGGACTAACTTGATTTTTTGACTCTCTTGACATAATAATAGGAAATTATTATGTATAACATGTCCATTCACTTCTGACCTGTACTACCCTGTCTTCTGAAAGCTAAATTTGCCATTTGTCTTCTGACTTCTAGATGCTCAGCACTGTGCACTGATTAAGGCTGTGATTTTGTGAACAGAGTTAACAAAACCCTTCCCCCTTCCAGTGGGAGAGTGACCAGGGGTTAACCCTCTCCCATGGCTTTTACCCTGGAAACCTGGTAAGGGGGATGTCAGGCCACTGGGTGGAGGTGACCCTGTGGTCACCGTGGGGCAGGGGCTGCCTGGTGGGTGCAGCTCGGGCCCCACATCTCTCAGCAGCACAGTGCCTGCTCACGCGCAGTGCCTCACTGATGGACTGGAGTCGCTCCCTACTTTCCACTTCCTCTGCCCGGACTCTGCCCCTTTTCCTCTCTTGGGCCAGGTTTTCCTACGCCATTGCTCTGTTAGGTCGCCTGTTGCACATTCCTTTCCCGTCCTCAGCTCATCCCCGGGGTGCCCAGGTGCTCCCTGGCTCACAGCCCGGTGTAGACTTCCAGACCGCCTGCCGTGCTGCCCAGGGAGGCGTCCTGACCGCCCCCTCCCATGCGTGCTCATTGCATCGCGTCCCTCCTCCACTAGGCCGAGTCCTGGGACGGCCTTGCTGCCGCATCTCCATCTAGAAGGGTGTCCACTGGCCGTGGAATCCCGAGTTAGCAGGTGCCTTCCATGGACTCTCAGGGACGCAGCGTGGTCTCCGGCTCCGCTCACGCTGCCGGGAGTCAGCTGGCCCCTTGCTGACCTCTGTGTGAAGCCCCTCACATCTTTCCTCAGTTCTGGAGAACCCTTGGCCATTAGCCTTCAAGTGGTCTGCCCCACCCCCCCCAGGCTGGCCTGACAGCGGTGCCCTCACCCAGCACCCGGCTCATCCCCTCCCCTGCGGAGGCCCTGTTCTCGGCACCGGACAGCTGGCAGGGCTGGGCAGCAGGCACCTTGGCTCTCTGGGCTTCTGCCCTGCCAGCTCCCTGACATCCACACCGGTGTGGTCTAGCATTTCATCCCGCAGTGGGAGAATTCAGGAGGGGATCCTCACCACGGAGAACACGCAGGTCCTGGGGGTTCACACCCCCAGGCAGCCAGGCCCATTGAGGGCCCCACACACCAGGGGCGCTGGGCCTCCTCTGGGAGAGGCACATTGGAGAGCAGCCCTGCCCAGCACCGCAGCCTCCAACCACCTGGCCTTGCAGCCACCGGCCCGGCCCCTTGAATCCAGACCCAGCCCCACAGGTCCGGGCAGGCACATGGGCCTTGAGGGCCTCCGTTCCCCAGGAGAGAGGGATGAGCGACCACAGGTACGAGCGCCTGGGCCCCCCAGCAGAGAGGGCCGCCCGAGCACCCACCTGGCGGTCCGGGAGGGCCCACGTCTCCTTTGTCTCCCTTGGGTCCAGAAGGCCCCTGGTACCCTGGAGGGACAGAGACCGTCATCCAATGTGCGACAAGAACCTCTGGGATGCGCCCCCTGCCCGCACACCCCTGGCCCTGGCCCCAGATGGGGCAGGGGGTGTCACACAGACACGGGGCCCTTCAGAGCAAGAGCTTGCATACAGCAGAAGCACTTGGTGGCCCCACCGGAGGGGCTGCAGCCCTGCAGGTCTGCTCCCAAGGCCACGCTGCTCCCGTGGGGCAAGTGCGCTAACAAGCGGCGATCTGGAAGCCAGATGTAAACTCTGGCCAGCAACTGGGTGGTCACTCAGTGCCCACAGTCAGGCCACCTGGAAGGCCATGCTGGGAGGGGGCAGGAGGCCCAGCAAAGGGGGCCATGATCAATTGGGAGTGCATGGGTCCCCAGGCATTCACGCTGCCTCAGGGTGGGGGTGCCAGGTTATCGGGGAGCTTGGAGTCCTGGAGCACCCCATGAAGGCCCTCCCTGGGGCCCCAGGAGCCCCACCTGGCGATCCTGGAGGTCCCGGGCGGCCAGACTCCATAAACACCTGTAAAGAAGCTGGCCGGTGAGGTGGGGCTCTGGAGACTGAGGCCACCCCAACCTGGGGGTCTCCGCTCCAGAGGCCCCAGCCCCTCTGCAAGGTCACACAGACACTCCCCGCTCCGCCCAGGCGCAGGGTGCAGGGGTTTGGAATCGGGAGTCGGTCAGCCTGCTTTGCCCTCGTCACATTGCTGAGCCTTGTAATTGGGGATGTTTGCCCCTCCCCAGACCACGGGGCTCGGGGCTCAGGCTCCTTGATCCAGAGAACCCTTCCTTCCCCTGGCCTTCACTTCCCTGGGGGGCTTATCTCTAATGGACTGCCTGCCAGGTGTGGCCCACCAGGCATGTGGGCCTGGGTCCCGGCCTCCTTCCAGAAGCCCCCTGGCCCCAGGGTGCAGAGGCCATGGCTTCGGCTGCCCCTGCCTCAGGGTTGGCCTCCCCGGGGGTGTCGGCCTTCCTGGGGGGTCTGTGGTGGGGGAGGGAAGGCAGCAGCTCTGCCAGGGGCCAGGGTGAGGGGCATGGTGGTGGGACAGACGGTGGGGTGACTTACATTGCTGTCATACACAGGAGTCCTGGGAAGGCCTGGGGGCCCTGGAGGCCCTGGAGGCCCTGGGGGGCCCGGTGGACCCTGCAGGAGAGAGAACTCTGGTCAGTCATGGGCACAGCTGGGCCAGTGACACTGGCCAGGGCAGTAGATGTGGGGGGTGTGTTTCTAAAAATCACAGCAAAACGGGAAAACTGCACTTGACAGCATAAAATCAAGGAAGGATGGAGCTTCCTCTGTGATTTTAGCTCCCTGGGGACAGCGCTGTCCCCATCCATTCCAGGAGAGCTGTGCTCAGAATGTCCCTCGGCTGACATATGAGTGTGACTGGACATGAGTGCGGATTCCCAGACGCAAGCTCCGGGTGTTGAGCTGCACACCTCCAAGTCAGCAGGTCACCCCAGAGGCCAGCACAAGCAGGCCTTAGCCAGCGTGTGTGGGTTCAACCTTATTTTCATGGAATTATTCACGGACAGAGAACATCCTGCCTTGCCACCCGGAAGCACTGTGCCCACTCGACCAAGGGCCCTCCTGCAACTGGGAGGTGCATCGGGAACACACTCAGGCGGTGTGAGGTGGGTTGCTACCCCCACCGGCCATGCTGACATGTTCTGGGGCCCACCCGGGCCCCTGCCCCCTGCCCCGAGGCCGGTCAGGCTGGCCAAGCTGGAAGGCCTGGAAGTGGAATGGAGCTGGGGCTCTGGCCCACACGCAGTGGGTGGGGACGAGTCTGTCCTCCGGCTGCACCCACGTGGCCGCTGCGACATCCCAGAAGCCCAGAAGTGCGAGTGCGGGCAGGGCCCTCTCTCCCTCTGACACACATGGCCTCACGCTCGACTGCCTGGGAGCTCCCACTCCCGATTTCCATGAGACCTCTCAGCCCTATTCTCATTCTCAAGAAGGAAGAGGCCTCCATAGAGAATCAGAGTGCTGGGGACATGGGGCAGGGGGCCTGCCCGGCGGGCTGCGGGGGGGGAGGTGCGGTAACGCGGCGAGGGGCCAGGGCAACCGCACGGCCATGTCGGAAGCAAGTCCCGAGGCTCGATGGCCTCTTGGGGAGACTGTCAAAGATGCCTTACCCTGCTGACACTGCTGAGATGGGCCCTCAGCTCTAAGGACAGCAGAGCCATGGAAAATCACAGCACAGTAATAAGCAGAGGACACACGCAGGTGAGCACGTGCCAGAGCCACACGGGTGCCCGTTCGCGGCATGCATGCACACATGTGCCCGGGGCATCGGGTTGAAGGACCACAGCGGGGTCGAGGTCAGGCGTTCCAAAGCCGCCCACCCCCCGGAGGACTCACCCTCACTCCGAACCCGACGCTGGCAAGTCCTGGCTCTCCCTTCTCTCCTTTCAGTCCATTCACCCCGGGGCGACCCTGGGACAGAGCACAGGGGCGGCAAATGCTCCCTCCTGGCCCGCACACACCTCAGCCCCAGCCCGCGCCCCCAGGCTCGGGGGCCCCCCAGGGCCTCCGTGGGGAGAGCAGGGCCCGGGGACCTACCACACCCGGGGCTGTCTCTGGGGGAAGACCATGGGAGGGGGAGTGGTCTGGGCCAACCCCTCCAGGGCCATCGTGCACGGGGCAAGCCCCTCCCCGCCCCCCAGGCTGTTGCTGACCACACACAGGGTGCCAGACCCCTGGGCCTCACCGGCCGTCCGGGGAAGCCGATCTCTCCCTTGTGCCCAGGGCGTCCATATGGGCCCTGTGGGAGGGGGAGAGCTTTGAGGCAAGCAGAGCCCCCACTGGGGTCTCCTACCCGACACCTGCCCCGTGCTTCAAAGGTGCAGCTGGGATGTGAACTGCTGCACAGGCAGGGGTGATGGGCGCCACCCGTTCAGCTGGCAGCAGGGTCACCGGGGGGGCCTGGGCCTGCTCACCGGGGGTCCTCGGAAGCCGGGCTCTCCCTGAACAGAAAATCAGAAGACATCATTAGGGGACCACAGGTCATCCCCTACAGGGTGGCCCGGAGGCGTCCCTAGACCCATCTGGAGGGCAGGCCTGGGAGCAAGCGGGGAGGCCCTGGAACGGGGGTTTTGTCCCAGGACTGTACAGATGGGGTAACCCTGGAGCCCTGAAGCTTGGGGACCCTGTGCATGGGGGCACTGGGCCACCATCCGGCCTTGGATGCAAAGCTGGGCAGGGCCGCCAGAGTCCTCCCCGGGCCCAGGGACCCACTTTCCCGCAGGAAGACAAACCCGTCCAAGCGGCCTCCACAGTCCCGCCTGGAGCAGGGGGGGACGCAGGCCCGCTCACCTTGGCCCCCTTCTGGGCCGGGCTCAGCACTCCGCCATCTGCGCTGAAGACCGCACCCGGCTCGCCCTTCTCGCCCTGCAGCAACAGCAGGCAGCCTGCGGTCAGGGAGGCGGGGGCCTGGCGCCCACCCAGGGGCCCCGACGCGAGGCTGAAGCGAACACCCAGAGACAGGCACACAGTGCCCGGGGCCCCCGGGTCACAGTGAGGCGACCCTCAGGAGCTCAGTCATGGCTCCCGGCTCCCGATGTGACAGCTCTGCAAGTTGGCTCTGGGGCTCCCGGCGTCCCCCCCACACCCCGAATGAATGCCCATCGGGCTCGGGGAAGACTGCCCCTGCCCTCACCTTGGGTCCCGGGGGGCCCTGCTGGCCTGGGGAGCCCACGTCTCCCTTTGGCCCGGCTGGTCCCTGCAGAGAAATGAGGCAATGAGGGGTCTGCCCGGTGGACCCCGACCTGCAGTGGCCGCCCCCGAGCCTCCCGCCCAGCCACTAGACCACGCCTGCCTCCAGAGCCCGACTGGGGACAGGGGAGAAGGGCCTGCCACACCGTGACCAGACCCCCACCCCACGGCCCTGCCCTGGACCCCGGGGCCCCTGCTTAGATGCCAGAGGTCCCTGGGTCTCCCAGCACCTGCCAGGCCAGGGCAGGAGTGGGGCCGAGAGCTACTCACGGGGAAGCCGGCGAACCCCGGCCGGCCCTGCGGAGGAGAGAGAGTCAGTCCCAGGCACCACACGGCGCCGCGTGGGGACACGGCAGGTGGGTGCCCGCCATGCTGCCGCAGCCCTTGGACAGGATGGCTCGTACCTCAGGTCCAGGCATGCCAGCCAGCACTCTCTGTCAGCAAGTCAGCAGAAAGGAGACCAGGAAAGAAAAATTAAAACCCACCTCTCGTTATTTTGCGCAAAGATCAACAACACATCAGACATTCAATATAAATGAGAATTTTGCTTCCGATAGTCTCCCCGCTTTGGCCTCAAGGTCCACAGATACGCATGGAGCCGCTTCCTGGGAGCCACGCCCTGTGCGTGGGACCGACCCCAGGGGACACGCGGCGTCCGGAGCCTGGCATGGGGCCAAGGGTGGGGCGGCCGCAGCGTGAGGCAGGGGGAGGTCTCCGCCGAGCTCTCCGCTGTGGTTCGTTCCCCTCCAGACACCCAAGCCCATCTGTCCTCTCAGTTACTGCAAAGTCTGACCAGAAGGTGACCGAGCAGAATGTACAGATGGGAACCCCGGGGTCCTGGGGGGTCCGCCTGCAGGGGAGAGCTGGCGGCCCCGACCCGGGACAGAGCACCTGCCCAACCAAACAGTGTCCTTACGTCCTGCTCCGACATGTGGACGACAGGCCCCGGGGGTCCGGGGGGTCCGGGGAGGCCTGGCTGCCCGACTCCGTCCCTCCCTGGGTCGCCCTAGAAGAAAAAGCCAGCGTCCAACACTTGGGTTGCTTTTGCGGGGGGAACTGTCACGGTGGTTCTGCTGGGACCCCGGAGCCCACCTAGGATGTGGAAGGGGTTACCAGAGCCCATGGAGCGTGGGGGGGCGCGGGGCAGGTGCTAAGCCAGGACTCTGCATGCAGCCCAAGGTCTTTGTGCCCAGGCTGGGAGGCCTCGCGTGGGGAGCGCAGCCCGAGGCCTGGTCGTGCGCCTCCCTGCAGGCCCGGCCCCCACATTCACCTTCAGTCCCTGGGTCCCTTTTTCTCCTTTTGGTCCCTGCAGAGACAGGAAGGAAACAGCTCATCTAAAGAGAAACTGAGGCCCCTCCCCAGAGACCCTGGACCACCAGGCCCGGCTGAATGAAGACATGGAGCCTTCTTCCTTCTCTGACCACATGGGGCCCTGGGGGTGGGATGGGTGAGCCGGGCAGGAAACCCCTGGGGCAGCGTGGACTCCTGACTCATGTCTCACGGAGCTGGGGTCTCCAGGTCCCTTGGGGTACAGAGAACAGGGTTGGGGGATCCCTGGAGACCCCAGTCCAAGGAGCCAGCTCTCATCCAGGTGTGGTACCTTCAGGGCTGTCCCCCCTCAGTAGCCTGGGTGGTCACTCACCTGGGTTCCAGCCATGCCCTCTTTGCCCGGGAGGCCGGGGAACCCGGGAGGTCCATCTGCTCCGACTTCCCCCTGCACCAGATGCGTGGAGAAGACCACCGTCATCCTCCAGCCCGGTGAACCATGGCATCCGGGTTCTGTCTCACTGGCTCACAGCCCTGAAGGCCTCCCCAGGGGCCACGTGGGGGCAGAGGAGGGGAGGAGGGGCCAGGAGCCAGGCGGCCAGAGGATTGCTGGGCGGGTCCCAAGATTTACACTGCAAACCAGGGGGAAGCGGTCTTTTGATTTGGGGAAAACCCAGGGGGTGGGTGTCCGGAAGGGGGTGTCATGGGGAGGACGCCCAGGACAGGCCTGTGCCACACTGTAAGGAAGGCAGGGCTAAGGCAGTACATGGAAGAAAGGGCTGGGAGGCCAGTATGCCGAGGGGTGCACCACGTGTCCTGCGGGGCACATCCCACCTGAGGCCTGGCGCGAGCACTGTTTCCTGAACCCAAGAAGGGGCTCCTACCTTGGCCCCTGGAGGCCCAGCTGCTCCAGGACCCCCGTAGAGAGGACGAAGCTGCTCTGCGGGTGGGGCGTGCAAGGCAGCCCCCACCCCAACCCGGGGTATGGGTAACTACTCAGCTGGCGCTTAGAGCTGAGGGTCCCGGTGGGGTGGCCCTGCTCACGGCGCCCGGCAGGGCTGTCCCGGGTCCGTGCCACTCGTTCACTATGAGGCTTTAGTGAACCACTTTTAGCAGCTACAGAAAGCTAGCGTGCCCCAAACTCAGCCTCTTCAAATGTCCCAAAGGCTTGCAACTCAAAGCAAAACATTCTACTAGGAAGTGGTGCCCTAGCACGGGTGACCCTGCACACCCCTGACCACGCCACGCGGGGGAGCATAGGAGCCAGCTCTGCTCCCAGGCCAGCAAACGCCCATCAGTCCTGTGAAGTGAGGCATTCAGGACCCGTAGGGAGCAGCCGGCTGGGGGCTGCCCCCCCAGGATGCCCTGTGGCCTGTGAATGTCCCCGGGAGCTCCCGCTGTTCCCTGGCGGGAACTCCTGGCTGGGGGGGGGCAGCAGGGCTGGCGGCGCCCACTGACCTTGCCTCCAGGAGGGCCGGGTGGTCCCTGTGGGCAGAGCAGGAAGGGGGCGTGAGGCGGAGCAGCTCCGGGTTTGGGTGCCTTCTCCCTCAGGAGCTCCCCAGGGGGTCTATCCTGGGCACCACCCGCATCCCACAGACGTTACACACCGGCCGGGTGGGCGTGCAGAGGCCGCCCCACCCGGCCCACTCAGCTGGGTGGTCGCCGGAACACAGGGACGTTGCATTTTATTCAACTAAATGCAAGTGATGTGAACAGACAGAAGGCGGTCCTCGCGAGGGCTGTGCCCGTGACCTCACTGCCACCTCCCACGGAGCCCCCCCCCACGGTCACAGCGGGGACAACCATCATCTGGCCCAAGGTAGCTAACGGCTAGGCCAAAAAGTAGGCTTTTCAATGAAAAAAGCAAAGACCAATTAAGAAAAGGGCTGGAGTTCCCCGCGGCTTGCTCCCTGCCCCAGGGACGCCTCATTCTCAAGGCCAGGAACGGGAAGCCAGCCTTTGGCCAGGCGGACACTCTGGGCCCAGTGCACTGGCCGGAGGCTGCCCCCAGCACCTCCCACAGGGCTGCCCCAGGGCCCGGGCTCGAGGGGATGGAGCACCTTCTCTGTGCCCTCCGGGCAGCTGCCCAGGGGCACCCCTTATTGGCTGAACAGAGCAGGATTTCATAGGAATGCCCCATTTTTATTAATTCAAATTCTACTCAGGCCAAAAATTTACTTCCCAAAATCACAGCCATAAAAAGAACTCAGCGCCTGGCATCTCCCAGACGTGTCTCTTAGGGCCCCTGTCGGCCCCTGTTCTTGCATCCTGAGCCCAGTATCACTTTCCCATTGGAAAATGGTTTTTCTCCCATGGCCCCGAGGGGGCACAGTGCCCTGGCATCTCACAGTCCCTGGCTGGACAGGCCCCACCCCCGAGCACCAAGCCAGCTGGCTCGGGCTTACCTGCGGCCCTTCGGTGCCTCGCCCTGTTGACCAGAAGGGTCCCCCAGAGCCTTCCATGTCATCCTGCAGGAGGACACACAGGGGACACGTGGGTGTGCACCTCTCCTTACAGGAAGAGACCCCTCCCCAAGGCTGTCGGTGGCCCGAGGTGGAGACGCCATGGCTGAGCTGGCTGAAGGGCCGGGGTTGCTGGGAAGCCAGGTCCTTGGTCCTCAGACAAGAAGCCTCTGCCAGGTCCCGGGGACCCTGCCGGGGGCGCCTCATCCCACCCCCGTGGGCCCAGCTGTGTTCTCTTTCTGCTTTTGGTCCCCTCCAGCAGCCTCTCAGCATCACGCATGGGACACGGGCCCTAGCGGGGCTCCCGCTGCTCGTGGCTCTACCCTGTGGCACTGTCTGGGTGGCACGCAGTCAGCAGTCAGGGACGGCTGCACACATCCCTTGTTCAGGGTGCTGAGGCCAAAAGCCACCCTGCAGAGCCTCACGGATGCTCACGACTCAGAATGGTGCCCTGCCCCGGGGCCGTGGGAGGTGTTCTGGGGGCCAGGGGCCATCAGCACTCACAAACCCTGCGGCGAGTTCTGGTCCAGGGAGCCCGGGGGGCCCAGGAGGTCCTGGGGGCCCTGGTGGTCCCGCTGGTCCAGGGGCTCCTGCCGAGCCGTTCTCCCCAGGAGCGCCAACGGGGCCAGGGTCGCCCTTGCTTCCCTGCACAGGTGGGGAGAGAGGCGTCAGCACCTTGTCCCCAGGTGTCAGCTGACCAAGCCACTGCCTCCCGGGACACCTGAGCTTCCACACTTGTCACGAATCTGGAAGCCAAAGAGGCAGGTGGCCCAGCAGCAGCCCAGTCCTGACGGCACAAGCTCACCCACTCGCACACGAGGCCTGCTCCCTTCCAGGTGGTGGGCATGAGCTTGCGGGGCCAGCTGCTCACACGGGGCAGGGGTCCCAGCGCAGGACCAGGGCAGGGGGCCTGTGGCTGGTTAGGGGCAGGTGTGCCCCTGGGGGTCGCTGAGAGGACTTGGGATGCGGGGCCTGGGGAGGCATCCGTGACAGCCCGTGGGCCTCAAGGGCCAGATGAGAGCCTGGTGCTTGTGAGCAGGGACACAGCAGGGAGGCCATCGGCAGAGGGCTGGGCTCCGTGCAGCATCAGCCCTGAGGCGGATGCACCTGCAGCTTTGCCCAGCACCCACCGAGCCCCGAGGTCACCTAACTGCCTGAGCCTCGGTCTCCTCATCTGTGAACAGAGACGGCCAATTTTCTCCCAGGCTGCGAGGGACACGCTGAACCCCCAGGACTGCCCACTGCCTTGTTTCAGCCTCAAGGCCAGCCTGACAGCAGGAGGCCAGGCCAATGCTGGCCTCAGCCTCTCCTCCGTGCCCTGGGGACCTCCCACCTCCTCTCTGCTGGATCCTGGAGCCTCCCAGACCCCCTTCCTGCCGGGCCTCAGGGCCTCCTGACCCCAACTCCACTTGGGCCCCAGGGCCAGCGCAGCCCCTTGGTCGAGCCAAGCCTCCTCCACAGCTGGGCCTCCAGGAGACTCTACTGAGCTCCTGCTGTCTGAGGCCTCTGTCTAGTGCCATCTGCTCCTCCAGGTTCCTACTCGGTGGCAGTGGGGCTGCAGGCTTCCGGGCACGTTCTAAGGCAAGTCACTCAGGTCTTGTTAAAGCGCAAGTCACCTTCCCACGCACGTATCTGATGCCGATGCGGGACTGGGGAGCCTGCACTGTCAGTGGGTCTGACCTCCCACTGACCCGACTTCCCTGGGCGGCAGCCTCCCCTCATTTCAGACCCCACATGTTCACGTGTGTGTCAAGTGCACTTAGCTTACATATATCTGCCTCTACTTTGAACCTTGTCTCGTTCTCAGGCCTCTCTGGGCCCCTAAAACTGCCGTTCTGACCCACTGCCACCCACTTCTTCACCTTCCCCATGGGGCTTTCCTAGAGGCCCTGCTTGCAGCTGCGCCACCTTCGGGCAGCTTCCCTGGGTGACGGCCCAGTCCAGCCCAGGGAGGGTGGGAGGCGCTGGGGACCTGCTCTGTCTTGTGGGCTCATGCACCCAGCATGCTTTACGGTGAAGTTTTCTCTGGATGCCTGCTTGCAAACAGGCTGCTGTGTCCCAGCTCCCCTGCAGACCAGAACTTGGTGGAAATGTGTCTTGGGACAACGTGATGCCTGCTGCCAGGGGACGCCTGGCCCGACCCCACCGTCTGCCAAGGAGGGCTTGTCACTGGCATCTGCCCCGCCCTGTTCCCTCGGGGCACCCGCAGGGCAGTCCCTATCTGGAAGAGGGGCAGCACCATGTCCATCTGCACCTTAGGCCCTGGGGCACCAGCTTCACCCTGCAGAAAGGAAAGAGGAGTCACCCTAGGCCCGGCCAACGTGCGCGCGGCAAGACAAACAGTCTCACTCTATCCCAACCCACGAGGCGACTATGCTGCCAATTGTGCAGATTTAATCATCCCTGATTTTTCTCTCCTGGTCTCGGGAGTGGGGATGTCTGGGCGTCGCTCCCGGAAGACATGTGCCCGAAACCCAAGCGCCTGTGTGCATTTGCCACCGTCCCACTGTGGGGAGGCCTGGCTGTGTGGGCCAAGGCTGGCCTGGCTGCCGAGGGCGAACGCCTCCCCAGGGGTCAGCCTCCCAGCCTGGCTGTTCCCAAAGTGAGAACGGGTACGATACACTGCTCTGCTCAGCCCCAAACCGCCAGGTTCTCTCTGAGAGTGTCACGTGCAAGTTACTGTCTCTCCAAAGGGCTGCATGTTGACACCTCCCTGGTTCATTCATCAAAAAACCCACGGACCCAGGTTAGAGGTTTGCACAGCCTTGAAAGTCTCTCTGATGTAGCCCGGAATGAAACTTGCAATAAGGTTTCCAGATCAAGTGAAGTGTCAGTATTCTTCAAACACCTTATTTACTCGACATCACGAGAAACACTAATGTGACAATGAGGTCCTGACTTTTTATGCAATTCTCAGCAAAGTCGGGAAGCCCAAGGCCCCGGGGCTGTTGGACCCTGAGGACAATGGCAGGTGGCCGCTGCGCTGCCTGTGTCGCCACCCTGTGCACTTTCCCTCCACGGAGCCTGCTGGGCCGTAGTCCCCACCCCCAGGGCTCATCATCCTCTGGCCACGCCGTGCGGCGCTGGGTCGGGCCCACCTGGACGCCAGGAGGTGACTTACGAGGCTGCCTTTCTGGCCGGTCGCTCCCGGCTCCCCGTCGCTTCCTGGAGGCCCTGGGGGTCCCTGGGAACCGAAGAGCAGAGTGTAGGCTCAGACTGCAGGTCGTTGCTGAAAAGACTTACGGGTCGGAGGGTGGTCACTGGTGCGCAGACTTCCTGAGGACGCGTGCTGGGCGGGGCTCGCAGGAGACCCCGCCCACAGCGACAGGCTGAGGGGGCAGCCGGCTCTGACCGGCTCTTTATTTCTCTTCTTTATTGTTTTGGTTGCTAACCAAACTAGGAAGATGTGTAGGGCCACCGGACCCGTGGTGAGGGTCTGTCACTCCCTGGCGGGGGGCTGGTGGCTGGCTGCGACTGCCCCTGAAGGGGAGTGGTGTGCCCTCAGGAGGGGGCTGCACGGGCTGCCACACCGCCCACCCAGAGCGTATCATCGTGTGACCTGGTTACAACAGTGACCCGGGGGGGCACCTGCCAGGCCACCGTGTCCCCGGTGCCGGGAGCAGGGGTGACTCACCCACCCCTGGGCCCACGGAACCACCTCTGCAGACGGCCTCTGTGAGGTCTGCTGGCCCACTGAGGTCCACAGAGGGGAGCAGCCTGCGTGTGGTCACCCAGGGTCAGCAGCTCCGGCTCCTCCCCACCCTGGGGGGCACCCAGAGATGCGAGCTACCCCTGAGGACTGTGGGGTACAGAGGCCGGGGGGCACCTGCGTCCAGATGGGAGAACCTTCTAGTCCCGGTGACCCCGAATGGGGACCAGGCAGGTGAGGGGCGGGAGGCAGGACTCACCTGAGGACCAGGATGCCCGGGGGGCCCGTCCCGGCCAGGCGCGCCAGGAAGGCCTGCAGGCCCCGGGATGTCAGAGCTGTTCATCCCAAAGCGGCCTGGCTCTCCAGGCAGGCCTGGGACGCCGGGGGGCCCCGGGGGACCAGGGAAGCCTCTTGGGCCCTGGACATGGGAAAACAGAATGGGCACTGCGAGCGGCACCCCATGGGGAGAGCAACCACCCGGACCAGGAGTTAGGGCCGCCCCGCGGGACCCACGCGTGCACAGAGGGCAGGGCAGCAGCCACCCGGGCAGAGGGACACTCACTCGGAGGCTCTGCAGGTCACCACCAAACCCGGACCCCTCCATGTCGATGAAGGTCTGAGGGGAAGGGGCCCAGAGACGCGTCACCAGGAGCCCAGACCCGGCCCCCCGGCCCCCCACTGAGCCCTGCCGGACATCCAAGCCCCGGCACCGCCCGCGGTTACAAGCAGCAGAGAACGTGTGTGCGGGCGCCCACCCAGGGAGAGGGGCCCGAGGACGGCCACCTCCGCAGGCAGCGGATGAGTTCCCTGGGCCTGCGCGACGTGCTAGGAAGGCCTGGGATGCGATCTGAACAGGGCTTTAAGAAGCCGGCAGCACAGGTGAGGCCTCCTCCTGGGACAGTGGCCCCCACGGTGGAGGAGGCCGAGCCAGGACTCACCAGCTTGTCCTGTCTGAAAGAGGGTCCTGGTGGCCCCGGAGGCCCTCGGGGTCCTGGGGGTCCTCTTGGCCCGACGCCAGGGTCCCCCTGGGAACACAAGGCACACCGTTACACCAGGATGCTCGGGCCCACTGCAGGTCGGGGGTGGAGCCTGTGACACACCCCCTCCCAGTCCCAGCTGGACTCTCACCTTCTCGCCTTTGGGGCCCACGTCCCCTGGGGTTCCCGGGAAGCCCTGTGGCCCGGTGTCCCCCTGGAAGACAAAGGCCAGGCAGCCCAGTCAGGGAGAGTGCACCTGCCTCTCGTCGCCATCTGCGTGCCTGTGGATGGGGTTCTGTGCCCTAAACGGTCACTGGCCCTCGACGGAAGACAGGGGGCCTCGCCAGACTCGGAATTCCCACACTATTAGGAGCAAGCTGTTAACTGAGCTGCTGGATCCTGGGCCCCCGGCGCGCCCGCCCCTGCCCTGGGGCCCCACGGCCAAGCGCTGGTCTGCGACCGGGCGCCCTGGCAGGGCAGGATGCTGCAGGGCCCTCCGTCACCCGGCCTTGGTCCAGGGATGCACTGAATCCGGGTCAGCCACCTGGGGCCGGTCGTGTGCCATCCTTTCCCACCTCTTGTTACCTTTTCTCTGGTATGTGGTTCCCCAAATCTTTTGCAACCTTCTTGTGTCATTTTATCATGTTTCTTGGAAGTAGCATTTTGGTAATTTTTAGAAATCCCAACTAAGTGTTTTAGGCCAGAAACGCGCCCCTGGGGAACCCTGAAGATGGTCCTGCGGTGCCCCCTCCACACGGCAGTCTTCCCCTCCCTGCTGCAGATTTTCCCCTCCAGGAATCTGGAAGCTATTTCATTTCTCCCCTTCGCCGTGTTTCCCGGTATTCACCCCGGCCAACACACACACACGCTAAATCTCCTATTTTTCTACCAACAGTTAGACATATTTTCTTAACAAATGTTGAGCTGCATTCTCAAAATGGCTTCATCTTGAAATCTCTTTGCTGTGTTGAGTTTAAAGAGTGTCACCAGGTGGAAGAGACCAGAGGGTCTGTGCACGTGTCACAGACCCTCTGGCCCTGGAAGAGAAGCAGACTTACAGGTTTTCCATCTTCACCAGGGTCGCCCTGGAACATGCAAGAGAAACCATCAGTGACAGGACGGACGGCCCCCACCCCGGAAGTGGAAATGGCTCCTGCCCTCCAAGCCCAGCAGCATTGCGCCCCCACGGGAGAGGGGCTGGCTGCGCGGTGGGCAAGGCGGCCCAGCCCGGTCCACGAAGGCTGGCTCTGGGCTGCCCCGGCTACACCTCCCCGAACACCCTACAGCTGTCCCGACGGGCAGAAGGCGGGCATCGGGGCAGGTGCTGTCCTGAGATCTCCAGAGCTCAGGGACCCCCTGCTCGGCCGCAGCAGCCCCCACCCCCAGCCCCTCACCCCAGGCGGACCCAGCACATGTACTCACAGGCTCGCCGTCCCTCCCAGGGCTGCCGTCCCTCCCTGGTGGCCCTGGGGGGCCCTGTGGCCCAGGAACAGGCTGTGCTTCGGGGCTCCACACCGCTGGGCCTGCAGGGCCCTGGGGACCAACTGTGCTGGGCGGGACCCCAGCACCTGCCTCCTCGTCCTGCCCCTCCAGGCTTCCCTGGGGACAGTGGGGAGAGGGCATAGGCTGCGGGAGCTCCGGCTGGGCGTGGGAGGGGACCCAGAGGAAGGGGCGGAGCCGGGAGCCCGTCCTGGGGTCTGGGTCGCGGGGGGTGGGGGCCGCACCTGCTCCATGCTGCTCCCAGGGCTCCGGACACTCCCGTCCCACGTGGTGACCAGATCTGAGCCAGGGAGGGTCTGAGCTGGGGAGGCAGAGGCAGCCTTCAGACGCACCGCCCAGGCTCTGCTCTCGGCCGCCCCTCCTCGGCGCTGGCCGCCCCCCAGCACAGCCCTGGTGTTTCTCCTCTTGCTGCCCCACTGCAAAGGCTGGCACTCGTCAGTGCCCTTCTACCCCGAAAGCCATGAGAGCGAGGCCACCTGACAAGCCCTGCGGTGGAGGGAGACAGGCACACGGCCCGGTTTAGGGTCCCCACGGGCCAGCGGCGTCCCCTCTGGCTTCTTTTGGGGCATGGTGGGCTGGGGGTTCCAGGACCCTGTCAAGGGTCCTCATCATGGGCCAAATTCAGCCAAACCAGCCCTCAGCCCACTTTTGTGGGGCCTGGAGCTGAGGACGGTTCCCACAGGTTGTGAAAGAACAAAGCAACACAGAGGAGCGCACAGGGTGTGGGGCGGGGGACAGACACAGAGCTCTGGAGGGGAGGGCGGGGACTGCACAGGATGCAGACAGGGCCCAGGGACGGGGGCACAGGGCGCTGGGCGGGTGGGGGACGGGGCATGGAGGGCAGGGCACACAGGGGCCAGCAGGCACGGGAGACGGGGGCACAGGGCACGGGGGGAAGCATGCGGAACAGGGTGGCACAGGGGGCAGGGGGCACAGTGGGCGGAGGCACCCGAAGTGTTTGTGTCTGGCCCCCCCCAGTCCTGGCAGTACGGGGTCAGGATGAGTGCCTCCCTCTCGGTGACTGATGGGTGGTTTGGGGGGGGTGGACTCTTTTCCTAAATCCTTCCCCCAAGTGTCAGCACCACTGGTCACTTAGGAAACACAGGACTCACGGCTGGAGATGCCAAGTGTCCCTGGGGGCTGGCGCGGGCCCTGTTCCTGAGGGAAGCCGGGGGACTCTGGCCCCTGGCTGGGGTTGGAGGGGCCCCAGCCGTGTAGTGGGTTGGGCACTCGACAGGCGCGGAGGCGCCTCAGTGGGACTGGATCGGCACACCCGGGAGGGAGCTCCGGTTTCCAGGGCTGCGGCCTCACTGGCTGGCACAGCGCTGTGGACGCCTGTCACTGTGCCCAGAGGAACTGGGACGACATGCGCACTGGAAGCCCCTGCAGCCCCCAGTCTGGCAGCCGGGCCTCCCCCAGGGCTGCACTGTGAGTCACAAGTCGACCACTGGAGGGCAGCCCTGCCCCTTCCAGGGCTGGATCCTATTATGTGACTTAGGGAAAATGTGAAATCCCGGCTTCCGTGAACATCTGAAACTGGAAGAGTAAGCAAAGGACGGCTGCCTGTGTTCACGGGTTGGGGGGCCTGTGTCCTGCCTATAAAACTGGGAGGCTGTTTTTGTAGAAACTGACAAGCTGAGTTTAAAATTCTTAAGAAAATGCAAGGACAATGAATACCAACACCATCTTGTAAAGGAAGAAGAAATCCGGAGGACACGACGTGGTTTCCAGACTCACAGTAAAGCTACACTGTCAGGACATCACAGCACCACTGCCAAGAGAGTCCCAGACGGACAGAGCAGGGCTCGGAGACAGCCACGCGTGGGGCCAGCTGGCTTTCACAGCTGGAGGAGGGGCAGCCTTGGATAAACGGCGCTGGGAATAGACGTTTATAGGCAAAAACATATGAAGAACCAATCCATCCCTTAACGCCATATACAAAAACCAACTCAAATGGATCACGGACCTGAATGCAAACCTAAAACTGAAAAACGTGTAGAACGCAAAGGAAAACCTTTGTGACCTTGGGTGGGACAGGATTTCTTAAGTGTGATGCCAAAAGTGACATCCATGAAAGAACGAATTGATAAATTCATTCATTGAACTTAAATCACGATAAAAACATTCACCGAACATTCATTCAAATTTCTGCTCTTTCGAAAATGCTACCAACACAACGGCGCGATAAGCCACAGACAGACGGAAGGACATTTGCAGAACGTACACCGGTGGTGAAGGAGCCGCACCGGGGCGGAAAGAACCTCACAGCTCCGGGAACGAGCGGCCCGTTAGCAGACGGGCGTAGGACTCAAGCAGGTCCTTTGGTAGGACGGACACGCGAATGCACGTGGGCACCAGGAAGACGCCCAACGTCATCTGTCCTCAGGGGACCAAGTGAAGCCCTTGATGAGACGCCATCTCACACCCGTCAGGGTGGCCGAGGACGAGGACTGGGTCCCCAGCAGGCACCGGGGGTGTGACGAGCCAGGGCTCCCATCGGAATGGCAGGTGGTGCAGCCGCTTGGGAAGCGGCGGGGCGGCTTCTCAGGCCTCAGCCCTGCCCTGCCGTCCGTCCGGCTGTCCCACTCAGAGCGTTTCACCAAGAGGGGGGAGCGCGTGTCCACACAGAGGCCTGGCTTAGACTCCCCAGGGCAGTCCTATTTGGAACAGCCCCAAACTGAAACCGCCCACATGCCCATCAGCAGGTAAATGGATAAGCAGCATGTGGTCCAAGCACTTGAGGAAGTACTGTCCCCTGCAGGGGCCACGTGAGGGACACAGTGGCCACAGAACACGAGAGTGACCCCTGGCTCACAGCAGTAAGGATGCTGGAACCTCAGTCCTACGGCTGCAGGGAAGTAAACTCTGCCAGCAGCCCAAGGGAGCAGGACGCTGATGCCGCCAGGGCCTCCGGGAGGGGGTGCAGCCCTCGGGCGCCACAAGCAGCTGCACTCACGGAGCCCTGAGACGTGGCGGCACTCGGCCTGTCGCCACGCAGCAACAGGCGGCTGACGCCCAAAGGCCCTGCCTCCAGCAGGCTGCACCTGGACACCCTCGGGGCCGGCAGACCACCACGGCCGGCAGGGGAGCCCCGACTCTGGATGCCGACCCCCCTCAGAGCGCCCCTCGTGTCCTCCTAGAGAGCCAGCTGGCCCCAGGCTGGGAAGTGGCACCCCCTGCAGAACCCTCGGGATGGCCCCGAGTTCCCCACCCAAAACGAGAAATGGGAGGAAAGCGTGGGAGGGGCAGCTGGGCCCCGACTTCTCCTGGGCGGCTCATTCCGGCCGCTGACCCTGCAGGGAGGGACCACTGGCCCAGCCCACCCTGGGCACCCCACGCCATCACGCACGCCACGCCAGAGAAGGGCTCTACCTCCTAACGAGGACACTGTGGCTTCTTCAGTTTCTTCAGTTCTGGAACCTTCCGCACTGCCGCCTCCAGCCAAGGGTGGAGAAGTGACCGGGGGAACCTCGGGGAGGCTGAGTTTCGGGGGTGTGCCCTGGCAGCGAGAGAGGGGAAGCAGCTCTGTTATCCAGCAGCCGTGGCTGCCCTGTGAAGGCGCACGTCGCAAGTCCATCAGGGGCAGACGGATCTGCTTTGTAAAATAGGATCTTCACAGAGTCCAAGGAGGATGAGAAGAAAACACCACAGGCTCCCTCTTCGATGGGAAGGAGTCAGGGCTCTCCAGAGTTGGCTTCTCCTTAACAGCCCGTGTGGACGGGGTTCCTGCGGCCCACCGTGCAACCCCAGCACATCACTGAACGCCCCGCGCCTGGAGGCCTTCCTGCGCGCCAGGGACAGACGAGGGTCCGCTGAGTGCCCAGGACAGACCCTGTGTGACGCTGGCGAAGCCTGGCTCCTTCCCGAGGTGGGGATGGTGCCTGCTGATGGGTCAGTGCCGCCAGGAGGGAGGGAGCCTCCAGCGTCCGAGCACAGGGTGGTGTGCGCCGTGTCCCGGGTGAGGGTCACGGCCAGAGGGCCGGTGACATCCAAGCTCCTGGGGACGAGGCCCACTGTGCTCTGAAAACCCTCAGGGCCTCGAGTGCGTGGCACTACCGTGTTCAGGTGCTAACACTGTGCGTGTGGGGGACAGTGCCGTCTGAACCTCCTGGGGACCGTCATCCCCGTGGCCTGTCCAGGGTCCCCTCACTATCTGGGGGGTGAGGGCAGCTTGAGCCAGACACCAGGGCCCCTGTGGCCGCATGCCTGCTGACCCGGGCAATGTCCCTGGGGACCCTGAGCCACAGTTGGCCAGGCCCACAGCCCAGACCCCGTGAGCGTGGGGGGCAGGGGCCACACCGAGCAGGGAGGGAGCCCCCCGGGGCCACGAGTGCCCTGGACCCACCCACCAGCCCGCACAGCGGCTCCGCCCGATTCCTGTGTCAGGGAAGCTCCGAGCACTCTGCGGTGGAGCTCCTGCGGCAGGGGCCCGGCAGGGTGGGCTCCTCGTGAGAGCCCTGCGCCAGGGGCGGGGGAGGTTCTGTAACAGGGCCCCTGTCAGGGCACTGGCCCCTCCGGTTCGTTAGGTGGCCACAAGCCTGCAGCCCTGTGTGGCGAGCCCATCACGCCGAGAGCCGCCGCTTCTGTGGGTCCCTGTGGGCCCTGTGCTGGCCTGTGCCCAGGGCACCTGGTAGGGATGGGAGCTTGGCGGGTAACTTCTCAGACCCAACCTGTGGCTGAGAGGGGGAGGCCCGGAGGTGGAGAGGCGCAGGCCACCTGACCCGGGCGGGCTGGCGGGCACCCACCGGTCACCCAGGGAGGCCAGCACTCTGCCTCGCGTTTGTCCAACACGGAGGCCACCACCCCTGCCCCATGGGGCCTTCAGGCGGCTGGGCTGGGAAACCCAGCAGGGCCTCCAGGAGCCTGTCTCTCGTCTGTACAGACCCACGAGTCCCATGCGGCCCACAAATGGTATCGAGGGCACCTCACAGGCCCAAGAGTATTTAGAGTCAGAAACTGAATTTTAAAGGATGTCCCCTCAAACCAGAGGGAAGAGGACGCCCAGCCCCGGAAGGTGCGACCCGTGCAGAGCCGCCAGGCGCTGCCTCCGCACTCACCGCTTCCTCCCGGAGCAGCTCCCGGGCCTCCTGGAGCCCGCTGCCCGAGTCGCCGGACGCCTGAAGGGTTCAGAGGAAACAGGAGGGAGGTGAGCACAGCCCCCCACGGGGCCGGAACAGGAGAGCCGGCAGGCCCCCTACCCCGCGCCGCGGGCCGGTCCTGGGGGCTCTGCGTGCCCACGGGAGGGAACGCCGGCCCTTCCCTGCAAGGCACGATGCTCGGCCCAGTGGAAATGGATTCGGCTGCTGGCCACAGGGCACCCCGAGGAAGGGACATCTTCCCTTTGGCTTGATTATGTTCTGGGGACGGAGTCCTGGGGATCGGCCGAGGGAACGAGCCTCAGAGGGATGCTCGGCACGTGGAGGTATCCCCGTGACGCCCGGCAGCCCTGCACAGAGCGGCGGGCGGCCCGGGGAAATGGGACCTGTCAGCAGGTCCCCACCCAGGACTCTGTTCACAGCTGTGTGGTCACGAGCTGTCGCTGAGATCCGAGTCCCCAAACCGTCCTGACCTTCCACCCGAGAACCGGTGGCTGTTCCTGCTTAGGGCACATGTGTGGGCACAGGGCTACCGAGCAGGCTCCTGCCGGGACGGCTGCAGTGGCCTGCATCACCCGGCTGGCAGTCGTCTAGGCGCCTTCACATCTGCCTGATGCTCAGGGCGACCGTGACCGGAGGGTCCAGGCAAGGGAGCTCTGATGTTCCAGGTAAATGAAAACACTACCCCAGGACCCTGACACCCCAAGTGGCCTTCCCAGAGACCTTTCCAGTCCACAGCTTTGGGGGAAAGGCCATCCCCACTCCCCAGCATCCCCGGGGCCCCGGCACATGGCGCCGCGGGAGGGAGACCCCGGTGAGCCGGGCCGTGGCAGTCACTCACCCCGTCGTCGTCCTCGTCGTCCTCCAGGCAGAGCAGGGGGCTCACACGGGGGTCCCCACGCACTTTCAGCTCTGCGATCATGCCCTGGACACAGAGGGAGAGAGGTCGCCAGCAGTCCCAAGGCAGTGGCTCGGGGCTGGCTACCCAGGGCTGTGCCAGGACCCACTCCCAGCCTGGCACTGGCCGAGGCTGATTTCAGCGGTGATGTCAACCTGAGCGTGAAGGCCAAGGGCAAGCCCGTCTTCGCAGAGCCTCCTCAGGTCGCCGCTTCTGGGGTGTGAGGAGGGGACAGGGTAGGGTCCAGAGGTGGTGCCAGCATCCCCATTCAGTGTGGGGGCCTCGAGGATCCCCCAAACCAAGGAGAGCTGCAGTCGCGGGGCAGGGGTGGCAGGGACGGAGGAGCCGAGCCTGGCTCCAGGCTATTTTATGGACCAGTAAGTTGATACTGAAAAGGGGCGGGAGGCTGACAAGGTCCCCAGAGGGAGGCCACCTTCCCCAGGGCCAGCCGTGGTCTCCTTGTCAAACCAGAGACGGGCCAGAAAGTGTCAGAAAACCAGGTGGGTGCAGGACTGCTGCCTTTAAGGTCACCTTCCCAGGAGGAGCTGGGGGCCAGGCTGCAGAAGGCTCAGTGGTGACCCCTGGGATCTGGGGCCCTGCCCACGGTCTCCCCCTGCCCTCCCTCACCCCCTCACTCCTCCACGCGTGCTCCCTGCGCACTCAGCCCTGCTCTCGGCGCCAGGACGCAGCAGTGAGGGGGCTCTGCCCTCTCGGGTCTCGGCGTGGACAAGCGGTCAGCAGTGTCGGCCATGCCCAGGCAGGGAGGCCAGACGAGGTCAGCCACCGCAGGCGGTGTCCCCCAGGGACACAAGGCCTATGGCAGTGGACTGGGGGAGGCTGGGGGTCAGCAGACACGGGCCAGGCCTGACCTGAACTGACAGTGCAGAAGGTCAGCTCTGAGCAGGGCACACAGGCCCCACGCCAGAGGCAAGGAGCAGGGTTGCTGCCAGCAGCGGGGCCAGCATGGGCGGCGGGGCACTGGGTGCCCGCCTGAGACCCGTGTGCCCCAGAGGAAATGGGGGGGCAGGTCTGAAGCTTGGCCGCCACCAGGGGCCGCCGCTGCCCCACATCCCTCTCGTTCCCTCCCTGGAATTGAGTGTGTCCTGCTTTTTCTAGTATTTCTTTTGCTTTTTACTTCATATTTTAATACACTGGGATTTACGCTGGTATGTTTTTCCTAAATAGTCTGTATTTCGACAATTTGAAGACGCACACGTTAGCCCCTCCTGAGAGAAGGGCTGAGGTCAGGGGTCGGCACGTTTTCTTTGTGAAGGGCCAGACGGCCGGCCTCCCCAGGCTCTGTCGCCTCCATGGCTGTGCCGGGAAGCCGGCCACGACCTGTAAGCCCCCTCAGACGCGCCACACCAGAGGTTTCGCCTCACATGGCTTTCCTGTGTCACAAAACATTCTTCTGTCGCTTTTCCCAACCACTTAAACTAGTAAGAACCCTTCTAGCTCACAGGCTGTCCAGGGGCAGGTGACCGGCTGGGGGTGTCCGCCAGCCGCGTGCTGACCCCAGCCTCGGTCACCCTATTTGTCTCTCTAACTGCCCTTCAGGGTCCCGTCAGCAGCTGATCCTCGATCTCACGACCTCCTGCTCACTGACAAGGAGCGTGTACAACAGACCCACAGGCCTCTCAACACGTGCCCGGCAGAGCCGCACCCGAGGGCTCGACTTGTCTCTCAGGCCTCAGCTCAGGCTGCCTCCTCCAGGAAGCACTCCTGGACTCCCTCCCCTGGAGGGTCAGTGCCTCTGGGGGTCAGTTCTGCCTGACTCCACATCTCCTTGACCCCTACTGCTGGTGATGAGGCTTGCAGGGTGGTGTCCCGTCTCCCTGTGTGTGCAATGACATATATGTGCCCATGTGCTTGTCACACCTGTGTGCACACACGTGTGTGTTGTGTCGGCATGTGGACTTGTGTGAGGGGAGCACGGGGGCTCCGGGCAGGTGGGGGTGGGGTGCCGGGTGTCCCGCCGTGACTGTCGCCACACACGGTTCCGTGGGGCTCTGTGCGCCCGGCAGGCCGTCTGCTGCTCCGCCTAATGCTGTTGGCTCCGCGAGACCTGGCGGGTGCCCTGGTTGGAACGAGAGGCCCGGAGCCCGGGTGTGGCCGCTGCTGGCTGGCCGCCGGAGCTTTCCCAAGGCCACGTTTAGTTGGGGAGATGTCAACAGTGCAAAAGCCAGGAGACCCACTGCAAATGCGGACTTAGAACCAAGTGTTGTGAAACCAGGAAACACTGTGTTTTACTAACAAAGACCATCAAAAATATGCCTGTCAGCGCTACGCTGCAGGCTACACGTCCTCACGCTGTATGCGGTCAACCAGACCCCTGGGCCGGGAAAGAGTCACTGACGTCATTGCGGCCGGGGCTGCCTCCATGGGACCCCGACTCTGGGGAACCCCAGGATTCTCTGGGGTGGCCTCTGACCCACGCCAAGGGGCCATGTCCTGGCCGAGGGCAGTGAGGCTGAATGCACCTGTGCCGGGGGAGCGGCAGTCCGGGCCTTCCTTACCCCTCCTCTGCCTCCAGGCCTCTCCCTCTGCTGCTCTGGCACCCCGAGGTGGCCCGGTCCCCCGTCTCCTGCCCCTGCTGTGTGGATGCCATCACCATCCCACTTCCCAGTGCTTCTTGTGCTGAGAGGCTTCTGCTCACCTCACCTGCATCAAGCCCAGACTTGCCCAAGACCATCTGCCTGGGCGCACCTGGCTTCTTCTCCGGGGTCACACCAGGTATCCATTCCACCACAGACCCCTTTCCTCCACTGCCCCATTCGATTAGGCCAGAAACGCGCACCCCCGGCCAGGCTATCCTAGCACACATCACCTCCAATGGGTAAGAGGGTCGGGAGTCGGTGGTAAAGGGGGTGCCGCTGGAGCAGGGTGAGGGGCTCGGGGAAACCACAACCTCCCGTGCACCTGTGTGTCTGTCGTCAGCAGAGTAAGTGGACGTCTGGCATGAGGAGCCGCAGTTGGAGAGCAGCGCCACTTACAGACGGGGCCGCGGAGTCTGCGAGCGGCTCCTCTGCATGTAGATGACCACCGTCAGCAGAGAGCCCCAGGGACACCCCAGGGAAGGAGGGAGGGGCTCCGTGAGAGACCCGGGAGGGGGCAGGGGCACGTCCGCTGGAGACACGGGCTGGGGGGGGCGCAGCTACAGGCAGGGCCGGTGGGGCCGAGGGGGGCGCAGCACCGCGACGGCTGGGCAGAAACGGGCTTCCCGGGAGACCTTTCCCGCACATGTGACTCACGGAGGCCCGAGAGGGCCGGTGAGGTGGGGGTCTCTGCAGCTCAAGACATAAGGGGTCTGTGAGCCCCGCCCGGACCAGCGCCGGACCAGCAGCTGGGTGGCGAGACCGTGGGCTCAGTGTCCCATCCGGAGACTCCCCCGGAACCCTGCACTCTGGGCTCCTTCCACCAGATCTCATAAGTCACACACTTGAATGACTCTTTCCCAAGAATCTCAGCTCAGAAAGTGAAACACTGTCGTAAACCAATTTGGTCTTCCACCAAACAGGCTTCTCCTTTCGGCTAGCTGGGATCTGATCACACACCCAGAGGAAATCCCTGACACCTCCCGTCTGCAGGGACACAGGAGCAGACTGCACATGGCTCAGCTGCATGTGGCACAAGTGAAATCACGTGTGTGCCGCAGACACCACCCGGGTAAGGGGGCCCCGGGCCCAGAGGCTAACAGGCAACCTTACACTCGGGGCTGTCTCTGCATTTCCAACCTTCAAAGACTTTGCTAGGATGTTAAATGCTATGGGTGCTTCTCCAGGCCATATTTAACCACACAAACACTTTAAATATCCCAGTGGCTTAAAAAAAAGGCAAGGTGAAAAGACAAATCACAAATTGGGGAAATAAAGTTTGCAGGATGCAAAACAAAGACCGTTTCTTTTGTATATAGTGAGTTTGTATAAATCAATAAGAAATGGTTGAGTCCATCAAAACAAAAATGCAAATAATATAAAAAGGCCAATCACAAGAAAAGAAATGCCAATAGCCAATAAATACGTGAAAAAAGTAGAAGTGCATCTTTCCTAATAACCAAGAAATGCAAAATTAAAACACCCAGTCACTGTCTCTGTAGCTAACTGGCAGATGTGTTTTATGTGGGTGACATGCAGCCCTGGCCAGGCCTAGGGAAGAGGCCCTCTGGGTTTACCCGTTGCATTTAGCCCTGCGAGACAGGTAACCCCTGCCCCACCAGCACTCAGCACCTTTCCTATTAAAGCACTGAAGACATGGACTGTCTCGGGTGCCCATCCACCTAGAAATGCCCAGGAAATAACACAACACCTCCCTGTGCAGGTCAGGTCCTCTGACCTCCTTCCAGTTAATCATGTTTGAAGATCAAAATGAAAACACAAAGTGGCCCTGTTTGGTATCAAAGTCTTGCTGGCTCCCAGATCCCAAGGGTTAAAGTTCCTGCCAAAGGTGAAAGGTCAGCTTTCAGAACCTGAGTCACCAGGACTTAGAACAACTTTAACCAAGCAGCCTTTGTCTGGACAATAATTAACTTTTGTCCCCTGGAGACACATCCACGGTCAGCACACACAGGGACCCCTGTCTGGATGGCCAGGCAGGGGCGTGCCAGCTGCAGACCAGCTCTAATGCCGGAATTCAGGGGCTCTGGAACCCCCGCTGCAGAGGGGCCCACGTGGTTGCCAGGAGGGGCATTCCGGCTGCAGGTCCCAAGGAGTGTGGGGGCTGCGGCCCGGGAGAAGGCTCTGGGATCTGCTTGGCTCCCAGAATGACGACCAGGGCCAGGCCCAGGGGAAAGGTGCTTCCCTGGGGACGTGGTGGAGACAGTGACGGGCCTGTCGCCGCTGGGGAAAGTGGCCGTGCTGCTCTGCAGCTGAGGGGGCCACTGCACATTCTGGTAGAAATAACAGAATCAGCCCGATTGACGGCATGTGGCATGAATGCCCCGGCCCAGCCCACCCCCACAGGGGCTCATGCACTGCCAGCCCCACTGAGCACAGGTCCTGTATTGGGCCTGGTGGAGCCCTGGGGTCACCAGGCACCACACACAGGTGCACACACTCAGGCGGGCTCGTCAGGGGGCAGGGGTGGTGTGCACAGAGGAAGGGGGTTCCACGGGGCCTGCTGGACTGTGCTGGGCCCTCAGAGAAACCACGCAGCCCAGGGAGCCCCTGGCTGGGGCAGCCAAGGGGCCAGGACACCAGGGGCCTGAGTGACACCGGGGAGCCCTGTGGGGCAAGGCACCCGGCCTGCCCTGGGGTTGAGGGCTGGCGGCCGGCTTGCCTCGAGGGTGTCCCCCTAGGCTGATGCAGGGAGCCTGAGGCCGCCCTTGTCCCTTGTCCCCAGCGGCGCCTCCCTCCAGGGCGGACCCACCCCACGACGGGGTGGGAGGGGCGTTACCTGGAACGTGTCAGGGTCCGCTCCTCCGGCCTGAGCCACGAAGAGGCAGGCACCGGGCTCCAGCTCCAGGCCCCGCGGGCCGCGCGCCAGGGGCACCCTCTGGAATTCCTCGCAGTCCACGTAGAGCGTGGCGGCTGCACCGTCCACGCTGAGCGCCAGGCGTGTCCACTGGCGGGCGAAGGCGGGCAGGCGGAAGCGGGCGGCCGTGCGGGTGTGCGCCGCGCCGGGCTCGCTGTAGAGCAGCTGCACCTCCTGCTGCCCCGCGCGCACCGCCGTCAGCTTCACGCCCAGCGAGACCACGGCCTGCGCCGCGTCGGTGATGGCAAACAGCACCCCCGCGCCCTCGGTGGCCGAGCGCACGTGGAAGAGCAGCGAGAAGTCGCGGAAGAAGGGGCTGGGGACGTGGTCCCGGGCCGCCTGGCCGCTGCCGGCGTCCAAGCCGAACACGTAGGCCAGCCCGACGTCAGGGTCCTCCACCTGCGCCACCTGCCTTGGCGGGGGCTCCCCGAGCAGCTGCGGGAGCCCCACCTCCGCGCCCGCGCTGCCTGCGAAGGGGAGAGAGACCCGGGTGAGAGGCGCACGCGCGGCCAGGAACAGCAGCAGGGCCCAGAGGGAAACCGAGGCACGGGGGTCCCCTCCCGCCCTTCTCGCTGATGGCCACCATCTCTGCCAAGCACCCTGCGGGCCGCAACACGGGGGCCACCAGCCACCCTTCCCTCACCAGGCTCACAGACCCAAGGGGGCTGCAGAGACCACCCCAAAGCAGCACGGTGGAGGGCAACAGCACTGTGGGGGCTGGGGGCTGGGAGGCCCTTCGCCCCCGCCCCACACCCCGTCCTCACCCCCTTGTCATGACCCCTCCTTATTCTGGGGAGCCCCTGCTCTGCTCCCCACCCCCATCCCTATGCCTGGACCCCACCTATGCCTGGTCCCCACAGCCTGACTCCCACCCCTGCTGGGAACCCCTGCGTCTCCATGCTCAGCCCTGCCCCCGCACTGGAACCCCACCCTGAGCCCAGCCCTCCCACCCAGCACCTCGGGGAGGGCGGTGCACAGGCCCCCTAAAGGCTCCAGGCCCAGCTGCACGCCAGGTCCCTGAGGCCTGTGTGCGCCAGGAGCCAGCCCAGAAGGCTTCCTTCTGGGGCGTAGAACTCGATGGGGTGGGGGGCCTGTTTCTTGGAGGGCCCTGAGCTTGCACCCATCCTTGGGGTTTCTGTGTGTGGGCTCACACTTTCAGCGGTGAATCCCACCCAAGTCCCACTGGTTTGTTGGGGTTTACCGAGTGTGGGCAGCCCACCCCATGGCTGCTGCGTGGGGCTCCTGTCGGCCCGCCTCCCTTCCCACTGTGTCCACATTGGGGTGCCACGTCGTCCTGAACTGGAGGGGTGCCAGTGGCGGGCGAATACTGCATTCTCCTTCGTTAGCTGGCACTCAGCTGTGCAGCCCTACCCATCCGTGTAGTGCCCTGCCTTGCAGAATCTCATCCACTTCATTCTGTCCTCAGGAGCCCATGGTCAGAGCCAGCCCTGCCTTCCTCGGCAGTGCCACAGGTGTTAGTGGGACCTTCTGCCATACAGAGCGGGGTGAGCCCAGGCTGGGGATACAGCCGCAGTGCCCAGCATTCTCCTTCGTTTCTTGTCCCCCCAAGTGAGACCAGAAGCCTCGTAGGGGGACGCAGGCCCTGGCTGATGGTGTGCTGGACCTGCCTGAGCCTGTGGGCACAGTGGGCACGAGGGCTGCCTCCTGGGCGTGTGGGGACAGCCAGCAGCCTGGCTGATGATCTCTGTGGCCAGGAGTGTCCGTGCTGGGGGGAGGGCACTTGGTCCCGCTGGACACAGGGGAGGGCCAAACACCGACTCAGGGACAGGCCCGCGCGTCAAGGATGCCCCCGCATGCTCACTTTGCCAAGCAGAGTCTGGACTTTGGGGCCACATCTGGCCAAGGGTGCCAACCTATGGCCTTTTTTCTCCTGCAGTCTGGGTGTGGTCTACCTCCAAATTGTGACTCACAAGGGGAGTGTCTTTTGGGAAGGGGCTGATGCTCTGCGGGTGTCCTGAGGAAGGCCTCAGTGAGCCAGCCTGAGTGGTGTGCCAGTGTGTGTGAGTGTGTGAGCACAAGGGTGCGTGTAAGTGCATGCTGTGTGTGTGAGTGGATGTGTGCGCCTGCATGCTGGTGGTGGGCACATAGGGTCTGGCCCCTGAGCCCAGGGGTCCTAGGGGAGAGCAGAGGGAAGAAACGCCAAGTTCCGACTTCCTAACACACGCTGTGACTTTCAAAGAGCATCTTGAGAACAAAAAATGGAAACAGAAGAAAGAGACAAGATCCACGCAGAGGAGGATGTGGATCCTGGGCACCTGCCGGGGCCGGTCCTCCTCGGGCAGTGGCGTCTCAGCTCTGCACGGCCCCAGTTTCCTGCCGTGCAGGCAGCGCCGCCAGGGCTCCACCTCACTCCCAGCCCTCGTGCCCGCCTCGTGCACATGGGAAGCAGGGGACAGCCAGGCGCACCACAGATAGTAGCCTTGGTGGGACAGTGGCCTGGCCTCAGCACCTGCCATGGACAGATGGATCACTGCAGGAAGACCTTGGGCTCTGGGAGGCCACAGCCCCTTCCTGCTCCGAGACAGGCATCGCCGTCACCAAGATGGTAGCTGCTGTGAAGGATCTTTTGCATCAGAAGAGCATGAGGCCTGAGTATGCTCACAGGGTGATGCTCTCAGACTGGGAAGCACGAGTCTTACCAGCCTGGAAACCAATGGCCCTAGTGTCCCTGAAGTTAAACGTGGATATGCCACCACCACCCTTCCTTCTAGGCCAGCAAGAAGTTCTTCAAATTAAATAAAAATGCAAGATGTAGCAGCCAATGACTTCCGAGGCCAAAGGCAGCAGCTTGCTCCAGGGACCACAGAGACACATGAACAGCTCCTTCACAAAGTTCTCCCATTTCATCTCCACTGAATTCTTCACGGTTCCTGTTGTGAATAAGCCTCTGAATGCCATGGCCCTAAGGTCACCGATCCATTCTCCAGTCATAGGCAGTGAGTGGACCGTGCGGCCACCTCCAGGCAGACCTCCTTGCAGCTGCTGTCCTGCCATGGGCTCCAGGCCCCAACCTGGCTGTCCTGGGCAGGAAACCAGTATCTCTCCAAAGTGAAAGCCCACGCTGCGTTCTGAGAGCTCAGGGGAACACCTTCACAGGAATGCAGAGGTGACACCTTTGGCAAGGTGGGGGTCCCTCTTTTTGTCCCACAGTCCCCTCAGATCAGGGAATCAGGGGACTTGCCTAGGTGAATACAGTTTCCTTTTCAGCAAGCAGACCAGTCATGACCAAGTGGGATTTATCCCACGTGTGCAAGGCTGGTTCTACATTCAAAAATCAATTAATGTGATCTGTCACATCAGACGGCTAGAGAAGAACCACATGGTCATTATCAACAGATGCAGAAAAAGCATTTGACAAAATCCAACCCCCATTCATGTTAAAAATGCTCAGTAAACTAGGAATTGATTGGAATTTCCTCCACCTGATAAAGAATACCTACAAAAACCTACAACTCGCATCATACTTAATGGTGATAAACATGATCTTTCCGACTAAGATCAAGAACAAGGCAAAAGTGTTCCCCCTTACCAGCTGTTTTTCAAAATCATACTGGAAATTCTTGCTAATCCATTAAGACAAGAAAAGAAAATAAAAGTACACAGATTGGGAAGGAAGATATATAACTGTTCACAGATGGCATATCATCTATGTAGAAAATCCAAAAGAACTGATCAAAAAAAAAAACCCCAAACAACAAAAAAACCTGGGAACTAATAAATGATTATAGCAAGTTGCAGGATGTAAGAATAATATACAGAAGCCAACCATTTCCTATATACCAATAATGAACAAGTGTATTGGAATTAAAAATACAATACCATTGACATTAGCAACCCCCAAAATGAAATATTTAGGTGTAACAAATATATGTACAAGATCTTTATGAATGAAACTACAAAACTCTGATGAATGAAATCAAAGAACTTAATAAATGCAGAGATATTCCACGTTCATGGACAGAACTCAATACTGTCAAGATGTCCACTCTTCCCAACTTGATCTATAGACTCTATGCAACCCCAGTCAAAATCCCAGCGAGGCATTTCATGGATATCAACAAACCGATCCTGAAGTTTATATGAGGAGGCAGAAGAGCCGGAACAGCCAGCATAACACTGAAGAACAAAGTTGGATGACTGATACTACCCAACGTCAAGACTTCCCATAAAGCTAAAAAGAATAAACACATGGATCAATGGGACAGAACTGAAAGTCCAAAAATAGGCCCACATAAATACAGTCTACTGACCTTGACGAAGGAGCAGAAGCAGCACAAGAGGTGACACGGGCTTTTCAACAAACGGCGCTGAACAACTGGACGTCACATGCAAAAGAATGAATTTAGACACAGACCTTACCCCTTTCACAAAAATGAACTGAAAAAGGATCATTGATTTAAATGTAAAATGCAAAACTATAAACTCCTAGGAGGTAACAAAAGAGGAACTCTTGATGACCTTGGATATGCTGATGACCTTTTAGAGACAACACAAAAGGCACAATCCATGAAATAAAGAATCGATAAGCTGGATGTCATTAAAATAAAAAACTTCTGTTCTGCAAAAGGCACCTTGAGAATAAGAAGACAAACAACAGGCTGGGAGAAAATATTTGCAGAACATATTTCTGATGAAAAGAGAGATATCCAAAATATACAAAGAACACTTAAAACTTAACAACAAAAAAATGAAAACCTGATTAAAAAATGGACAAAAGACCTTAACAGGCACCTCACTAAAGAAGACATAAGCACATGAAAAGATGTTCCATGTCACATGTTATCAGGGGAATGCAAATTAAAACAATGACACCACCACACACCTATTACAATGGCCAAAATCCAGAACACTGACACCATCAAATGCTGGTGAGCATGTGGAGCAACAGGAACTCTCATCCTTGCTGGTGGGGACGCAGCATGGCGCAGCCACTCTGGAGGCAGTTTGGTGGCTTCTTACAAACTAAACATTCTCTTACTACATGATCTGGCAATCACACTCCTTGGTAGTTACCTAAGGGAGCTGAAAACATATGTCCACACAAAAACCTGCACATGGTGTTCGCAGCACCTTTGTTCATCATTGCCAAAACTTGGAAGCAACCAGTTGTCCTTCAATAAGTGGCTAAACAAACTGTGGTATATATAGACAATGGAATATTATTCAGCACCGAAAGGAAATGAACTATCAAGCTATGGAAAGACATGGAGGAAGTGTGCTTATTATTAAGTGAAAAATGCCAGTCTGAAAGGCTACATATGGTATGGTTCCAACTCTATGACAGTTTAGAAAAGGCAAATCTATGGAGACAGTAAGATCAGGGGTCACCCAGGGGCTGGGGGAGGGAGGGGTGAGTGAGTGGGGCACAGAGTGTCTAGGGCAGTGCAAGGCCATGCCCGACACCGTGTGGTGGGTGCGCGCCCTTGGACATTGGTCCAGACGCACGGGACGCACACAGAGTGTAGCCGTACTGTGGCCGCTCTGGCTCTGGGTGACTGCATGCGTCAGTGCGGCTCATCACCTGTGACAGAGGTGCCACCAGGTGGGGGTGTTGGCAGTGGGGGAGGCTGTGCACTTTCTGCTCAATTTTCTGTAAACCTAAAACCTTAAAAAACCAAGTCTTTTTAAAAGATTGGACAAATGATAACAAATGTAAGCAAATATTGCAACACTGATACCAGAATTCAAGAGGAAAGCCATTAAGTAGGGCAAGGCAAATAAGTATTTCCTGACTATCCACCGGGTGTGAAGAGCCAGGTGCCCCCCACCCGTGCCAACAGTGGGCCCATCACGCAGCGTGAAGGGGACAAAGTCCTCCTTCACGGGACAAGCCCCGAGACGCTCTCTCCTTCCACTCTCCTGTTAAACTGAACCTAACACTCAGATGCACGTCGACAGAAACTTCCCGAGCCGTATAAAGCGTGTAAAGGAAGCTCTG
The DNA here is from genome assembly GCA_029783875.1 of Phataginus tricuspis. Lineage (NCBI taxonomy): Eukaryota > Metazoa > Chordata > Mammalia > Pholidota > Manidae > Phataginus > Phataginus tricuspis. The sequence continues at coordinate 103,537,978 of JAQQAC010008350.1, read as the reverse complement.
CGCCGTCTTGTCACTCTGTTTATGCACAGCAGTGATTGCAGAGTCAGAATGCCCGGGCCGGGCGGAGACCCTGACTCAGCATCAAAGCAGAAAATACTCTGAGCCAAGCACTGTAGGACATCTAAGACTGGAAGACTGGGCGGAAAGACAGTAAACATGCCGAGCACACGGAGAGGCGCTCCATGTCCCTGGGCCGACACTTGCTGTTGACAAGTGACCCGTTGGTAGCGTCCATATTTGTGCACACACTCAACACAGACAGCTACCCAATCAAACACTCGAGGGACTATTTCTGATGATCTGGAAGAGGAAATGCCCAAGGAAGTCCAATGAATCTTTGAAGAAGGTTGTGAATTTCCTGAGCGCAGGTCTGAGCTGAGCACTGCTCTCACCTGGGGTCCAAATCAGACGGTGCCCTGTGCTCGGCCAGGCCAGTGCTGACTCACAAAGGCGAGACGAACGAGGAGCGAATACCTAGGGATGGTGGGCAGGGCCGTGACAGCCTCATCTGTTATCCAGAGAAGCCGGGAATGCCTATAGGTCTTCCCGAGGAGGGGACTGAAGACAGCTCAGAGCCATGCTCAGGAGCAAGGTGTCTCCCTGCAGGGACAGGTCACGGAAGAGAGCGACTTTCCAATACACTGAGGCACACACGGGCAGGCACAGGCTGCACCGGCAGAATAACGGTCCCAGTGGTGTCTGTTGCCACGTCTGGAAACCTGTGAAGGCTACTGTACACAACCAAGGGGACTCTGCTGATGCGATCAAGGCCATGGCCCTTGAGAAGGGGACATGATACGAATTTAATCACACCCTTAAAGGCACATATCTCTCCCAGCCAGGACTGATGAAGTCCTGGCCCAGTAAGAAAAGCCCCAGCCAAGGAATGCTGGGCCTCCCGAAGGGCAGGGGGCAGAAGCTTCCCTGAAGCCCCCGAGGAAGCACAGCCCTGCCAGCACCTTGATTTGAGACCATTTCAGTCTCCTGACCTCAGGGCTGCAGGGTAATGCGTCTGTGTCGTTCTAAGCCTCCAAGTCTGTACTCATGTGTCACAGTGGCCGCAGAAACTCATGCCCCACATCTGTGCGGATCCACGGGGCCGGGAAAGGCGCCCACCCCAGCAGCGGGCAGGCCTTGGGAGCTGTGCTTAGCCCTTCTGCTGGGGCTTGAGCCTCCATGACAGTGTGTGCACCCGCTGGTTCCACGATAAAAATCTAACGTAGGAGGGAAGCAGCTGAAGACAAGATGAGGCAGCAGAGAGGTCGCTGGGGTGGCAGTAGCAGGTGAAGTCGGCCCCCCAGGGCCAGCATTTGCAGGTTTTGGGGAAGGACCACTCTGTACTTTCTCCTCCTCAGGGCCAAGGCCGCGTGCCTGCAGAACCTGCCCCTTCCAGGTGGAGGCCCACAGACACCTGACAGGAGCAGCACAGGGAGGCAGGGTCCTGAGCAGTTTCACGCACTTCACAGACTCGTTGGGGCCCCCAGGACCTGGGCATGTTGCAGGGAGAGGACAAGACAGCGCCTCTCCAGTCACAGGGCCTCTCTAGGAGCATGCAGTGGCCCCAGGAAAGGGGGTGATCCTCCTGTGTTCTCCAGTAAATCAGATCAGAAAAAGGGGGAGACTGGCAAGGGGGTAGAAGAGAGCTGTCGGCCAGGGTGCCAGGAAAGGGGGCGATCACAGACAAGAACCTAACTTGGACGCACTGACACATGGAGCTCCTCCGGGGAGCGACCTGCCCCGGGTTTGTGAGGGTCTCTCCAGACACACTTTTCAAGACAGAACAAACTGCACATTACATGTGGCAATCACATACTCTTGATAAACCCAATCCATAGGTGGATGCATGGATGGTAGGCGGGGGGTGTGGGTGAGCGACCTGCACAAAACGTAATGGTAATAATGGCTCAAGACTTGATTTCTCAACTGAGAAGGAGTGTTCAAAAACGACTTCCCTGTGGCAGGAGGGACAGCTTCTTTGCCAGCATCAGGCAGACGGTCTCACAGGCGCCGCGTGGGGGTCTGACCTGACCCTGCCGAGGCATGACCTCAGCTGCCGTCTTGCTCCACCTCAGTGAGGCTGAAGGGGGTTTTGTCTGCAGTGTCCGGCATCGGCCTCCCTCAGACCAGGAAGGAACATGGGCTACAGACAGTGGTGAGCTCGATGGACAGGATGGACCACAAGGGAAGCCCCGTTCTGAGCGTGTGTCCCTCCAGGCTTCCCACACCTGGCTCTCCAGGATCACACGCGATCCTCTACGAGCAGTTTCGTGCACTGCCTGGACACCTGGGCCACTGCCCGGGCATCTGTGGAGAATTCAGTCAGCATCACCCAAAGGACTGGCAAAAGCTCAGAGAAAAGCAAGTGTTTTCCCTGAAGGTGGCCTTGTCTTCCTAAAGCAAGTTAAACAGGAACTGCAAGCTAACTGAGTGTGAGGCAGCCGTCACTGTTTCTGACACTCACGGTTGACAAAGCAGCGAAATTCAGGCCAGCAGTCAGGAGGCCCAGCGCCGGACCGGCCCACGGCTAAGGAGCCCCTGCAAACCTGCTGGCACGCCTCCCTCGGACATCACGGTGACGAGACCACCGCATAGCCGCACGCACACACAGGGCCACGGCAGCCCCTTACTGACCTCCAAATGCCCAGCAAGGCGCCACGGGCCTCCGCTGCCCTGGGCCGGGGCAAGGGCTCCGAGTTCAGTCAGCCGAGTGGCCCGCAGGAGGCTGTGATCACAGGGGGACGGCTCCCTGCCAGCCCACCTGGCAGCACCCGCAAGGCCCGGGACACACTCCAGCCCTCCCTGTGTGGGGGCCTCGCTCACTCTTGCCCGTGGCCCGAGGGACAAGCCCACAGAGACCCTGCACCAGGTCCCGGCAGCCCCAGCCCCAGCACGGGGCCTCCCACAGTGCCCTCTCCCGCCGACCACCTCCCTGGGACCCCACGAGCTGGTGCCAGCCACCCGAGCCCCTCCTCCTCTAGGGGGCAGGGAGGAAGTAGATATGGGGGTGCTTCAGGCAGGCAAGACGGAGCTGGCAGACCCAGTGACCCAAGGACCTCTCTGGACTGATGATGGACAGACCTAGGCCCAGCACTCCAGGGTCACTGGGGACCCAGTCACCATGGGGGAGCAGCTGGGGACCTCTCGCCCCTTCGCCACCATCACATGGCAGTGGGTCCGTCCAGGCCGGCTCCAGTGGCCTAGCAGTGCTGGGCTCCCGGCCCCCAGCCCTGGCTCCCTGTGGGACCCTCCCCAGCCAGGCCCCACCCAAGAATGTCCCCGCTGTGATGAACATCCAGCACCCACCTCCGGCCTGACGGGGCAGGGGGAGCGAGAGCTGAGGTCAGAGTCCTGCAGGGCTGCTGGGGCACGCTCTCCTGCGCGGGCGGGGATGCTGCCCGGGGTGCGGGTGTCCCGTGCGGAGCCCCCTCCAGGCCACTCGGCTGACCAGAGATTCCACGCCCCACACAGCTCGGCGAGGGCCACGCGGGCATGAAGCCACCCTGCCCCAGCTCCCAGCCCAAAGTGGGTGCAGCTGAGCCCCCCGCCCAGAAGAAACCTGGGTCCACATTTGTACAGGCAGGGGAGCGTGGGCAGGCCTGGCCCTTCCCCTGGGAGGAGGAGGAGGTGGGCCGTGTTCCAGCTGCCCTGCGTTGCACACTGGAGGGGGGCTCTCCTGGCAGGATGCCTCCCTGTGGGGCTGTAGGGACTGCCTCCTGGTGGGCAGTGGCCACGGTCCCTCCCAGTCTGCTACTTCCTTGGGGCTGGGTACCGACCGTCTCCAGCATCTGTCCCTGCCCTCACCCGTGGCGGGGTGCTAGCGGTACCCTTCCAGGCACAGGGCACCAGGGGACCGCCCACACACATCCCTCGGGCCCAGCAGGGTAATACCCCGGTCTCAGGGTTAAGTGCAGCCACCCCACTCCTAGTGGCCCAGCTCCAATGCTCAATGGCCGTAGGGACCAATGAGCCCATCACAGCTGCTCCCCATGCGGAGGGGCGGGGAAAGCACGCAGCCCGACTCGAACAGGGCCCAGAGGCAAGTGCAGGTGAGGAGCCAGTGTGCTCGGTGGCCCCCCGACGGACGCAGAGGGCACTGGTGGGCCCCCCCCGTGTGGCTGTGGGCCACGGTCCAGGGGGGGCTGAGGCCCAGGAGCAACCTGTGTGCCGCTGAAGCGGGCAGGCTGTGCTTCAGGCTCACAGACCAGGCTGGGCCCCGCGGGAGCTAACAGGCCGCTGACTGCGGGCGTGGCCTCGACCTCCCTGTCTGCGGAGCAGCTGCGCCTCTCCCTGCAGCCCCCACAGCGCAGGGCTGGAAGCAGTGGCCAGAGTCTGGTGGGAGTCGGGCTCCCTCGGGCACACCCGCCGCTATGTGCTTCAGGTCCCCTCTGTGGCTGAGGCGTGACCAGCTATCTCACCAGCCTGGGGGGG